>CM076579.1:1550104408-1550522164 GCA_034641835.2 Pinus albicaulis | reverse complement strand
CGTAGAAAAAAATTTATAGCGAAAATTCCACGATGACCTGTTTGGAGCAGCGAAACCCTAGAATCCCAAAGCTCCGATACCAAATGTTGTGTAACCAACTCAAAAAGAGAAGAAAAGAGATATAAACGCCTTAGAAATGAGCCACTTCGAGGGGGCAACCTCCAATACATTACATAAATGAACAATTCTTGGATGATACAATTTACAAAACCTCCTTTCTATATAGGAGTCCATGGGGCCATAATGTAATCCTAGTGGGCCACAATGTAATCCTAGCCGACCTAACAATAATAATTTAAGGGCACAATAATAACAAAATGGGGGTTACAAGGGTACAATAATAACAATAAGGGGTTTACACTAACAATAATAAGGGGCTATACTAGTGATATAGGGACCTAACATAAAAGGGGAAAATGGATTGCAATCATCTTAGAATATGATTTAGAAATTATGCCTACCAAGCTGATTAAAGGACAAGGATTAGCAAAACTCATGGTAGAATAAAAATTTCAAGTATTAGATATAAACATGGTTGATTTTTTGGAAGAAACTGAAGAATTCACCGCTCCATAAATTGAAGAAATGTTTTTGAATTCACCTTGATATGCTGATATCATTTATGTGATTCTCTATCTTAATACTCCTCCTTATTTATCAAATACTAAAGCTAGATTCTTGAAACAGAAAGATTTAAATTACTGCATTTTGGATGGAGTGTTATATTGGAAAAATTCTATTGGCATATTACTTAAATGTTTTCTTGATAATGATGCAGGAAAAATCATGCATTAGATGCATGAGGGAGGATGTGGAGGCCATATTTATTGGAAGACCACAACAAACAAGATGCTTAGAGCTGGCTATTATTGGCCCACCCTTTTCCTAGATACTCGAAAACTAGTCATGACTTGCCATAAGTGTCAATTTTTTTATGGCAAGAGAAAAATCTTACATTTACCTTTACATACCATCAATATTGAGGCTCCCTTTTAGCAATGGGGTTTATAATTTATTGGAGAAATTCACCCAACCTCATCTGCCCAACATAAGTGGATCCTTACTGCCACTGATTATTTTACTAAATGGATATAATCCATCCCTTATAGGAATGCTACTGATTCTGTCATTATCGAGTTCCTTGAAACCAACATACTATCCTATTTTGGTTGTCCTAGAAAAATCATTATAGACAATGCTGCTACCTTCAAATCCAAGAAAATGATTGAATTTTGCTATAAATACCATATCACTTTAGGGCATACCACAACTTACTACCCCCAAGGAAATGGCCTAGTTGAATCTTCCGATAAAAGCCTGATCAATATTATCAAAATATTATTAGATCAAATCAGAAATCATGGCATAGTAAGCATGTTCATGCATTATGGGCTAATAGACTGACCACCAAGAAATCAATAAATATGTCCCCCTATCAGCTGGTATATGGCATAGATGTAGTCTTCCCTACATCTTTGGGAGTTCCAGTCGTGAAAATTCTCCAAGAAGTACAAATAGAAGAAAATGACATGCAGAGAAGGCTAAATCAAAACATTCATTTATAGCAGACAAGAGAGGAAGTATACAAAAGGAAACAATCAGTTCAAGAAAATATCAAGAAAATCTTTGACAGAAGGACCAAAGCAAATAATTTCCAAGTTGGAGATACAGTCTTAAATTGGGATTCTAGGAGGGAAGACAAAGGTAAACATGGCAAGTTTGATAATTTGTGGGAAGGACCTTATATCATTCATTCAATTAGGGGTCATAATGCTTTCTTCTTACAAGGGATGAATGGAGAAGAGTTATTTGGAGGTCCTGTTAATGGCAGGATGCTCAAACATTATTTCTGTCAAGATTCATAGCTTCAAAGTTTTCACTCATTATACATAACAGTGCATGAGAAAGATTGAAGAAAATACAAAAACAACAAAAGAGAAAGGAAAAAAGGACAAATTCAAAAGTGGTATAGCCCCATACCCAAAAAACATTACTGCTAAAAGTGTGCAAGTCTAAATGCCACTTCTGATTCAAAATGAAACCTTGTTCAGTCATCTAGCCTAATCATAGCTGAACATGCTTTAAATTTATGTGGATAAGTCAGTAAAAGCAAAGATTAAAAATATTATTTCAGACTTGACTTATCAAGAAGGAAATATTAGGAAAATATGAAGATACTGGTTCCACATGCTCAAACCAGAACTAAAAAGATAGATAAGGATGCATTACTAATGACAAATCACTGCCTTATCTTTCTAAGATTTACTTTTTATGCAAATAAAGATTGTGTGTAGCTTGGTCCAAATGCCACAACCATGGTTGATCAAACTGCCTAATCCTGATTTAAACCATGATTTAAATTTCATGTCAACAGTTAGAGAATCAAGACTGCCAAATAGTGTAATCTTGGTAGTCAAGTAGTCTAGGTAGAAAACAAAAGAGTTCAACAGTTTAATATGAACTCTTGGAATAAATAAGGATAGGAATAGATAATTTATTTCTATTTTCAAAAATAAAATGTCGAAGAGTTTGCTAGTTCAAATGCACTCAAAGAAGAAGAAAAAATGATAGGACAAGTAGGATTGGGTAAGTAGAAGTGTTGTTGGGAATAATCACATGTTGCAGATTGTTGAAGATTGTCTTTTCAAAGAAATACCAACAAATGAAAATGAAGGGAAATCTTCCCAATGGATAAGGCACTGGTCTGCTGAAACTCAGAGATTTGATAAACTGAAGGTTCTCGAAACCTTGAAAGGAAAGTTGCCCTCCCCAAGTGGAGCCACTGTTAGTCATCAGTAATTTTGCTGATATCAAAAGATGTCTAAGTTCTAAAGCTTAGATTTCTAGAAACAATATTTGAAGAAGCATTGTGAGTTCTAGAAATCTCACTGCCTTCATTATCCTAAGCCTAATTGTTTCACTATAAACTTCATCCTTTGCCCTCTCAAAGTTGACCTCGCTGCAAAGAAAACTCCATTTTCTAAGCCTGATTTTCCTCATTTTCATCACCTCACTCACACCCTCATTCATCCTTTTTCCCTATAAAAAACCATTTCTTTGTTCCTCTAAAAAACCCCTCATAATTCCCTCATTCACCATATTTCTTCTAAGAAGGCCTTAAACAATGTAAAAAGTCATTTTTACATTGTTTTAAATTTAATTTTAGGCCTATCAGACCTGTTAGCCACCTGTAAAATTTGATTATACCAAAGGTGGCTAAATTTGTTTTGAACTTTCAAGGAACAATTTTTCCCTATCAAAAACTGTTGGCTCTTGAAGACTCTTGAGGCCTCATGCCTCTGTCCAGTTCCCCATATTACTGTTTTCATCTCAAAAACCTCTGAAATCCTTCAAAAATCCAAAGTCAAAAACTGCTGCCAACCCCTTTCCCCTCCCCTCTCCTCTAAACTAACCTCCTTCTTCTTTTCCCCCATTCCCCATGAAAATCACTCATTTCCACATTTCTCCTTTTCCCCTCATCAAAATTCATTTTATAAGGTTAAAAACCCACTTTTTAACCTTACCGCAACCTTCATTTCCTTTGAAAAATCATAGAAAATGCATATTTTCTATGTTCTGTGCTCAAGCCCCCTCGGGCTAAGCCCCAACCCTTTTTCTTCCATATGCTCGAGAACCAGAAACAAAAGACTAAACTTGTCGGGTGCTTACCCTTTTAAAATTAAAATTTCTTCGCCAAAACCATTAAAAAACCTTAGTAAATTCGTATTTTTGGGTTTTTTATTCATTTCCAAAGTTTTCGCCCGTATAAATGGTGGATAAATCTTGATCGTCGATCTGATTCGCAGATCGGATGGTGCGGAGCACGCCGTTCCTGTGAACCTCCCCCCATCCATGCGCTGTTTCCCCAAACCCGCCTGGTATCCATCGCACCACTCTTCGGGCAAAGGTGGTTTTCTCCCAACGGCCAGCGATTCCATACGTTGTGCGCCACGCATCTCCCATACCATTTTCCGAAACCGCTGTTCCCGCACGTTAATTTTCTCCCTCGCGCATTAAATTTCGGACTAGGGCGCCCAGCGAAATCAATCTCCGTCGTTCGATCTAGGCCTGCTCATCCAATGATTTTCGGTCGCCGAAAGTTTCTGATGGATAACCAAAGTGCCCGCACGATAAACAGGCCCTCGTACAGCAGTAGATAAATCCCCATCGTCGATCTGATCTGCAGATCGACGACCCATATTGTGTCGACCGATTCCGTTTCCCGGTCAACGTTTCCCCACCGCTGACTTTCCATTACCCGCTCCCGACCGTCGATCACGCGCGATCAACGGCTCAGAATTGGTCCTCCTTCCCCCATGCTCTTTCGACCATTCTGAGATTAAATCCCAACCATTGGATGGTGCCATCCAACGGCCCTGCTTCCTCCGCACATCCTCCGATGCAGATTGACCTATAAAAGCAGGCTTTTATAACGTTTTGTTTGTATTTCACAGGTTTTCGAAGGTTTTCACTATGAACGAAGAAAATTCGAAAGATGAGGGTGACGACTCTCTTGCTCTTGATTCACCAAAGGAAATCGATCACTGGGTTTAAAATTTCACATTCACCAATATTTCATAAACCATTGGTGCATTACAAACCCTGTGCGGCCCTACGCAACAGAAATAAAACATGGATTAAGCGCAGAAAAAGAGTATCAGTGTTGAAGACCAGGATGAACCAGGACAGAGAATTGATGGACAAATTAGTGGGGATTACGGCTAAGACAGTTATCAAAAGCCTAATCCCCAATCTAAAACACATGTTTAAAGAAAAACCTAAAGTGTTTTATCAGGAAAACCCTCCACCGCCACAGATGGAGGCGAATTGATTCCTCCCAGTGACTAAAGTGCCACCTGTGCCTCAAAGTATTCAATTAGGAATAGAATTTATTGAGCAGGATCAGATTTTTTACCTCGACGCAACCGAAGTTACTTCTGCCAGGAATTTAATGAAAGAAACATCCGCAGAGTATCCCTAGGATCACACAGAGCCTCAAAGGTCAACAAAAGCTCCCTTTGAGCTTAATTCATTAGTGTAAATCAATTAATGTAGTGAAACACCTGTACAGTTTCTTCATTGCGCCTACCAAGGGCTAAGAAACATTAACTATGTATTAATTATGTTTTAGATCTTTAATCGGATCTCACCTCTTCATTCTTCTATATATACTTCAGAAGAAGATGAGTGAGGGGTTGGTTGTTGATGTAATTGCTGAAGCATTGTAATGTAATTGAGCTGAAGACCCCTGATTGTAAATATTGATGCACTGGCTCTTGGAGCTCTGCTTGTAGCAGATAAGTTAGGTTGTGAATGAAAGATGGATTGAAACACTAGACTTGAATATTGTAACTGGTTTGGAGCATCAATACAAGCTGATTTATGGGATCCTGATCTATGCCGACGGTGATGTTATTCCTATTGTAACTTGTTATTTTATTCTTGTTTTCATTATGTTTCATTTTCTACTATAAAGAACAGTTTAAACAGTGTTAGGACCTACTGCATATCAGTAACCTTCTCTGGCTGAGAAATCTTTATTTAAATGTTTTCTTTCAACAGTGTAATTCGGAAATGATTCAATTCAGCTTAAGTATAGGAATGATGGCGTTCCCTCGTCCTAGTGTCTTAGCTGAATGTTATTTTTGAATGTTACTTTCAATATATGTTGTGTGAAGATGAACTGAGGAAGATATGGTGAGCCTTGATCCCAGTCTTGTTTGCATGAATGTTTGATTGTTTCCCTTAGAATGTGTTAAAATCTGGATAGTTTCAAAGTACTTACCAGATCTTAGGCCATTCTGTGTTATCTATAAGATTGTCTTGGAAATAACTAAGTAAAGTAGAGCTAGGAGAGGATTTGTGGTGAGCCTGGCCTGCTAGCTTCTACTCCAAAAGTTGCCTTCAAGTTTCCCTTTGTTTTTTATATGTTTTCTATCGAAAGTATATCAAAGGCTGGCTAGTTTCAAAGTACTTACCAGATCCTAGTTTTCTTTCATGTTTTTCTGAAGTGCCTGGTCAAAGGCTGGCTAGTTTCAAAGTACTTACCAGATCCTGGGCTGCTCTTTTTTCTGCATCTGTTACTTCTCCTTCTTATTGTATCACTTCATTCCATAAATCAAACTTTTAAAGAGATCCTTAGGCATAGATGACTTGCCCCATAGACCACTCTTGAACCTGATTGCTTCAATTAAATCCTCTTTTGACTCCATAGCCCAATGGACTGAAAACCTTCCATCACCTTTCTTCTTGATCGTAACTTACTCTTTTGCTTGCAACTTCTCACCTTTGAACCTCTTTACCTTTGGGACTTTCCACCTCTAACATCAATCATGTTTCAACCATCCAAAAACAAAACAAAACCCTTGGACCTCATAACTATCCTAATATCATCATTCTAAACTTCAAAGACAAATCCATCTTTGTACATAATTGGAGAGATCCCTCTCCAGATTCAGGAGGGCTAGATCCTAGAATCCCAAAGTTGGTTGAAACAATGTTGCTTCTGTAATTGGACTCTGCCAATCTTGCTAATAAATTACAGAACCCCAACATTTCTGGCGACTCCACTGGGGAACAAAACCCAAAATCCTCATAAAACATTGTGAGTAAAAAGCATCTTTTTCAAGCACTACCAAGAAATGGTAATCATGATGGAACTTGTTTGAATCAGTGACAATCTAGGTCAACCCTAGGATTCTGATAAGTCTTCATCTAACCTTGGAAAAAACAGCTAGCTTAGCCATAAGAGTAGACTGTCTTTGTCTCATAACCGTAGCTAAGTTTTGAAGCAAAGTTAGGACATTCTTCAAAACCACACAAATAAAAATAACTCAGAAAATACCAAAAACATTTCAGATTGGTGGTAAAACACTTACTCTTACATTTTATTTATCATTGGTTGTGTTTTACCTCATACTCTTAGACAGAGGCTGGAAAGGGCCAGGTAGCCTCCGGATCTCATCCTCTTTTAGAGGTGACATATCTGGTGAATGCCCTCCCAGTCAATCTCTGGTTAGAGTTTGTTATGTTTTTGGATATCCTTGAAAAAGGATGTTTCACAAGCACTGTGGTGGTCAATGTATCTCTTTGAAAACACTCCAAAATTTCCACCTGGCGACTCCACAATCCTGAACAGACCTTAAGACTCCACTGGGAAGAACCCTTATCAGTATAATATCTTTCAAACTCAGTTAGAGAGCTGTAGGATTAAAATTTGTGAAAATAGATTAGTCGACCTCTCAAATATTGTCATACTTGGTTGAACTTTTGTTGTTTATTTGGGTCTAAAAACACAGCATAGTGGCTCCTAGAAAGATTCACACTAGAACCCATCCTGACCCTGATCCACCTGAGATAGTTGATGACCCGGAAAGAATCCTTAGGAAGTCTCCTAAGATACAATCTTCAACTATTTTCAGATCACCCCTAAGAGCTAATTCAGTCCCTGAAAATCTTTCAGCTCTGCAACAATCACAAGCTGACTTAGTCAATCCATTTAGGACTAGGTCATTTGGTGATTTAGATCAGTTAGATTCTAAGTCTTCACATTCATCTCCTGAAACAAGTGAACATCTTGGGAATAGAGAAACAACACCTCCTGATTTACATTTTCTCTATAATCTAGGTGTCTCTCATCCAAGGTCAGCTCAACAATCTATTGTAGTCCCATCCACTTCTTTTCATCCTTCATCTGTAGCTCAAACCACTTCACTTCAGCCCACACCCACTCTTTTCAATCCACCTCCCCCACATATCATGGCAGCATGGTATGCTCCCTTAGTCCTTCCTGTACCATTAGTCAATCTTCCACAGGACTATTAGTCCAAAATCCCATTATATGATGATGGCAATGCTACAACAACATCACAACATGTGGACAAGATGAATGACTACTTTGACAGAAATGAAATTGATGATGATTCTGTCAAACTCAGATTATTTGCTCAGAGCCTAGGGGGAGAAGTAAGAAAATGGTTTAAAGCCCTGGTCCCCCACAGTATCAACAATCTCCAAGGCTTCCATCAAACATTATTAAGCAAGTGGGAAGTGAGGAAGAATCCTCTCCAAGTTCTTGCTGACTATAACAATCTTCATAGAAACCCCGGAGAAAGTGTACAAGCTTATTGTACCAGATTTAACAGTGTGTATAATGCACTCTCCCCAGAACTAAAACCTCCACAAGGCTCAGCCTTAAACAAGTTCCCTGAAGGGTTTGACGCTGACATGAACTATTCACTTAGAGAGAGAGATTTTGCAACCCTTGAAGACATGCAAAGAGGTGCTCTTTCTGTGGAAGTCAACCTAATGGAAAAAAGAGCAAGAATGAAGAGCTAAAAGAGAGTATCTTTTAGAGAGGAATCCACACCCACTACCTCAAGCTCAAAGATGGAAAGAATGATGGAAGAAATGATGAAGAAAATGAGCATTCTTGAGAGAGCACAAGCAATTCAAAACCAAACTTCTCTTCAAAATAGAAACCAAAACCAGAATCATAATGTAAGAAGGAACCAACCTCCTAACAGACCCAGGGAAGATGATCAACAGATCGCTCCTCCCTTTCATCAAAACTATGTGAGTGAGGTTGAGGAAACAGATGAAATGACAGAGGGAAATGATATTAACCTATTTGTGGTAGATGATGATGACTTTGAGGTTCATTATGATAGGAAAGAAGGTATTTATACACCTTACGATGACAAAAGAGATGATAATGAAGATTATTATCAAAACATGGAAAATGTCGTCACAGAGCCTTCAAAAGAATATGAACTCAGAAGTAGATATAGTCAACAAATCCCCAACAACAAAACTTCTAACAAATCTTCTCAAAACAGCGCTGCAACCAAGCCTAAAACAGTCAAACAAAAGGACAAAAAAGTGGCGGATAATTCTGGTAAAGGTAAAGAGAAAGACACTCAAAATCTTGAAAAACAAAGTGCAAACATCAGTAGTACTAACACTTCAGCTAGTACTCCTTTTTCAACCGTTGTGTCAACTGTAGATAAAACAAATCAGCAAGCTGTTGTTGCTGATAGAGTGGCAACAAACAAGGCTGAAACCAACACCTCAAAGAATCAAATTCCTTTTAGCCTGGAACAGGAAATCTCAAAGATTAAAATTTTTGTCCCTTTGACCGAGTTAGCTGCCCAACATGTATATATGTCCAAAATTTTGAAGGCTTTGAACATAGAAGAAAATGAGGATACACTCAATCTTAATGACGACCAGCCAGAGCTTATTTTTGGTCCAAAGATTGAAGGTAAGTTTCAAGAGGGACCTGTCCCTCCCTTTTATGTAAGTTTGAACGTTCATGACAAAATTCTACACAACGTTATGCATGACTCAGGCGCTTCTCATAATTTAATGCCAAAAGCTGTAATGGAAAGCCTGGGTCTTGAAATCACCAGACCTTATAAAGACCTTTATTCTTTTAACTCAAGCAGAGTCAAGTGTTTAGGATTAATCAAAGACCTTTGTGTTAACTTAGCCCAGATTCCAACCAAATGCTTAGTTATGGATGTCGTTGTGGCTGATGTGCCCCCAAAGTATGGAATGCTTTTATCAAGATCGTGGGGGGCTAAGTTACAGGGGACTATGCAAATGGACATGACCTATGTGACTATCCCTGTTTTCAATCAGACTAGAAGACTTTACAGGGAGTCTCATATGCAATACACAGTTACAAGTCAAGACAGACCTCAAAACTCCCCTCTGTATTCTATGAGTACAGGCCTTCATTCTTTTATCATGTTCAATGATGAAACCCTCACGGAACAAATCACTTTAACAGGATCAATGGCTGAAATGGAGGAAGAAGAGCACAACACTGAAGCATCAGAACACTTTGTTGTATTTGAAAACATTGACAAGACAAGCACAGGTTTTGAACTACAAGTCATCAATCCATTAAACTTAAATCTTGATAGTCAAGAGAACAATCCTCAACCCGATGAAAAACGTGAGGAATCAAATCATACAAAGGGCATTCACCAAACTGATAAAACTGAAAGTAATCCTCTCTGGAGTATGTATTTCGATGGGTCATGCACTAGAACGAATGTTGGTGCAGGTGTCTAGATTACTAACACTGAAAGTAAGCACACAGAATGCATTTCTTGCAAATTAAACTTTCAGTGTTCAAACAACATAGCGGAATATGAATCCCTGCTCTTAGGCTTACATTTGCTGAAAAGGTTAGGAGCCAAGAAAATAACTGTCTATGGGGATTTTGAGTTAATAATTAGGCAAGTCAATGGGGAGTATAATGCAAATCATCCTAGACTTAGGGCCTATCGGAATGATGTCATGGATCTTTTGAACACATTTGAGGAATCCACCCTAAGTTTTGTTCCGAGAAAAAGAAATCTTATAGCCCACAATTTAGCCTTTGCAGCTAGGACATGTTTAACACCATATCAGATCGATGATTGTTCACCTTAGATAAAATTTAGACCAGTTGTGTCTGATAATAAGAAATTATGGCAGGTGTTTGATGGAGATAAACAAATAGAAGACTTCATGCAATTCAGAAACGAATTCAAAATGCCTAGTTCAGATTCAGACTATGATACAGACTGCAGTGAAGAAAATTTTCTTGGTGAAGAAGAACCTTCTCCTGAGCTTCTCAACATTAACCTTTAGACTAGCAAACTTAGAAATAAAACAGAATTGAGTGTTGAATCAGAAACAGAAGAATTAGAAAATCTGCATTCTAAAGATGAAAGTTTACCAAGTGGTCTAACGCCTTTAGAAGAGTTGTTTGATTTTAATGATGTGGCCAAAAACCCTAAACTGGAACCTGTAGAGACTGAAGTGGAAGAGTGTAATATTGGCAGTGAGGAAAAACTGAAAATGATCAAACTGTCCAAAACTTTGCTAGCTCACATTAAACTCAAATACATAGAGTTGTTCAAAGAATTTTCTGATGTTTTTGCATGGGGTTACGAAGATCTGAAGTCCTATGACACTAAAATAATATAGCACAAAATCCCTCTTAAAGACAACCAAAAACCCTTCAAACAGAAACTGCGCAGAATAAACCCTGTACAATTGCCTTTGGTTAAGAAGGAAATCATGAAGATGTATGATGCCGGTATTATTGTCCCTATTAGATATTCTGAATGGGTATCTAATCTGGTGTCTGTTAGGAAGAAGACTGGAGAAATCAGGCTTTGCATAGATTTTAGAGATTTAAACAAAGCTTCATTAAAAGACAACTACCCTTTACCAAATATGGATCATATTTTATAAAGGGTGGTGGGGTCTAAAAGAATTTCTTTGCTTGATGGCTATTCAGGGTATAATCAAATCTTAGTTCACCCTGCTGATCAATTAAAGACAACCTTTACTACACCATGGGGCACTTTCATGTATGTGAAAATGCCTTTTGGTCTAATGAATGCTGGAGCAACCTTTCAGAGAGCCATGGACATAGCATTTTCGGAAGAACTGGGCTACTTCATCAATATATACCTTGATGATGTCACTTTGTTTTAAAAAATAGATGAAGAGCACTTAGAACATTTAAGAAAAGCTTTCGAGAAATGCAGAAAGTTTGGAATATCCTTAAACCCTAAGAAGACACTATTTGGTCTCCAAGAAGGTAAACTTCTTGGACACATTATTTCTGAGGAGGGTATAAAGATAGATCCAAAGAGGATTGAGGCCATATTGCAAATCTCTCATCCTCGAAACATCAAAGAGTTGCAGTCTTTCATAGGAAAGATTAACTTTTTGATAAGGTTCATCCCCAACTTGGCTGAGCTCCTTAGGAATATCAAAAACATGTTAAAGAAGGATCAAGGGGTAAAATGGACCTTGGAAGCAAAGACATCCTTTGAGCTGGTGAAACAAGCATTAACCAAAACACCGGTTCTCATAAGTCTTGATTTTTCAAAAGATTTTTATATATTTTCATTTGCATCAGAACATACCATAGCTGATGTCCTTTTATAGAAAAATCCACAAGGACAAGAGCCGCCTATTGCATTCTTTAGTAAGGCATTGAGGGATGCCCCCTTGAAGTACAACATTATGGAAAAGTAAGATTTTGCTTTGGTTAAAGTTTTAAAATATTTCAGGGTGTACATCCTTCACTCACACATCGTTTCCTTTGTCCCAAATTTAGTTGTTAAAGACATTCTAACACAGGACCCAGATGGTAAGAGAGGCAAGTGGATTTTTGTTATTATTGAATATGATTTAGAGATAAGACCCACTAAGCTCATCAAAGGCCAAGGTCTAGCTAGATTAATGGCTGAGTCAAATTGTGAAGTTCTCGATATTCATATTATTAATGCTTTAGATGATCAAGAGGAAATCTCGACACCCATTGTTCAAAACCATTTTATGAATTCCCCTTGGTATGCTGATATTGTTTATGTTTTACTTAATTTAAATACACCTCCAGGATTATCAAAAACAAAGGCGAGGTTCTTGAAGTTGAAAGTAGTAAGCTATTGCATTATAGATAGATGTCTTTATTGGAAAAATGCAAGTGGTATATTGCTTAAATTTTTCCTGAGTTTGATGCAGAGAAGGTTAAGCAGGAATTCCATGAAGGAGAGTGTGGAGGTCATTTGTAATGGAAGTCAACAGCCAAAAATTTTTTGAGGGCTGGTTTCTATTGGCCTACTCTTTTTCCTGATATACACAAGATGACCACTACTTGCCATAAATGCCAACTGTTTGAAGGCAAGAGAAAATTGCTACCCCTTCCACTGCATCCAATCACTGTTGAAGCTCCGTTTCAACAGTGGGGACTTGACTTCATAGGAGAAATCCATCCACCATCTTCTACCCAGCATAGGTGGATTCTTACTGCCACAGAATATTTCACTAAGTGGATAGAAGCCATCCCTTGTAGGCAGGCCAATGATTCAGTTATCATAAAATTTATGGAGACTAACATTCTCTCCAGATTTGGCTGTCCTACCAAGATCATCACTGATAATGCAGCAGCATTTGGATCGAAGAGGATGGTGGAATTCTGTCATAAATATCAGATATCATTGGGGCATTCCACAGCCTATTACCCTCAGGGTAATGGACTTGCTGAATCTTCCAAAAAAAGCTTAGTGAACATAATCAAGAAACTGTTGGAGGACAATAAAAAGTCTTGGCACACAAAGCTGATCCATGCACTTTGGGCTGATAGATTAACTTTGAAGAAATCTATTGGTATGTCACCCTTCCAGCTTGTGTATGGTACAGATGCAATTTTTCCTAACAGCCTTGGTGTACCAGTTATGAAGTTAATTCAAGAGTTGCAGACTGAAGAAAATGACATAATCAGAAGAATAAATCAAACCATTCATCTTCAGCAAACCAGAGAGGAAGTGTATAACAAAGCATTGCAGAAGCAAGATAGTATCAAGAAGATCTTTGACAGAAGAACAAAGGCCAGCAATTTCAAGATTGGGGACAAAGTTTTGAAGTGGGACTCAAGAAGGGAAGAAAAGGGCAAGCATGGAAAATTTGATAACCTATGGCTTGGCCCTTACTCTATTCATTCAGTTGCTGGTAATAATGCATTTTTCTTGCAGGAACTGGATGGAACAAAATTGTTTGGGGGTCCTGTCAATGGCAGGATGCTTAAGCATTACTTCTCTTGATCCATTTTATGTTTTGAAGCCTTTTTATCTTTTTCCATTATGAATATTCCATCCACCATTGCATTCAAAGTTATGAAAAATCAAGAAATACAAAAACAAAGAAAAGAAAGAAAAGAGGGCAGAAATGAAAACAAGAAAGGCAAAGCCCCATGCCAAAAAGAGAGACAAATTCTAAAAGTGTGCAAGCTTAAATGCCACTCCTACTAAACACACTTCTAGTTAGTCAAACAGTTTAATCTTGACTAATTAGTTTTGAATTTTCTGCTGATAGGATAGTGAATTCGATTTGCTAAACTGTTCAATCTTGGCTTATCAGTAGATAGATTAGGATAGAAATTGAAGGTTCAAACAAACTCAAAATCTGAACCAGAAGAAAAGCAAAAACAGCTCAAAAGCAAAGCAAAAACAGAGTTGTGAAGAAAAGAGAAGGCTATGATGAGAGACTTTCAAATCTTAAGCCTTCCATTTTTTAATTTTAAATTTTTGCAAATAATTATCTATGTGCAGCTTGTTTTTATGCCATAGATCACAGCAAGTCAAACAGCGTAATCTTGGCTTAACTGTTTTTTAAAATTTCTGTTGTAGAATTTAGAGAATGGAAGTCTGTTGGACAGTTTAATCCCAACAGACAGTAGATTAGGTAGAGAATAATCTGAGCTCAACTGTTTAATCTGAGTTCAGGGAGAAATAAGGAGTAGAGTTAGATTAGTTTTTATGCTTTCAAAAGAATAAAATGTTGTGAAAAGAGTTTGCCAATCCAAGTGCACTCTGATGAAGAAAAAATGTTAGATCAATAGGATTGGGTAGGTAGAAAGTTGTATTGATGAGGTCCATTATCTTTTCATGACTGATGTTATCTTTCAGAGCAAAGCAAGATCATCCAACAAAAGAAAAGCAATCTAAAGGATCAGGCACAAGTCAGCCTCCCAGAGAAATCAACTCTGAATTCTTGATGCCTTCAAGAAGGCACCATCCCCAAGTGGAGCCACTGTTAGCCACCTATAAAATTTGATTATACCAAAGGTGGCTAAATTTGTTTTGAGCCTTCAAGGAACAATTTTTCCCTATCAAAAATTGTTGGCTCTTGAAGAATCTTGAAGGCCTCATGCCTCTGTCCAGTTCCCCATATTGTTGTTTTCATCTCAAAAACCTCTGAAATCCTTCAAAAATCCAAAGTCAAAAACTGCTGCCAACCCCTTTCCCCTCCCCTCTCCTCTAAACTAGCCTCCTTCTTCTTTTACCCCATTCCCCATGAAAATCCCTCATTTCCACATTTCTCCTTTTCCCCTCATCAAAATTCATTTTATAAGGTTAAAAACCCACTTTTTAACCTTACCGCAACCTTCATTTCCTTTGAAAAATAATAGAAAATGCATATTTTCTATGTTCTGCGCTCAAGCCCCCTCGGGCTAAGCCCCAACCCTTTTTCTTCCATACACCCAAGCGCCAGAACCAAAAGACTGAACCCGTCGGGCGCTTACCCTTTTAAAATTAAAATTTCTCCGCCAAAACCATTAAAAAACCTTGGTAAATTCATATTTTCGGGTTTTTTATTCATTTCCAAAGTTTCCGCCCGTATAAATGGTCGATCAATCTTGACCGTCGATCTGCTTCGCAGATCGTATGGTGCGGAGCACGCCATTCCTGTGAACCTCCCCCCATCCGTGCGTTGTTTCCCCAAACCCGCTTGGTATCCATCGCACCACTCTTCAAGCAAAGGTGGTTTTCTCCCAACAGCCAGCGATTCCATACGTTGTGCGCCACGCGTCTCCTGTACCATTTTCCAAAACCGTTGTCCCCACGCATTAATTTTCTCCCCCGCACATTAAATTCCAGACTAGGGCGCCCAGCTAAATCAATCTCCGTCGTTCGATCTGGGCCCGCTCATCCAACGGTTGTCGGTCGCCGAAAGTGTCTGATGGATAACCAAAGTGTCCGCACGATAAACAGGCCCTCGTACAGCAGTAGATAAATCCCCACCATTGATCTGATCTGCAGATCGACAGCCCATATTGCGTCGCCCGATTCCGTTGCCCGGTCAAGGTTTCCCCGCCGCTGACTTTCCATTTCCCGCTCCCGACCGTCAATCACGCGCGATCAACAGCTCAGATTTGGTCCTCCTTCCCCCATGCTCTTTCGACCATTTTGAGATTAAATCCCAACTGTTAGATGGTGCCATCCAACGGCCCTGCTTCCTCCGCACATCCTCCGATGCAGATTGACCTATAAAAGCAGGCTTTTATAACGTTTTGTTTGTATTTCGCAGGTTTTCGAAGGTTTTCACTATGAACGAAGAAAATTCGAAAGAAGAGGGTGATGACTCTCTTGCTCTCGATTCACCAAAGGAAATCGACCAACGGGTTTAAAACTTCACATTCACCAATATTTCATAAACCATTGGTGCATTACAGACCCTGTGCGGCCCTGCGCAATAGAAAGAAAACATGGATTAAGCACAGAAAAAGAGTATCAGCACTGAAGACCGGGATGAACCAGGACAGAGAATTGATGGACAAATTAGTGGGGATTATGGCTAAGACAGTTATCAAAAGCCTAATCCCAAATCTAAAACACATTTTTAAAGAAAAAACTAAAGTGTTTTATCAGGAAAACCCTCCACTGCCACAGATGGAGGCGAATTGATTCCTCCCAGTGACTAAAGTGCCACCTGTGCCTCAAAGTATTCAATCAGGAACAGAATTTATTGAGCAGGATCATATTTTTTACCTCGACGCAGCTGAAGAGTTACTTCTACCAGGAATTTAATGAAAGAAACGTCTGCAGAGTAGCCCTAGGATCACACAGAGCCTCAAAGGTCAACAAAATCTCCCTCTGAGCTTAATTCATTAGTGTAAATCAATTAATGCAGTGAAACACCTGTACATTTTCTTCATTACGCCTCCCAAGGGCTAAAAAACATTAACTCTGTATTAATTATGTTGAGATCTTTAATCAGATCTCACCTCTTCATTCTTCTATATATACTTCAGAAGAAGATGAGTGAGGGGTTGGTTGTTGATGTAATTGCTGAAGCATTGTAATGTAATTGAGATGAAGACTCCTGATTGTAAATAGTGATGCACTGGCTCTTGGAGCTCTGCTTGTAGCAGATAAGTTAGGTTGTGAATGAAATATGGATTGAAACACTGGACTTGAAGATTGTAATTGGTTTGGAGCATCAATACAAGCTAATTTATGGGATCCTAATCTATGCTGACGGTGATGTTATTCCTATTGTAACTTGTTATTTTATTCCTTTTTTCATTATGTTTCATTTTCTACTATAAAGAACAGTTTAAACAATGTTAGGACCTACTGCATATCAGTAACCTTCTCTGGCTGAGAAATCTTTATTTAAATTCTTTCTTTCAACTGTGTAATTCGGAAATGATTCAATTCAGCTTAAGTATAGGAATGTTGGCGTTCCCTCGTCCTAGTGTCTTAGCTGAATGTTATTTTTGAATGTTACTTTCAATATATGTTGTGTGAAGATGAACTGAGGAAGATATGGTGAGCCTTGGTCCCAGTCTTTTTTGCATGGCTATTTGATTGTTTCCCTTAGAATGTGTTAAAAGCTGGATAGTTTCAAAGTACTTACCAGATCTTAGGCCATTCTGTGTTATCTCTAAGATTTTCTTGGAAATAACTAAGTAAAGTAGAGCTAGGAGAGGATTTGTGGTGAGCCCGGCCTGCTAGCTTCTACTCCAAAAGTTGCCTTCAAGTTTCCCTTTGTTTTTTATATGTTTTCTATCGAAAGTATATCAAAGGCTGGCTAGTTTCAAAGTACTTACCAGATCCTAGTTTGCTTTCATGTTTTTCTTAAGTGCCTGGTCAAGGGCTGGCTAGTTTCAAAGTACTTACCAGATCCTGGGCTGCTCTTTGTTCTGCATCTGTTACTTCTCCTTCTTATTGTATCACTTCATTCCATAAATCAAACTTTTAAAGATATCCTTAGGCATAGATGACTTACCCCATAGAACACTCTTGAACCTGATTGTTTCAATTAAATCCTCTTTTGACTCCATAGCCCAATGGACTGAAAACCTGCCATCACCTTTCTTCTTGATCGTAACTTACTCTGTTTCTTGCAAATTCTCACCTTTGAACCTCTTTACCTTTGGGACTTTCCACCTCTAACAGCAATCATGTTTCAACCATCCAAAAACAAAACAAAACCCTTGGACCTCATAACTAGCCTAATATCATCATTCTAAACTTCAAAGACAAATCCATCTTTGTACATAATTTGGGAGATCCCTCTCCGGATTCAGGAGGGCTAGATCCTACAATCCCAAAGTTGGTTGAAACGATGTTGCTTCTATAATTGGACTCTGCCAATCTTTCTAATAAATTACAGAACCCCAACAAGACCCTCAAAAACATTATAAAAACCCTGTTTTTTACGAAGTCTGCCCTTTTTTATTATATTGGCCCTTAAGCCATTTTTGGCTTAAAAACTCGGCCCCCTTACCCATACGACTCTCACCCCGACCTTCCGCCTATTCTACACCCCTTCCCCCATATAACTAAGCCTCTGCCTTTTAATTTCATTTAAATTGCACAAACCTTATAAATAAACTCCTAAACCATTGAAATAATAAAATGGGCCCCGCTCTCCACTAGCTCTGCCACCCATTCACCTAGCGCCACCTGTCCACTAGGTCCCATCTTCCAAACCTGCACCTCGCTCCAAGATGCTATCTGCACCATAGATCTCATCGCCCGAGATCTGACGGTCTGAAACCCATATCGTGTAGATTTAGCTATCAAAGGTTAAAACCCCCAACCTATGCAATAAAAGTGGTTTCCCCCTGGACACGCGTCGAGCAATAAATGGAATCATGCACCCTCAGCCCAATACCACTTACCACCATTTACCTGTGTGAAAAACTGCCATGGTTTTCCAAAACTGCGTTTCACCTCTGTGCCAAAATTCAAAGTTCTTCCCCTCTGTTTGGTCTCCCCAGTGATTCCACCTACGAAATCTTCCCTCTGCATTTCCTCTTCCTTTGCAAATCACTCCCCTACGCCTCAAAACCATGAAAAAGTAGTTTTTCCCCTCCTGCAGTCTTTTTAGCTAACGTATGTTTGTGTGTTGCAAGTTTTAATGGCAGATATAGGCCAGATGCCCTCCCACTACTGTTTGTTGAATGAAACCCCTGGTGACGACTCAGAATTCCTAAAAACAAATTATGATGATCAATGAGCCTTTTTTAGGGTTTGATTGTCGATGAATCATGATCATCGATGGGTTATAAACACTCTAGTGCATAAAGAAACCCTCCATGCATATTGTTAATGTCAGTCTTTGCACCCTTCCTCTAGTGATCAAACATGCTCTTACAAAGTGATGTTAAGGTGTCAAGGTCAAATTTTGTCATTTCAATGAGTCTTCAAGCAAAATTTGGTCACTAGGCATTAGGTCTAGGGTTTGCTTTTACTCCTGTCAAAGTTTTCCAAATGTCGATCCATGTCACCATTCAGTTGAGTTTACCATCATTCAGAGGGTTTTCATCATCATGTCAAGTTCCAATGGGTCATTTTACACCTTGTTCATGCTTCAGTTGTGCCTAGGTAAGGTTCATTTCTCTCTCCTAGGGTTTTGAAGGTAATTTATCTTGGATGGTCAAATCATCATCAAAATTTGTATCTTGATGTTCATACACCTTCCCCTATCCTTAGTGTACCTTATTAAACACTTCCCATCACTGAGATCCCCCAAATTCCTTATTTTTGCACAAACCCTAGTTTCTTACTACAACTTGGCAATTTTCTAGGCTAGGCCTGTGTTTTGCCCTTTTGGACCCCTTCCCCTCACTCAATCTCTGAAATTACACTTTCCCCTACTTCCTAATATCCTTCCCTACTTCCCAAAATTTTCTCAAGAATTTAGAAGCCCCTTATCCCCTTCATTTCGCTTTATTTCGACAAATCCCTTATTCCACACATCGGGATAGGTTTCACTCAAATGATGTTTCAGAGCAATAAAAGATGAATTTGGGAAAACTGAGAGAATTTTTTTGTCCAAAATATGTCAAGGAAGAAAAACCTCCTTCACTTTTTACACAGGTGTCATGGTTTTAGAGAAATGTCAAAAATACCGTTGCCTCAGGAGAATTGATGCACCTCTGAAGTGACCTTGGGAAAATCACGTTTTCTCCTAGCTTGGTTGGCCAAATGACTTGTTTGATGAGCCAAATGATAATTATACAAAAATATATTTCCAATGAGCTATCATGAGCTCAATTTGGAGTTGAGGAAGACCTTCAAAAGTTGATTGCAACAGCACTCTGCCTTGAGGCAGCCTCATTCTGCTCATTTTGACCAGTCTTGGGAGATTTGATTTTTGACAGGGTAAATGAAGTCCAAATTGAAAAATTACAGTTGGGTTGGAAAGTAGACTCAATAAGATTTCCAATGAGATATCACACGTTCAATTTGGAGACTGGGAAGGTCTCCAAAAGTTTCCTGAAAAATGGCGCAGCGCATAGAGATGGTGCGGCGCATTGGGCAGCTCTCTGCAATGTAAAAAATGAACTGCCGCGACGCATAGAGATGGTGCAGCGCATTGGGCTAAAAATCTTGAAAAACCATTCAATTCTTCCTCCAAAAGCTCCAAAATTTCAAATTCTTCATTCCACAACTAAGTTAACATCTCCATATTTCCAAGGTATGATTTTCCGTCAGTGTTTATGGTGTTTCAATAGGTGAAGAAACTTCAAACCCTATTTTCTTGCTCAAGAATTGTTCCCTTAGGGTTTATAGTTTGGTTCTTATGCCATCACTCCCTCATCCTTCATTCCCTCAATCATTTTCTCCCTTTCTTTACATTCTTATCTACCCATTCCACATTTCCCATATCCTTAATCAACTAACCCTAAATCCCTAATCCCACTATCCCAAACCCTAGTCAAAAATCCCCAAAACATTGCTATCTCTCCCATCCCTCATCACTGTTCATTTATCACTACAGCCCATTCCCCTATACTCTTTCATCCCTAAACTCACTCATACCCATTTCATTCCCATTTCCCTACATCTCTAAAAGTCACTTACTCCTAAGCTCCATCTCCCCCTCCCAAGTCATTTCATTTCCTCTCATTCTCCTTTTCCCATTTCATGTGTAAAAATTCCCAAAACCTCACTTTCCCAAACATTCATTGGCTTTCCCGTCTCCCAAAGTTTGTCAAATTCTCAAAGGGAAAACTACCACTTGACAAGACTCCATTGTTCCTACTGTTCTATTTTTACCACAGTCCCTCTCCATTTGGCACATATTTTGGCAATTGGAGACAAAGACGCCAAGTTCTCATTTCTCATTTTCAACAAACCAAACATACACTTGACATATACCTTGCAGCATCATGGAGACGGACACAGATTCATCATATGAACAAGACAATGATTCCACCACTGAACTACATGCACCAGGAGGGCACAAAAACGTTGAAAAAGGCATGATAGGCTTCAAATATTGGTTGAAGCTTCTTTTTCTGAGCATGGCACTTGATGGGGGACCTTCAGTCCAAATTTCAAGGAATTTGGAGAAAATTTTGTCAATTTTGAAATTTTGGTCGCAAAACATATTTTTCCGCCCGACGCGTCGTGCCACTTGGCGTGTGCTTATGATTGGGACATCTTCTGGAGGAAAAATTGATATTTTTGGGTTTTTTATGATAAATTATGCATGCTCATATATTATCTAAGGATTTCATCAAGTTATGGATGGTCTTAAAGGTTAAAAACACTCCAAAAATGGCCTTTCTGCCACCTTTTGCACCAGCAGGAACCAGTCTTGGGAGATTGACGTTTGGAGGAGAAAATGACATCCAAATTCAGAAATTCTACTTGGGTTGGACAGTAGACAGGCAGGGCTTTCCAACGAGCTATCATGAACTCAATTTGGACTTCAAGAAGTGCCTCAAAAACAGGCTCAAAGTGGCACGATGCATTGAGTTTTTGGGCACGACGCATAGAGGACTTTGCCTATTTTTCACCCTTCAGCTCAGAATTTCGGCCAGTTTTGACTAGTTTTACTTTTTGATGTAACTCTTGATTTATCTTGATGTAATTTAATGATCATGATGTAAATTTGGCTCATTTTTACTTTTTCTAGAGGATTCATTCACCAAAAGGTGAAATGTGAGTGAATGGATCAGTTTCCTAGCATATAGAGGCAAGTTGTTTCATGGCCTATTTTCTAGTTCCTATTTTAGATATGGTTTAAACAGCTCCTAGAATGATGAGCTTGACCCCTAGAGGCATGGGAAGGAGTTAGGCTTGTCTATATCATGTAGTTCTTCAATCATTTTCAGAGGTTGGACTCTTGGGAATAGTTTGGCACCTCATTGTATATTCATTTCATATTTTTGGCAAAGGAAAGAGCAGAGTTTTGCAGCACTTGTTGGGATCCTTGTGGCTCTGAGTTTTGATGATGTTTTTCTCCATGTATCTATAAGTTTCATTAATGTTTATGTATGTCATTTCCCTTCTCTGAAATTAAACAAATGAGTAACTAAGGTAGAATTCATTAGTTTGCTGGTGCTCTGCCTTAAACTCTTGTTTAGTTTTATATGTTTTAATCAGTTTGAAGAGGATCCTTGCACCCTCTTGCCCTCTTCAGCTCCTCAGCAGTCTTTTTCATCCATTCATTTAATCTAAGACATCAAATTCATTTCCTTCCCTGCCCCAACTTGAACTCTGCAAGAATTTGGCCTCATCCCCAAGCCCAAAATTGCCTTATCCTTTTTCCAACAAAAACCCCTAAAAATCAAACTCAAACTCCTTTATTCATATACCTAGCCTAAAATTAGCACTAATTTCAGTCATCTCAAGCCATATTGATACATTTTTCCTGAGATTGACCCAAAGAGAGCCCTCTCCTGTTCTGGTAGGGCTAGCTACCAGACTGAGCGTGGTTTGGTGTTACCCTGAATCCCGCCTTCCTTCAGCCTAAGGTGGATTTGGGAAATAACATAGTGGTGACCATACTGGGGATGAAAATGGTTTTCTTGTTGGTGTTAATTGTTTTATAAGCTACAGACGGAGCCTGAAGTTATGCTAGGTAGCCTTCGAATGCTCTTGCTCTATGAGTGCATAATAGATAAATGATGCTTCAATCAATCTCTGGTCTAGTTTGTAAACGTAACATCTAACTTGTGAATTTCCCCAGTACATGTATCAAGTTCAAATCTGATGGTTGATGGTGGACAATGATCAGACATAAGAAGGCTGAAAATAATTCACCTGGTGACTCCAACTCGTGTAGAGACTCCACTGGAGGACTAACTCTTTCTCTGAGAAAATGGAAGGATCTTACAAAAAGTTCAGGTATCCAAAGTGGAATGGTATTCAGGATCTAGTCTGCTTTCTTGTAAATTACTTCTTCGCCGTTCTTGAAGCTATCCTGAAAGTTTTTTAGAATTTGTTGTATGATAAAGGTGATCAAAATCTTCGCTCGATCTATTCAAAGAGTGTGAATACTGAGTTTCCCTTTGATCCTGGCCTCCTTACTTTTCCCACATCTTATGTTGACTCTCTTCAGAGTGATGAGCTTAAAGAAAACCAAACTGATCCCGTAGCTCTTGTGTATACTCCTACACCTTTAATAGTCCCAGATAGATATAAACCTCTTGTTTTACCTTCTATTATCCATGCTTTCCCTGCAAATTATGACCTATATCTACCAAGATTTGACGGTGAATGTAACAATTTCAATGCTGAGCAACATGTGCAGAATGTTGAGAATTTTCTAGATCTTTTTGAAGTTGATGATGAAGATGTTAGTATTAGGCTTTTTGCTCTTTCTTTTCAAGGCCAAGTGAAGAATTGGTTCAAAGCCCTACCTGATGTGAGCATCTTAGATTTCCAGCAGTTCATCAAAGTTTTCCTTGACAGGTGGGTGATCAAATAGAATCATTTCCTTATTATAGAAGAGTATAACCAGCTGAAAAGACTGCCAAGGGAGATAGTACAACAATTTTCTGCCAGATTTAACCAAGTATATTTTTCAATGCCAGCTGATATAAGACCTTCTCCTAGATCTTCTCTCTTGCACTACCCTGGTGCCTTTGATCCGGAAATGGAGTTTCAATTGAGAGAAAGGAATCTTGCAACACTTCACGAGATGAAGAATAGTGCAGTGAATGTAGAGGCTCATTTGCTGATCCGAAAGGCAAGGTTGGAGGAAGAAGAGATGAAAAACATAGATCCAGAGAAATCAACATCTCTAGAGGTAAAGCTTGACATTTTGATAAGTGCAGTGGAAGAGATGATGCAAAAAATCACCACAAGGAATGAGTATAATGTTCAAGCCCATGGCTCGCTGATTGAAGAAGAACAAGTTTCTGATCTAAAACATTTTGTTTCTTATCCCAGTTGTCATAGTGATTGTTTTATAGATCAGCTTGAAGAAGAGAAAGCTGTTGATATGACATGTATGATTGATGATGTGTTGCATACTGATGATTTGCCTCAGTTTGATCAATATGATGATGATTATGTTCTCCAAACAGAAACTAATCTTGCAGACAAACCAGCAACTAGTTTGTGCGAGGAGGAATTTCACTTTCAGCAGCTTGAGTACAGTGATCAACCGATGCATATCAGCTATGACAATGATGAGGAAAGTGCAGCAAATTTTGAAGTAATTGAAGGATCTTTGCTTCTTTTTTTTATTCGTTTCAGTTCATCAGAGATAAATACCATGCAATCAGAAATCAACTGTCGAAAAGTCTTGATCTGGATCATTTTGAAGGCAATGAAAACCTTGTTCAAGATTTCTCATACTCAGATTTACAGCCCCCAAAAGCAATTGATTTTCAAGTTGCATATGAGGACTTGGAAGCTGACACATATGATTTAATGCTACAAGGTGATTCCGTTCCATTTTGTTTTGAATCATTCCAGTTTTTGAAGGGTAAATTACATGGTAAATTTTCAAATGAGCAGCCTATAGGAAATCAATAATCTCTCAGTGTTAATGTGGAGGATGAGACAGATAGTGAAATTCTTGAGCAAGTCGTTGATGAAAAATATTCTTCTGAAATGACTGATGAAATCATTTTGGATACAAAACTCTCCCTAGCTCCAGATTTGCAGCCACCAAACACAATGGAAGGTCAGATTACAGATGAAGGTGTGGAAGTTGAAATACATGATTTAATGATGCAAGAGGATTTTGTACCCTTTTGTTTCGAATCATTTCAGTTTATAAAGCAGAATCTTCGTAATATCTCTCAAGAAAAAGATGAACAGCCAGTAGGATGTCATACAATTTCAATGGATACATCGCAGCAGTCTTCTCAAGTTTTTGATGATCCTATTGCTCGTGTGTTGGATAATGTTTGCTATAGAAGTTCTTCATTGGCTAACCCTATGACAGAAAAGAATGTTGATAATAATATTATTCAAAAGTCGCCTTCATTGTCTTGTTTAACAGATTTTTCATTGCAAAGCCCATATCAAGGTTTGCAGTTATATGAGGAGATTGATAAAGGAGACTTTTGTTCTGTTTGGAATCAGCTCCAGAGTTTGGTTATTCACGAAATCTAGGATCCTTTTGACAACCTGCTGCAGTCACCAAAGAAAGACATCACAAATGTGAGGAAAATCTTAATTTCCAGCTATGCAGATCACTTGGACCAGAGTAGAAATGTGTTAATGGAAAAAAATGGCTATGTTTATGAAGATCCTTTCGCAGTATTCTTGAAGTCATCCAGTCAATTCATGCTTTGCAAGTTTATCAGTAGTCAACTTGATTCCGAGTTTCCATGGGATTTGCCTTTCGATTCTTCTCTTTTCCTGCACATCAGAAAACATTTGGGAAGAAATCAAATAGCAGCCAGGATGCTCACATGGTTGCATTGGCTGTTCCATTTCACTTGATCAGGTGATGAATGGAACAATTAGAGTAGTTTGTATTGAATAAGCTCTACTTTGAGCATTTTTTCCAGTTTGTCAGTTGTGTTTAAGTATTGAGTCAGTTTTTAGTTGAGTGAGAGTCATTTTGTGTCATCAAGTCATCAGTTTTCATTCATGCATTTCAGCTTGAGTTTTTGATTCCATTGCCCAATGGATGAAGGCACTAGTCTGCTCTCCCAAAGATCTGCCATTCTTGGCACCTCCAAGGAGCTACCATCCCCATTGGAGCCAATGTTAGTGTCAATCTTTGTAGCCTTCCTCCAGTGATCAAACATGCTCTTACAAAGTGATGTTAAGGTGTCAAGGTCAAATTTTGTCATTTCAATGAGTCTTCAAGCAAAATTTGGTCACTGGGCATTAGGTCTAGGGTTTTCTTTTACTCCTGTCAAAGTTGTCCAAATTTCGGTCCATGTCACCATTCAGCTGAGTGTACCATCATTCAGAGGGTTTTCATCATCATGTCAAGTTCCAATGGGTCATTTTACACCTTCTTCATGCTTCAGTTGTGCCTAAGTAAGGTTCATTTCTCTCTCCTAGGGTTTTGAAGGTAATTTCTCTTGGATGGTCAACTCATCATCAAAACTTGTATCCTGATGTTCATACACCTTCCCCTATCCTTAATGTACCTTATTAAACACTTCCCATGACTGAGATCCCCCAAATTCCTCATTTTTGCACAAACCCTAGTTTCTTGCTACAACTTGGCAATTTTCTAGGCTAGGCCTGTTTTTTGCCCTTTTGGACCCCTTCCCCTCACTCAATATCTGAAATTCCACTTTCCCCTGCTTCCTAATATCCCTCCCTACTTCCCAAAATTTTCTCAAGAATTTAGAAGCCCCTTATCCCCTTCATTTCGCTTTATTTCGACAAATCCCTTGTTCCACACATCGGGATAGGTTTCACTCAAATGATGTGTCAGAGAAATAAAAGATGAATTTGGGAAAAATAAGAGATTTTTTTTTCCAAAATATGCCAAGGAAGAAAAATCTCCTTCAATTTTTACACAGGTGTCATGTTTTTAGAGAAATGTCAAAAATACCGTTGCCTCAGGAGAATTGATGCACCTCTGAAGTGACCTTGGGAAAATCACGTTTTCTCCTAGCTATGTTGGCCAAATGACTTGGTTGATGAGCCAAATGATAATTAGACACCAAGATATTTCCAATGAGATATCATAAGCTCAATTTGGAGTTGAGGAAAACCTTCAAAATTTGACTGCAACAGCACTCTGCCTTGAGGCAGCCTCATTCTGCTCATTTTGACCAGTCTTGGGAGATTTGATTTTTGACAGGGTAAATGAAGTCCAAATTGAAAAATTAAAGTTGGGTTGGAAATTAGACTCAATAATATTTCCAACAAGATATCACACGCCCAATTGGGACACTGGTAAGGTCTCCAAAAGTCTCTTGCAAAATGGTGCGGCGCATAGAGATGGAGCGACGCATTGGGCAGCCCTCTGCAGTGTAAAAAATGAACTGGCGTGGCGCACAGAGATGGCGCGGCGCACAGAGATGGCGCGGCGCATTGGGATAAAAAGCTTGAAAAACCATTCAATTATTCCTCCAAAAGCTCCAAAACTACAAATTCTTCATTCCACAACTAAGTTAACATCTCCATATTGCCAAGGTATGAGTTTCCATCAGTGTTTATGGTGTTTCAATAGGTGAAGAAAATTCAAACCCTATTTTCTTGCTTAAGAATTGTTCCCTTAGGGTTTAGAGTTTGGTTCGTATGCCATCACTCACTCATCCTTCATTCCCTCAATCATTTTCTCCCTTTCTTTACGTTCTCATCTACCCATTCCACATTTCCCATATCCCTAATCAACTAACCCTAAATCCCTAATCCCACTATCCAAAACCCTAGTCAAATATCCCCAAAACATTGCTATCTCTCCCATCCCTCATCACTGTTCATTTATCACTACAACCCATTCCCCTATCCTCTTTCATCCCTAAATTCACTCATACCCATTTCATTCCCATCTCCCTACATCTCTAAAAGTCACTTACTCCTAAGCTCCATCTCCCTCTCCCAAGTCATTTCATTTCCTCTCATTCTCCTTTTCCCATTTCATGTGTAAAAATTCCCAAAAACTCACTTTCCCAAACATTCAGTGGCTCTCCCCTCTCCCAAAGTTTGTCAAAATCTCAAAGGGAAAACTACCACTTGACAAGACTCCATTGTTCCCACTGTTCTATTTTTACCACAGTCCCTCTCCATTTGGCACATATTTTGGCAATTGGAGACAAAGACACCAAGTTCTCACTTCTCATTTTCAACAAACCAAACATACACTTGACATATACCTTGCAGTATCATGGAGACGGACACAGATTCATCATATGAACAAGACAGTAATTCCACCACTGAACTGCATGCACCAGGAGGGCGCAAAATTGTCAAAAAAGGCATGGTAGGCTTCAAATCTTGGCCGAATATTTTTTGGCTGAGCATGGCACTTGATGGGGGAACTTCAATCCAAATT
Organism: Pinus albicaulis; assembly: GCA_034641835.2. Lineage (NCBI taxonomy): Eukaryota > Viridiplantae > Streptophyta > Pinopsida > Pinales > Pinaceae > Pinus > Pinus albicaulis. The sequence goes on along the minus strand of CM076579.1, from coordinate 1,550,494,138 downwards.
TCAAGGAATTTGGAGAAAATTTTGTCAATTTTGAAATTTTGGTCGCAAAACAGATTTTTCTGCCCGACGCGTCGCACCACCTGGCGCGCGCTTATGATTGGGACATCTTCTGGAGGAAAAATTGATATTTTGGGTTTTTTATGATACATTATGCATGCTCATGGATTACCTAAGGATTTAATCAAGTTCTGGATGGCCTTAAGGGTCAAAAACACTCCAAAAATGGCCTTTTTGCCACCTTTTGCACCAGCAGGAACAAATCTTGGGAGATTGAAATTTGGGAGGGGTAAATGACATCCAAATCCAGAAATTCCACTTGGGTTGGAAAGTAGACAGGTAGGGGTTTCCAACGAGCTATCATGAGCTCAATTTTGACTTCAGGAAGTGCCTCAAACACAAGCTCAAATTGGTGCAACGCATTGAGTTTTTGGGTGCGGCGCATAGAGGACTTTGCCTATTTTTCACCCTTAAGCTCAGAATTTCGGCTAGTTTTGACTAGTTTCACTTTTTGATGTAACTCTTGATTTATCTTGATGTAATTTCATGATCATGATGTAAATTTGGCTCATTTTTACTTGTTCTAGAGGATTCATTCACCAAAAGGTGAAATGTGAGTGAATGGATCAGTTTCCTAGCATATAAAGGCAAGTTGTTTCATGTCCTATTTTCTAGTTCCTAGTTTAGATATGGTTGAAACAGCTCCTAGAATCATGAGCTCGACCCCTAGAGGCATGGGAATGAGTTAGTCTTGTCTATATCATGTATTTCTTCAATCATTTTCAGAGGTTGGACTCTTGGGAATAGTTTGGCACCTCATTGTATATTCATTTCAGATTTTTGGCAAAGGAAAGATCAAATTTTTGCAGCACTTGTTGGGATCCTTGTGGCTCTGAGTTTTGATGATGTTTTTCTCCATGTATCTATAAGTTTAATTAATGTTTATTTATGCCATTTCCCTTCTCTGAAATTAAACAAATGAGTAACTAAGGTAGAATTCATTAGTTTGATGGTGCTCTGCCTTAAACTTTTGTTTAGTTTTATATGTTTTCATCAGTTTGAAGAGGATCCTTGCACCCTCTTGCCCTCTTCAGCTCCTCGGCAGTCTTTTCTGTCCATTCATTGAATCTAATACATCAAAGTCATTTCCTTCCCTGCCCCAACTTGAACTCTGCAAGAATTTGGCCTCATCCCCAAGCCCAAAATTGCCTTTCCCTTTTTCCAACAAAAACCCCTAAAAATCAAACTCAAACTCCTTTATTCATATACCTAGCCTAAAATTAGCACTAATTTCAGTCATCTCAAGCCCTATTGATACATGTTTCCTGAGATTGACCCAGAGAGAGCCCTCTCCTATTCTGGTAGGGCTAGCTACCAGACTGAGCATGGTTTGGTGTTACCCTAAATCCCGCCTTCCTTCAGCCTAAGGTGGATTTGGGCAATAACACATACAAAGGAAAAATACAACCAAGCATCAATGGAGACATGAAGAAAAAAAGTCTTTTGAGGGCTAATCTAAGATCAAATGATAAATTAAAGGATTAGGCCCTTAAGACAGTAATTAAAGGAGGAAGGCCAAAGTTTAAAGATAAAGGATAAATGAATAAAATAGTCATAAAGCATAATAGAGGATAAAGGTAGTAAGATATATTATCAAAGAAAATCAAGGTTCAAAGGCCTATTTTCTGAGTTTTATAATTAAAACAAAGACAAATAACCCAAAAACAACCTAGAATAACTCAACAAGGAAGTAGTTACTCCTAAAAAAGATCAAACTGCCACCTATAACATGTTTCCTTTCCATAAAGGAATTTGAGCAGTTATTACATAGTCAAAAGATATTTTATTTGTCAAGGCAGTTATTTTAATAGTTAAGAATGGGCCTTAAATTCAAACTCTTCACCTATTTTCCCCTAGAAGTTAAGACAGAGTTATTGAAACAAAAAAGTAGCTGCAGATATTCCTTCCTTAGACCTTGCATGGTTTTCAAGGTCAGGAATGCACTTACTCTGTAATAAATGATACTCAAACCCTATCTTAACCCTACCTCCTCCACATGGTTTGTGTTAAACACCATGTTAAACAGACAAATGGTGTATGAGAAGAATAAACACACACACACAAGAGACTCAACACACAATGAAGGATAAGCATGAGGATTTCTTATTTTTCCATTATACATGATGTACATTTATAGTACAATGGTGTGACTCTTGGTTTCACATTCCAAGGTCACTTGGACTCCATTGTGACTTTTCGCATTCCACACACCTACCCATGTAGGATTAGGTGTTCTGACATCCCCCCTTAATCCGAAGGGGTATGTGTGAGTCCAAGAAGAGAGTTGTAATACAAATCTGCAAAGTATGCATGGCAGCACTTGGGCTGAATCAACTCTCTGAAATGTTGGAAAAAAGAGGTGGTTTAAGGATGACCACCAACACTGGAACGCAAAACTTGTTGCAGTTCCTGGAACTCTTCCAAAACTAGCAAGAAGCTGAAAGCTTCTGCTAGAGGAATTGTCCCTCATAAAAAAGGGAGACCTTCAACCTAAAATAAGGGAGGTCTACTACCTGTGATGGTTTTAGGATTACCAACAACTATGGAATTATTGAAGCATTTCCTGGAACTCAACCAAAGATGGCAAGAAGTTGAAGGCTTCTGCTAGAGGAAGTGTTCCTCATATATGAAAGGGAGACCTTCAACCTAAAAGAAGGGAGGTCTACTACCTGTGATGGTTTTAGGTTGTCCATCAACCAAAGATGATGGTTTAAGGTTGTCCACCAACCGAAGGCATGCTCATGGGCATCTGTGTCTCTGGCTACATCTCTGAATCTGGAATGACAAATTGTGGCTCAGGCTTGCTTGAACTGCTGTGTCTCTGGCTACAACTCTGAACATGGAATGAGAGATTGTGGCTCAGGCTCGCTTGATATGACGTCAAAGCTTGTACATGACCACTATTTTCCCCCTTTTCATAAACAAGGTGAGATGATGGAAAAAACTCAACTGCAAGTTTGTTCAATATGCGTGAAAAAGTTATGACATGTGTCTTAAACATCTTCTTGGCTGCTGATGCCCATTTCCAAGAAGCGATCCATCCAAGATGAATCTTTGTTCTTGTAGGAGGCTTGTTTCTGAAGCATCTGTCTAAAGAATGGGTGTGCCAACCACAGTGCTTACATGGATGAAGATCAAAATAGTGATATTTCATATGAGAAACCCGATCACAGTGTTGGCATTTTACAATCTGTTGTTGTGGAAGCAGAACAGAATCTGAAACAGCAGCAGGTGAACTGTCATACAGGAATCCGACACTCTAAAATATGATGGGCTTGGTGTAGTCTGGAATATGAAAGGACACATCCTTGTCATATCCAAGACCAGTTCTGTGCTTGTTGTGGACAAGATCTTCCCAAGGTCTGATGATGGGCTTGAGAAGTGCAGGTTGAACTTCTGGATCTGCATGTACATCTACTCTAGTATAAGGAACTGAATGTGAATCAACTGCAACTTTATCTTCTTTCTTCTGATGAGAGTCCTTCACAATCTTCTAAACAATAATAGGTTCAGAATGGTGAGTCTTTTGCTGAAGTTCATCTTGTTGGAGCTGAGATTCCAACTCCAAAAACTCAATCTTTTCTTGTGCATCTTGCAAACAACTTTGAATGTTACAAAGAGCATCCTTGCTCATTTTTATCATATCATCAACATTGGAATGAGTTAGGTTATTCAACAACTCTAATGCCTCATTGATTTTAGCCATTTTTCAACAACTTAAGCTCAAATAAAGGGTGTCGGCTTCAACCAATAATGCACCCGTTTATAATGTGATTCAACTTCCTTTCAACAAATACAAATGACTCAAGAGAACTTCCAACTATGGAAATCTCAAAGTACAAAATCTGCTCCTCAAGTGATGGAGGACAATCAACAACTCAAATTTATTGATTGCAATTATGAAGAAGAAATATCCACTCACAATACAATGTCAATGCAATACAATATCTCTGCAAAATATTTTGTAAATGTGTAGCTAAAAACACTATGCAAGAAGCCTTTAAAGCAGCTGGATTTTTTTTTCTTCAAAGAGCTGTTTTTCATCAAGAACAACTCGTCTTCACATGTCAATCGCTTTTAGAAAAAGTCACCCTTATGTCAATGCCACAAATCACAATGCAAAACTACAATTTTCTCTATGTGTACTGTCCATTTATTGATATGTCATTTTCTCTTTGCTGTTGTTCATTTTCTCTCTCTGCTCTTCCTCTCTTCCTCTCTCTCTGTTGTTTTTTTTTTTTTTTAATTATTTTTTTGAGATTAATTAAAAAAAATAGGGAAAGGGATTGTAATAGAAATGGGAGGGAATTTAACAAATTAAAAAGGGAGGGGGTGGGAAAACTAAGGGAAATTTTAATAAAAAAAGGGATTATTAAAAAAGGGATTATATAAAAATGAGAATTCATTAAAATGGAAATTAATAAAAAGGAAAAGGGGATTTAAAAAAGAAATGGGGAAATTTTAACTATAGAACAAAATAAATAAGGTTGAGTTAAAAAATTTAAATTGCGTTGAGGGGAGCGGGGGGTAAGGGCGAGTGGAGAGCTCGAGGGAGGGGCGGCCGAGGAGTGGGGAGGGCCGAGAGATATGCGAGGGGGCGGGCTAAGGGAGGGAGGGGGGCCGCGTTGGAGAGTGGGGGCGTGGATAGAGGGAGTGATAAGGACGGGGCCGCAGGTTGTGAGGGCGGAGTTAAGGGGGTGGGGTGGGTAGAAGCGGGCGATGGTTGTGTGATGGCAGGGCTGGAGTGTGGAGCATAGGGGAAAGGGTTAGCGGGTAGGGGGATGGGTAGAGCAGGGCTGAGAGGTAGCGTTTGCAGGTATGGTGAGGGCGGAGTGATAAGGGGTGCCGTGAGATTGCAGGTCAGGTGGAATGGGGAATGGGTGTGGAGTTGTGTAGAGGGCATAGCTCAGGGTGAGGTGCGATGAGTGGCTTGTTAACAGTGAGGGTGGGGTGTTGTGAGTTAAGGTGCATAGTGCAGCGAGGGGGAGGCCGATAGGGGTTGCGGAATTTATATTTTATTTTATTTTAATTTTTTAATTTTTAATTTTTTAATTATATATATATATATATATATATATATATATATATATATATATATATATATATATAGCAGAGAATGAGTGAGGGCAACAACGATTTTTCTCTTCAAAACAATAGAGTAGAATTTTTCAGCAGAATAACTTTCAAAAATTGCAAAGAAAATTTCGCCAGTAAAAACTCAGAAATTTTTCTAATAAAACCCATAAAATTTTTCAAAAACCCTCTTTAAACTATTTTCCAGCAGCTCAAAATGCAGAATTTAATAGGTAAAATTTGCAGGAAGAAATCAGAATTTAGAGAACCTTCAGATGCGTAGTGCTGCTCTTCTTCAAAACCACTACTGCTCTTCTTCAAAACACTTTTTTGAATGCGGAAAAATGTCTGCTGCAGAAACTCTCTAAATGCTACAAAAATGCCAAGAATTTTGCAGATATGCACAGGCCATAAACACAAATGGCTCACTCAAAGTTGAGTTGGTTATGGATGTATCAGCTCCGATACCATGTTAAACACACACATGGTGTATGAGAAGAATAAACACACACACACAAGAGACTCAACACGCAATGAAGGATAAGCATGAGGCTTTCTTATTTTTCCATTATACATGACGTAAATTTATAGTACAATAGTGTGACTCTTGGTTTCACATTCCAAGGTCACTTGGACTCCATTGTGACTTTTCGCATTCCACACCTACCCATGTAGGATTAGGTGTTCCAAAAATTTGCAGCATAAATACTGCATCTAAAATCATTGTATTGTTTGCATTTGATGACTCTTTGAAGTAATACATAGTCTCTTGGGAGTTGAAGGAAAATTGATGTTTTGGATCTTGTGGATGCCCTGATTTGTTTGTTGATGGAGGAGGCTAGATCACTAGATACCTGAGCTTGGCTGTTGGTGAAGTAATTCTATTTGTTATTTTTATTTCCTGTTTCCATTCTGTTTCCATATTTCTTTGTTACAGTAGAGTAAAATTTTTAGGCTAAGAAATATCTTTTGAAAGCACCTTAGTTCTGTTTTATTTTCACTGTCTTAGTGTTTTCTTCTATAAGGTCTGATTGGAGGATTCTTAATTTCCCTCTAGTTCTATCTATGCTTGTCATCTTAGAAATAATTCAATATAATATAACCAAGGAGTCTCCCTTTTGGTAATTCCATATCCCTTTGAGTACAGCTTGAGAGGTTGTTTTGAGGAATTATTTCAATAGTGTGAAACTAGGGAAATTAAGTGGTGAGTCCATGCTCCTTTGAGTACAATTTGAGATATTGTTTTTAAATATATTTTCAACGTATGCTTAGTAGATTCTAAACTAGGGAAGTCTATGGTGTGCCCTGTCCTCTGGACTACCTCAAAAGGTTGCTTTAAAGATTTATAAAGAGTTGGTCAAAAGCAGATTATATTACTTATGTTTGATCTTAGGTTGCTCTTACTGTTTATCTTATATATTTTCTTATATGAAAGTAGTATTTTGATTGATGGATCATTATCTGAAAGGTTTTATTATTAAAATTCTATCCAAAGAAGTCTATGGCTTTCCCTGTCCTTTGGCTTGCTTCAAAACAGATGCCTTGAAAGATGTTTCTTGTTTAAATTACATGATAAAGAATTCTTAATTGATCTTTGTCCTGATTTTCATTCTTATCCTCGATGTTCACCTCATAATCCTAAACGTTGAAGATCCACTGGCTAATTTATATTTTCCCTATGATACTCCTTGATCCATTGATGAACTTATCATGAATTTCATTTGACTCCATTGCCCAATGACTTAGAGATTTTCTCATTCTATCTGTGCTCTTTGATCATCATACCCAACCAAAACAAAAAACAAACCTCATAATTCATAACTAACCTAAAATAAACCCTTAAAACCAAACCAACACATATTCTTTGTAAAAAAAACCTGAGAGATCCCTCTCTTAGTCTAGGAAGGCTAGGTCCTAGAACTCTAAAGATTTGTTTCATGTTACCTTGACATTTGGTATGCCAATCTGCCAAATCACAGGATCCTAACAGAAATAATGGGAATAATCTCATCATTGATTTTCTTACACCTCAAGTCCCTTGGTGATAGTTTTTTATCCTCGATCCACTTGCGTGTAGGTCACTATAACTTCATGTAGTGGTTACAGGACTTCCTGTAGCATTTCAGGAGAACCCCCTTGTAACAAATTTTTTTTATCCATAACTCTCAAACGATAGACTATATTGACCTGAAATATTTTGAGCATGTTACCATCATCCTTATGAACCTCCCCATAAAAAAAATCAGTCATTGGATGCATGAATCGCAAGAAAAATAAAAAATGGTTGTAGGTGATGGAGGTCGATTTCTCAAAAAGTGTGCATTGAAATTTGCTAAAAGTTCTTGAGCATGTTGCCATCATTTTTATGCATCTCCCCATGAAACATCTCATCTAATGAATGCACTATATTCAAGAAGTAATAAAAACAAATTTCCACTAAAAAACAGGACTCCCTGTAGCAATTTAGGACAATGATTACAATGAATGACAAAAGCTTGGAAATGATGGGTGGATGTTGGAAATGGATGAGGGTGATGGACATGACCTTGGTCCTTTTGGAGCATCTGAGAAGAGGAGGAGAAAGTCCAAGTTTGGCTTACTTTGAATAGATTTTTGACCAACTTGTTCTTTTGGTGCTAACTTGTTTTTGCTAGTTGTAAAGGTTGGAGAGTACCTACATTCATTAGAGAGAGATACATGGAGCACATTTCATTTTGTTTCTTTTTTCTTAGGCCTAATATTAACCTCAATGAGGCTTTCAACAAGTAGGTCTGCCTAGGTGTCTCAAAGGAGGTTTTCACCTATGATCTTTTTTAATCTTATTTTATCATTTTTCCAATGCATTCACTACCTCAAGGAGGTTTTCAATCAGTGAGACAATCTCAGGCACCTCAAAAGAGGTTTTCACCTGAGATTTTATTCTTTTCCTCATATTTTTTCTCTTTTCCCATTTTTTATTTCTTTTTTTGGTCCTACTCTACTTGAAAAAAACAATCTCTTTCAAATGTAGGAATACTTCCAATGGAGCCATGTGCACATCAAGATGATAGATAAACTAATGTGTAGTGTTGGATCAGGGTCCCCTAAGTCCAACCATTTTATTATATTTTGTAATAGTTTAGTCTTACGCAAGTGTTTTGGGGCGGGTCAAAACCCCTCATGAATTGTATGGGTCAAAGGCTAGATCAAGGGGTCACAAACCATGGTTTCCAGACCATAGAGTAGCGCTGGTTAAATAGTATAAATAAATGAATAGATCAAGTCTAAGAAGGTAGTTTTTGGATAATTCTGAACGTGGATGATAAAGTTGGATATTTTGTGGTAGTTTGTATGGATTTGTCTAGGTAGAAGACTCCTGCTGGCTGTGTGCGCGGATACCTTAGTCTTGCTGTGTGTGGACGTCGCTGGCTATGTGCACAGGATGTTAAAGTATTTTGTAGGAAGGATCCGAACTGATTAAGTAATAAAGGAGTCTTTTTGCGGATATCTGAGTTATATATGCATCTGTTGGTTATGTTATGAATGCTTCTACATCTTGTTTCCGATTTCTGTACTGTCTGCAATTATATCTCTTGCACAACTGTAGATCACTGGGTTGACAACATCTTGGGTGGGTTTGTAATAGAATTTTTAGTCGATTATTTTGTGTCCTATTCTGAAGCTGAAAGGATATTTTTCAAAGGATTGAGGGGTAAGTTCTTACAAAATTTTCCTCTGTTGATTAAGATGATATTGTGTGAAAAGGGTATTTTTTCCAGCCACACCGAGTGAATGACCCCTAATCATAGCGAAAGCACAAAGTGCAATGGTAAATGCTATTTGATCAACAAAAAAGGGGATAGATATGTGTATAGTCCTATAAGAAATTCTTCTCATCTAAAAAGAAGCAAGGCTATGCACGCAGAGACTAGACCTCCTGCTACGCCACCATCAAACTCGTGCAGGGGTAAGAATCCTCCTACCCCACCACCACCCCACCTATGGATGATATGGTTGCGCAAATGAAGTTACCCACCTTTAAGGGTGTCGGGGATGAGGATATGGACTGATTTTGGTTTGTGGTGAATGCATTGTGGACTACGAAGAATGTCACTACCGATGTTGTTAAGAGAGTGCAATTGGTGATGGCCTTTGAAGGTCGGGCTTTGGATTGGTTCATGGGATACATTACTCAACATGCGGATCCCATAGTGTAGGAGATCAAGGGTGCCCTGAAGCAGCAGTTCTGAAAGCCTAAATCTTATTCTCGATGCATAGTAGAACTAAAATATATTAACAAAGGGCCTACGAAATTTTTTTGGGAAGCTGACCAACGAATAAAAAATGTCATCAACGATGGAGGATTTGCTTACGATGACAAGTAGCATAAGGAATGGTTTATTTCCATGTTGTTGCCACATCTACATGGGCCCATGGGTCAGCAGAAGATTGATTCAAAATAAGAAGCCCTGGAAATTTCTATGAAGTTAGAAGTTGCGCCAAGTGACGATGCTCAATTTGGAGCACTGCAGATGCAGATTCAATTAGAAGATATGCACTTAGAAATTCATAATTTACGAAGAGACCGGGGTAAAGAAGCTATCACAGATGTCTGGTGCATACGCTACAGGGTATCTGGCCACACCAAATATCAGTGCCCTCTGCTATCGAATTATATGCAAACTGGGGGAACGAATCCACTACGCCCGAGGGATGTCGTTGGGCCTAGTATCCCCGCAATGTGGTGCACCGATTTTTGGGTGGCTGAGAAACATGATACAGACCACTGCCCATGGTTAGGCACATATGTCCCAGAATTGAAGCAACAATGGTGCATATTTTTCTCTTCGGTGGGACACGATGAGCACAACTACCAAACGTAGAATTTGATGATCGAAAGAGGGAACCTTTATAGAGTGCAGGCCGGACCTTTGTCACCATCATCTCCCTCCAGACAAGGAGGATCCCCAGCAAGAGGATGGGGAGGGGAGAGAGGTGGAGGCACAGGTTGAGGGAGAGGGTAGCTAATTTGTTACAACTATGGAGAAACAGGACATTATGCACGAGACTGCCTGAACCCCATGTGGAAATCCTGCAGGTATTGTAGGAAATTTGCTAATGTAATTGAATATTGTCCTGTGTTAATAGCTAAAATTCAGGAAAAACAACAGATGTCAATGCAAAACATACAATGGGTTAAGGTTGAACCACACGATGACGGTCCAAGTGTAAATGTAATTACACACAACAGTATTTCCATTGGAGGAAATGGGAGAAGGTCGTTGCAGTTCACTAATCATAAGGTGTCTGACAAAAAGGAAAGCCTCAACCTACAGAAAGAAAAAAAGACTTTCATTGAAGCTAGAAAGGATTTTGCTGATGTAGAAGCATCCACCTCAAGAACTCCCATGGAACCGAAAGTGATGATGTATTTAAGCCATTCTTACAAGCCTACATTAAGATATTGCACAATCAGAAGGATGTAGACAATCTCCAGGCCCTAATAGATAGTTGTGCATAAAAAGAGGTATCGCGAACAGAAGCCAAGGATGTAAACAAGGTTTACAAATAGAAGAAGAGAACTGGTAGGGAGATGCGCATGAATGTGCAGATTGGAGACTATGAGATGGACCAGGTCATCTTGGATCTAGGATCTGATGCAAATGTCTTACCTAAACAAACCTGGAAGAAGATGGGGGAGCCAAAGTTGGAATGGTCTACCATTCAAATGCACATGGCTAATCAGTAAAATATCATCCCACTTGGCAGGCTTCCGCAAGTTGAGGTAGACATATCTAGAGTAAAGGAATGTGCTAAATTTGATGTTATAAAAATTTTGGATGATGTAGATCCATACCCTACACTGTTAGGATTGGATTGGTCCATTGATATGTGAGGCATATTTGAAGCGCAGAAGTATGATTTTTGAGAATAATGGTACGTGGGTGATAGTCCCACTGGATCCGAAAAATGGTGAATGCTACACAGAACCAGTGCATCAAGGGAATGAGGTTGACCATATCTATAAGCTGATTGCGTGGGAAGAAGACTGGATCAACCCTAAAACTGATGGCATGTTGAACTGGGAGAAGGATAGCTCATGTTTTTTCTGATTCTAATGGTGAAATGGAGAACTGGCAGAACCAGTTGCACGATGTCTCTGCACTGCTCTGCCTCAATATTACAAATAACTTTCGATGCATCTCCTATGAGGTAAGAGAACTACTTTGATGGTTCTGGTAGTGTCAAAGAATTTTTGGAGGCATTCGAAAAAGATGTCCCAGAGGAATGAAGGTTCTGGGAGCTTGATTCGGCTATGCATGCAACTCCAGCGTGGTGGGGAGATGCGCAAGGGAATTTTTCAGGACTGGGTGATATGAAAATGGATTGGATAACTTTCTATTCTTTTCAAGAACCTCCCACTCAGTTAAAAAAAAAAGATCTAGCTTATACTTGACTTTTGCAGAATTTTTTACTTAAAACAGGTCTATGATTTTTAACTATTTAAGTGCTTTAAAACCATTTGTTACTTGTGAAATTAAACATGTGAAACAACCATATAATGAAGCAACAAAATATCAACAAAAAACACAAAATTTAATCTAGGAGTTCACCCGAATATCGTGGGCTATGTCTCCTTGAGCTCTTTGGTTTTATGGAAAATTTCTTTTACAAGTTACAAAACTCAACTCCAATGGTTTACTGAACTAAACCAATGGGTTTAGAATACCAGCTATATCCCTATCATGGCTGTCATCACTCTGCAAACAGATCTAGGCTCCCTTAGACTTGATTCCTTCTGCCGGTGCTCTTGAGCTACACTGAGCTTCTCTATGGCACTAACTCCTTCAGAATTTTTTCCTATCCCCGAAATCTCACCTACTATCTCTAGCACATATCAAACTTCCAAAATACACTGATATTTTTCTCAAAATGAGCACTAGCTCCCCAATATAGGCCTTGGCTCTTTGGGATTATGGAAAATTTCTTTTACAAGTTACAAAACTCAACTCCAATGGTTTACTGAACTAAACCAATGGGTTTAGAATACCAGCTATATCCCTATCATGGCTGTCATCACTCTGCAAACAGATCTAGGCTCCCTTAGACTTGATTCCTTTTGTCGGCGCTCTTGAGCTACACTGAGCTTCTCTATGGCACTAACTCCTTCATAATTTTTCCTATCCCCGAAACCTCACCTAATATCTCTAGCACATATCAAACTTTTTAAAATAGTGAAGTATTTTTCTCCGTGTACATCCCCAATAACGACCTTCTTTGATTCAAGCCTAGGCTGCCCAAAACATCCCTATAGGTTCTCCACCTTCATAATTCTTCAGATGACTCCAAAAATCCATTCAATGGATTCATAAATATCGTCGTCTGGAAAGCTAGGCTATTGGTTCGATGAAAATGGCCTGCGGTTATACGATTTTCTCCAACACTGATGGCACCCTTGGCTCTGGGGTTAAAGTATTCTGTGGCTTCTTTCCTAAGCCTCTATAAGTCTCAAAATATTCTGAAAACTCCTCCGTTGGACTCATAGTCTCATTACGGTCATAAATGACTATTGGTTTTGTTGCATAAGGCCTCTGTTTGCCACAGCTGATCACTGAATTATTGCTACAACATGAAAGCCTAGTGGCCTAAGAGACCTTCACTAAAGCATGTAGGCCTTCATAAATTATACTTTATTTCGTCAAAACCACACCATTAGTTTCAGAATTTCTGAAACATCCAAAATTTTCTATTGGATTATTGAGAAAGGCCTCTAGCTACTCTGGCTAAGCCTCTTTCTATTGTTGGCCCTGGTGGCCCTAGTGGCCCATAGAACTTATCTGAAGCAAAATCCTACTAAAAAGTTCTTTGATGGCTCTTAAACCCTCACCAATGAGTCTGGAATGTCTGAGATAGTTGAAATTGACTATTGGCACTCATAAAATGGTCAAATCTAGCTTAAGATAGAGCTTAAACTCATTTTTCCCAATGACCCCTAAAAATCCTCCACTAAACTTGGAGGAACTACACTTAACTGTAGTTAAAATAGGAAAATTTTGAAAATTTGGTGGTGCTTCAAATATCCCGCCAGTTTAAAAACCGTGGCATTAAATTTTTAAAACCGTCACATGTGACAGCTCCGAAGGGTTCGACGAGTTTGCAGGCTAGAGTTTTAACGTTAACCAAAATTTGTAACCGCACCATGTGTTAAGGGTTAACCATAAGCTGCAAACAGTTTACATTTTTTGGCACTCCGATGTTTGGCCTAAGGTTTTGGGGCTATGGCCATATGGGGGGGGGGGGGGGGCCCCCTTCCAACCCCCAAATGCGTAACTATAAAACATTAAATACAACCAAAGTCCATATATGGTTAAGTATCAATGGTAGCACAGATGGTATGGGCATGTGTCTTTCGGGCAGGAGGTTCCGTGGTCGAACCAAGTAGAGCCCCAATAATTTTTCTTGACCATTCCTGGGCCACATGGCGGCCTCCAAAACTGCCATGTGGTAGCCTCCCATTGGCCGAAATCAAAATGGTCAACCCACTACTGAGTCACACGCTGACACTTGTCCATCACTGGTTGGTTTGGAAGGAATATTTTGAGGAATATTCTCTTTTTTTGAATATTCAAAAGACCAATAAAACTTGGTCAAAGTCCAAAAATTGCAATTAACTGGACTTTTCAAATTGCGATAACTTTTTCATACGGCATCGGTTTTTCGAACCGTTCGTGACGCCAGAATCAAGAAGAAGAGATATATCTGGTTGCTCAGGTTAAACACACTTACGAACACTTTTAATTTTGAGCTATCACTTAGGTCCTTGATCCAAATCTAATCACACATCCCCATATGAATCTTTTGGACCCCAAAATATTGATATACTGATCTGTACAGTAGATGAGAGTACAACATCCTATTATTTTCAGCCTCCACACACTTGCCTTTCATGGCTAGTGCCTTTGAACCACAACTCGAAGGTAGTTGAAACTTCCCTTCCTAAATGCTCTTGTCCTCTTGTTAAGAACTATATTCCTTGAACTCACTCAAAAATTTCTAATGAGAAATTTACAGAAGGTAACTGAACATCGCTTCCTTGATAATCGATCCAAGGTGGTTCAAACAAACGTGATATTAAAACATAAATACATGCATACTTGACTGAAATTTTCATATGTACAAATGAAAGTATGTCTTACTGGGTCAAGAAGTCAAACCAATTATTACCAAGCCACTTCCACAACGAATTTTTCTGTTGAAAATATTCTTCATGTGAAACATTTGTTCTGACATCAATGATGGAATCCTTGGTTCCAATTTCACTAGTCTTTCTGTCCTCTTGCTTCATGTGCTTGGCACAATTAGTTGGATGCAATGTCCAAAAATGGGTAACAACATGTCCCCTCTTCTGGAAATGTGTGCATGTCTTATGCACCTTCTTTTCAAGTTTCCTTTGCTTCATCTGCTTCCTGTATGCCTTCATCCTCTTCCAGCATCTTGAAAAATCATGGTTAAACATACCACAATATGCACAACAACTCTTTCCTCTATTCAAGCATGTAGATTTTTCATGCTTATTAGAAACATAATCAACTTGACTATGGGAGGAATTATACCTCATGTGTGCTTTGCATGTCCATCCTTTTTACCTTCATGAGGAGATGAACTTGTACAGGCTCCAGCTTTCTCTTGAAGACTAACATCGGCATTCTTGTCTTGATAGTTGTCCGAACTCGCATGCTCGCCATAAGCTGCATGTCTACCATCTTCTTGCTGCAACATAGGCTTCAAACAATGGCAATCAACTTGAAAACAAACTTGACATGTTTTTGTATTATAACTTGGAACAAAATTTCTTCTTGAAGTTTCCTCACATGCCTTCATGGCTTTGGAGTCTTCGCCATTAGATTAAACATATCCAAGACAAAATTTCTTAGGTCATTCCTCAACCAAAATAGGATCAATCATGCATTGTGCATGCTTGCCTAAACCCTTGCCTTCATAGCCCATTTTAAACATTAACTTGGACCCTATACCTCTAGTGTGCTTTTCAAATGAACCAACACATCTATCTGAAGAGGAAACTGAAGACAAATTTCACTATATTAGCTCTGTTTCACGCATGTTCTTGGTTAAAGGCTCTTGGGCTTGATGGAGCTGCATCTGTATCTCATGCATTCTTTTAAGAATTTATTCCTTCTCTTGCTTCATAGCAATGAATTTCTCATGAAGTATAGTGCTTTCTCTTCTATCTTCAAACAAAATTTGCACCATGTCCTTCAACATGTAGAAGTCTTGCTTCATGTATTCATCGAAGAATCTTGTGAAGGAGGAGGATTTTGAAACCTCACTTGATGAAGTTTTCATTATTATGTCAATGAAAAAAATAACTTCAATCAATAATTCCAAAGCTTTCAAAAAACTATTGACAAATCTTTTGAACAAAATGGCTGTAGATTCAAGCTATTTTTCAAGCAGCCTTTCTGCAAACACCATCTTTGCTTCAAGGGTTGCCTTGAGGTCCTTTGAGTAAGGAAGATGCCTTCAGCCCTTCTTCATTCTTTTGCTCTCCTAGACTTAGCTATCAGTAGATTTCCCATCACCTCAAGCAAACTCAAGCAACAATCAGTTTGCAAATAGTCAAATCTTTTCACTGTTAAATACCTTTCAAGTCAGACAAGCAACTTATTGCTCTGTCAATCAAGAAAACAAGTGCTATGATACCAAACTAATCTGAAAATGGGTTGGATAACTTGTTATTCTTTTCAAGAACCTCCCACTCAGTTAAAAAAATAAAATATCTGTTGAACCCTTAGTTAAACTGAGAGGGGGGGGTGAATCAGTTTAACACATTCATGGACTTTTAAAACTTTTTCATTAACACTTGTTTACACCTTCATTTCATGTTCAAATTAACATGTGAGTAATCTTAGAATGTGAGCAGCAAGCATTAATATAATGTAACAATAGAATTAATATCAGAGCAGTAAGTATTAAGCAGATGATATAAACCAAATCAACACATAAACATCATGCACAGAGACACCAGATATAAGTGGAAACCCATAAAGGGAGAAAACCACATCTTATTATTGTTGTGATGCAAAGGCAAGCTCCAACTCCCTCTCACCACTAATTTTCTGTAGGAACCAACCTACAGGAGGCTCCAACCTCAATTCTACAAGCTACAACTTGCAAGGAAGCTTCAACTCCCATCAATTTTCTGCAAGCACCAACCTACAGGAGGCTCCAACCTCAGTCAGCTACAACTGGAATTTTATCAAGCTACAAATTGATGTGGAAGCACCAACTCCCATCTATTTTCTGTAGGCACCAACCTATAGGAGGCTCCCACCTCAGTTAGCTACAACTGACATCTATCAAGCTACAACTTGATAGGGAAGCTCCAACTTCCTTACTCTTTCAAAAGAGAAACACTTGTTGATTTACCTTGGATATCAGCTCTGTTCTATTCCATCTGCTCTTCTGTTTATCTATTCTCATATCTACCCTATATCATCTCTGCATATTTTCAGATTCTCTATCAACTTCTCCTTCTTCTCTGCTCAGATCCTCCTTCTCTGCTTCACTGCTTCATTTCTGCATTCTCTTCACTCACTCTTTAATCTCATTGTGCATATCAATGTGATATTATATATAGATTTCATCACATGACTCTTTACATTCCTTAGGGAATTTGAAGTGAACAGTCCTGAATTTTTTCCTTCTGCCTCCTTATTTCTTTTACCAACTCATTAAAAAGATACAACAATATGTGTTAATTTCAATATTACAGTGGGATTGTGTTTTCCTCTGGAGACTTGCCAATGCATCACAAACAATAAGAAATTAATTACAACATTTACATTCACATTTTCAGTTACCAATTTCAATTTCACTCAGCTCCTTTTCTGGATTTTGGCTTTACTGGATTTGTATTTTCTGCTGCTGTTAAGTAACTAATCTTCATACTTCTGTTCATCATGCCTACAAAATTCCCTGTGACTTTTTCAGTTCCTACATTCTTTGTTTACCTCTGTTAGGCCCACATTTTCATCCCTATGTTTATTCACATGTTTACTATACTTTTTTGCACCTGCTACATATATAACTACTTTTCCAAGTTTATCCTCAAATCAATATAAATCTAGGCAATGTTTGTTCATTATTAATCTCTGTGCTCAGGCTACCTACTTACACACTCTTTGTCCATATAATATATTTTCAAATCAACCCCCTTCAGATTTTTTGGATCACTGTACATTTTTCTGCAGCTGTCTCTCTCTCTTTCGTTGCAGTTGTGTAAATATTCCAAAGTCTTTTAATATAATTGTTGTGCAATTTCAATACTTTTTAATTTATGCACTGGCAATTTGAATCAATTTTGAAGCTGCTCCATTAGAGGTTAAATCCATTGTTGTAACCAAAATAATTGTACATATGGGCAAAATATTTTCATTTCGGAAGCTCCTTAATGATTGGACTACCCTCACTCTTCTGTTATATTTCACATTTAAAACACTCATCCAAATTTTTTAATGACTATAAAATCCATTCAGTGCATATACAGTTTTCACTATATAACTGTTCATATTATTTGTTGGTCTATATTGCATATAATAGCCCAACAATAAATTCTCACTTTTCACATTGTTAACATATACGACACTTTCAACATTATACTGAACCCTTTGGTTTTGTATTTAAATCCCGAGAGAATGCTTATATAATGTCTTCGAGCTCCATATCATTTCGCACTTGTTTGTCACCTTGTAGCTTCATTCATGATCCAACGGTGGATAATTCATCGCTTTTTCAACCTCTGATCCAACGGAAATCGGGCAGTTAACTTGCATGAGGGTTAATATTCAATAGTTGCGCGATGGACTGGGCCCAAGCGTTAATGGTCGTCTCCATCTGACGGTTGCTATCACGTCGTGCCGCCTCATTTGATCAGACAAATATCGCTCGGCGAATATGCACGAACAATAACGCGTGATGGCGCGCAATGGAGGTGGTTTTCCCTGAACCTTTGGAGCCACGTGTCGGCCCTTCTATGGAATCACTCCGAAATTTTCAATACCACTTTCGCTGCAAAGGTGGTGCGATAAAAACCGCTTCCAGCCTTAACCCTCATTCATTGTTCATTTGCAAGGTTCCGCTCCTCTTCAGCATGCCAGGTTTCGCCTTCAAGGTTCCGCTCACTCTTCAATGTATTATTATAATTAAACTTTGCTTCAATGTTTTTTTTTTCATTACAGTTCCATTGCTAAGTTTAATGCTTTGTTCACGATTTCGTTTGTGTCTTTTAGTGATCTGGTTCCGTCTAGTACAATTCCATTAATCTGCGCCATCTCCCAACATTTCGACAGAGTTAAAGTGACTCTGTGGCTCCACCACGATTCTCCAACCACCGACTTCACCTTCTTACAAAATAAATGTGTGTCAATTTGTTTATGGGAAGCGCATGCTCAAGGGTTCCGGGAATACACTTCCACACAGGATTTAACAGCCCTCACGCGGACCTTTCTTGCTCACTCCAAGGTCGAGTCATTGTGATATTAATTCCAACATATTCAATTGCTTCTGGTTCGACACTGGCATTCATCCTTGTTACAATTACTCAACAACACCGAATTCCTTCTTGTATGCAGGGCATTTCCACGACCCTTCACACACAGTTTCTCAAGGGCGAGAGGGATATTTTATAGTCCTCCTCTACACAGACTATGAGCACTTGCTATTAAACACAGAAATATAGACCTTGCACAGAATTAATAATTCAACCAAGAACGCAGAATCCATACTAACTCTCAGAATTCAACTATTCCCATGTAATTCGACCAAGAAGACATGAAGTCACACATGGAACTTATAAAAAATTCTCCATAAACAGATATATATATATATATATATATATATATATATAGGTGATCCATCTCAAAACTAATCACTTACAATTTCATGGTTGGCTAGATATTCAATACAAAGGCCACTACCCTCTAGTCTGGATGCTATTCAAACTCCTTACAAATTACAAATCATTTTACATAACTCCTTTAATGACCTCTACTGGTATGGTCTGTGCATAAGAGGTAACTTTTCAACACTCTTTTATACTTTCATAGAAAATTTCAGCGGTCAATACATGTTTCTCAAATCAAATACCTCTGCTCCTTGACTGATGTTGCTCCTTGCTCCTGAAGCTCCTCTGTCGCCTCTCCGGATCTCCAATAAACTGACCCTTCTAAAACTTCCTCTGCTTCATTTCTCATGCTCTCTTTGCCTTGTTTCTATTTCAAGTGCTCCTCCTTTGTCATTTCCTTTTCCATCAATGACAACATTTCCAACAAGATCTAGCTTATACTTGACTTTTGTAGAAATTTTTACTTGAAACATGTGTATTATTTTTAACTGTTTAAGTGCTTCAAAACCATTTTTTTTTGCTGAAATTAAACATGTGCAACAACCATATAATGCAGCAACAAAATATCAACACATAAATACAAATTTAATCTAGGAGTTCACCTGAATATCGTGGGATACGTCTCCTTGAGCTTTTGTCATCTTGACTTGGCTCTTTGGGATTATGGAAAATTTATTTTACAAGTTACAAAAATCAACTCCAATGGTTTACTGAACTAAACCAATGGGTTTATAATACCATATTTATCCCTGCCATGGCTGTCATCACTCTGCAAACAGATCTAGGCTCCCTTAGACTTGATTCCTTCTGTCGGTGTTCTTGACCTACACTGAGCTTCTCCATGGCACTAACTCCTTCACAATTATTTTTTTGTCCCTGAAACCTCACCTATTGTCTCTAGCACATATCATACTTCCAAAATAGATTGATCTTTTTCTCAAAATGAGCACTGGCTCCCCAGTATAGGCCTTCTTCCACAGTTGACCCTGGGCTGCCCAAAACAACCCTGTAGGTTCTTGGCCTTCATAAGTCTTAAAATGACTCTAAAAATCCCTTAAATGGATTAATAATGTCAAAAATAGTCCTAATAGACTATTGGTTTGCTGAAAATGGCCTTTGGCTGCTCTAGTTTCGCCTCCAACACATGGTGGTACCCCTTGGATCTGGGGTCAAGGAAATATTCTCCATGGGTTATCGACATCTAGAAGTCCTCAAAATATTTTGAAAAATCCCCCATTGGATTCAAAATTCTCATTACAGTAAGAAATGACTATTGTTTTGCTGCATAAGGCCTCTAGCTGCCCTGGCTAGGCCCTGAATTGCTGCTGGCACTTGCTGGCCCTCGTGGTCGTTGGAACTTCACTAAAGCATATCGGCCTTCATAAGTCCTCTAAATGATCTTAAAAGCACACCATTAGTTCAAGAAAATTTGAAACATCCAAAATTGACTATTGGATTTCTGAATAAGGCCTCTAACTACCCTGGCTAGGCCTCAAATCACTGCTGGCCCCTTGTGGCCCTGATGGCCCCTTGAAATTCTCTGAAAAAAAAACCTGCTCAAAAGTCCTCTGATGGCTCTGAAACCCTCACCAATGAGTTTTTAATGTCTGATATAGTCTAAATTGACTATTGGCACTCAAAAAATGATCGAATCTAGCTCAAGAGAGAGCTTGACCTCATTTTTCCCAAAGACCCTTAAAAATCCACCACTAAACTTAGAGGAACTGCATTTAACTGCAGTTAAAATAGGAAAATTCTGAAAATTTGGTGGGGATCCAAATATCCCACTAGTTTAAAATCCATGGCATTAAATTTTTAAAATCGTCGCATGTGACATCTCCGAAGGGTTCAGCAGGTTTGCGGGTTAGAGGTTTAGCGTTAACCAAAATTTGTAACCGTACCATGTGTTAAGGGTTAACCATAAGCTGCGGATAGTTAACATTTTTTGGTGCACCGGTGTTTGGCCTAAGGTTTTGGGGCTATGACCATATGGGGGGGGCTGGCCCTCGGGGATGGCCCCCCTCAGACCCCCAAATGTGCAAACATAAAACATTAAATATAACCAAAGTCCATATATGGTTAAGTATCAATGGTAGCAGAAATGGTATGGGCACATGTATTTCGGGCAAGAGGTGCCGCTTCAAACCCGGTAGAGCCCCAATAATTTTTCTTTACCATTCCTAAGCCACGTGGCAGCCTCCCATTGGCCGAAATCAAAACAGTCAACCCACTACCGAATCACACGTTGACACTTGTCCATCACAGGTTGGTCTGGAAGGAATATTTTGGGGAATATTTCAAGGAATATTCTAGGAATATTCCCTATAATATTCTCTTTTGTGAATATTCAAAAGACTAGTCAAACTTGGTCAAGTTCCAAAAATTGCAGTTTACTGGACTTTTCAAACTGTGATAACTTCTTATATGGTGTTGGTTTTTCGAACCATTCACGGTGCCAGAATCAGGAAGACGAGATCTATCCGATCGCTCAAGTTTGAAACACATCCAAACAATTTTAAGTTTGAGCTATCACTTAGGTCCTTGATCCAAATCTGATCACTAGGAGGAATGTAGAGAAATGATAACATTGCACTTTGAACCTCCAACCACTTTGCCAATTGAATTATTCTATGGTCGGGGAGATCCGTGCAAGCACATGTCCATGTGGATGGAGGTATGGGATGAAAATAAATGGAATGATCGGGTTCATAGGTTTTTCCACTCATTGGGACCACTCCCTACTACCCCGTATCTATAAGTTGAGTTAAACTGAGGCACTTGAGACTGGTATGCAATGACCGAAGATTTCCTAGTGACCTTTGGCTTTGTGGGTGGCTTGGAAAAATTGGATGAGGCTTGGCAGGACATATATGCTCTTGTCTTTGATGAATCCCAGCCCCATAGGGAGTGTTCTATGCTAGTCTGGGATGTGTAGATGAAATACATAGTCAACTGAAGGAATCTATCAATTGAGGATAATGAAGATGACCTAAGGAACGTTAATATCCCTGAATCGGAAGGAGACCACGCAGTTGCAGGACCATCATTAAGGACAGTGGATGTGAATAAACCTCTGAAATTGAAGGAATTTAACATTGGGATGGAAGATCAACCCAAGTTGGCCAAGATTCGGGACTAATGGGATGATGATATAGTAGGAAAGATTGCAAAAATGCTAACAGAGTATCAAGATTTGTTTCCTACAAAGTTCTCTGAGCTGAAGGGCATTGTGGGGGACCTAGGTGTCATGAAGATCACATTAAAACCTGGTGCGTGCCCTGTCAAGCAACGCCCTTATAGATTTAACCCCAAATATAAGCATGAGTTAAAGGAGGAGTTAGAAAATATGATGGCTACAGGTATCATTGAACCGGTCGAGCAGTCGGATTGGGTAAGACCAATGGTGGTTCAGGAGAAAAAGAGCAAGGGAGAAATCAGGATTTGTGTAGATCTACGCAAGTTGAATGATGCCTATGTGCATGACCCATTCCCTACTCCATTCTCTAATGAAATCCTGGATAATGTGGGAGGGAAATAATCTTATTCGTTCACATATGGATTCTCAGGCTATCATCAAATCCAAATTGCGGCAGAAGACCACAACAAGACCACCTTTGCCACTGAATGGGGTTATTTCCAATATACTATCATGCCATTCAGGTTGAAAAATGCACGTACAATCTTCTCACGCGTGGTCGTGGTTTTATTCAAGGAATTCATGCATAAATTCTTGGATGTATACTTTGATGACTGGACAGTATTTGGATTGGTAAAGAAACATGTGTTGAATCTGCGCATGATGCTTGATACCTATTGGAAGCACCAAATTTATGTGAACCTGAAGAAATGCATATTCTACGTACCTTTTGGAATTTTTTTGGGGCATATAGTATGTCAACAAGGATTGATGGTAGACCCAGCCAATATTGTGATTATCATCAACTTGGAAGTTCCTACCACTGAGAAATAATTGCGCTCCATCCTAGGATGTAATACTCCAAAATTAGCATGCAACTAATTGGAATATTGATTTTTTATGTTTACACTTAGGAGATGAATAAATGGGTAAGGAGGCCCATACATTTAAGAAATAGGAATAAAATACCTCATAATGTGAAAATTGATCATCATAGGAGCTAGATTTCATACCCTCATGTGTGAAAAGGGACATTTTCATGTGGACAAGGTCAAGTTTCACCAAGTCAACAATGCTAGGATAAGAGGTGGAGATTATCTTTGGAGACAGTGCAAATATAGTGGGAGGAAGATTCCTTGGTGGAGGAAACCCTAATGAGATGGACCCAAGGTGAGAGGGCTTCCATTTTTATAAAAGGAGGGAAAGGCAGCCATAGCAACTTATGTTATTTATTATTGATTTTATGGTCTGTATGACTTTGTGCTTTCTCCAACTGTTTAGTTGAGATTGTTGTGCTTCTCAGCACAAGGCATTCCTGTTTAGGAATTCCTTCTCCTTTCTCAAGAATCCTCTTGAAGGAGGTTGAACTTCATTTCTCCATATCTAGGTTTTAGGCCAAGCCACCTCCTTCAGCTACAACGTTATTTCTGCAGCACTAGTATAACGTTGTGTTGCAGGGTGTTGCAGTGGAGGGTTCACAACACCACTTCCGGAGCTTATGTTTCAGAGGATGAATCTTTCTTTCCTTTGAGAGATTAGTGAGGAAGCCTCTTGAGCTGATTTAATATCTTGGCACTTGGCCAACACAGTTTCTATCTCTTACAACGCAGTCCCTCTCCTTGACTGCGTTATTTTCAGTGTGTATCTGCAGTGATTGTTGGAGGGTGATATCTTCAGTGTTAGGATCAGCCTTTCACTTGGAAGATCCATTGGAGGAGTTTCATTTATCTCATGTTTCATCTTCATCCATCTCCATCTAGTTCTTGAGTTGTAGCTACTATTTAGTCCTAGGACTGCAACTCTGACTTTTTTGTATGCAGGGTTAAACCCCTTTGTTTTGAGCTAGTTTCCTAAGGAAAGGGTCAATACTTCTTCCAAAAAGCTACCAAAGGGGATTAACATATATTTCTTGTATCATTCAGTTATATGTATGTAAATCTACAGTAATACTGTGTTATTTCATGGTTGGATGTATAAATATACTCTTTTGTACTTATGTTTTCAAGAAACCCTTGCCAGGTTATCTCAATAATGTATTGAAGAGGCTAGATCTCTATTTTCTCAGCATATTTCTTAATAAAAATCCAAATATATGGTTTTCTATCATAATTTTGTAGAAACACTCAGTAAATCACATAGTCATGTGATTCAGAAATTCTGCATGGTGTAATTCATGGGGTTTGGGTGTTTTTAAGCCATTTTGAGGCTGTGAGATCTGTTTAACTTAGAAAAAGGGATTTTTCTGATCCCCTTTTTGATGTGAGGGCAATAATACATATTATAAGGGATATCAGTGTTATTTCCCACTGTTGTAGTGTAATTTTATGGAAATAACGTTTTTATGGTCAATATTGCTGAATTTTCCCTTTCGGGATATTACAATGGTATCAGAGCATAATCTTGGCTCAGCCTATGGAATCTCAGACAATATGCTATCAAGAAGACAAGAAGAAGAAGAGATGAATAGAAAAGACAAAAAGAATACTCCATTATTTGGAGGAAGTAAAGAGGAGAAACTTCCAAAGTTTCTGTCTCAAACTTTGCAAAGCATTCATGGAGATCTTAAGAAGATGAGAAGGGAGATGTGTGTAGAATCTCCAAGAGGGTTTGAATTTGAATCAAACTCTAGATTTTCATATGATGAGTGTGAGAATGCAGCCACACACTATGATGCACAACGTAGTCACATGCCCAAATTTGCCATGAGAGAGATGGAAGAAGAAGGAATGACTAGGAGGGAAACTCTTAGTGATTTTCTGCAAGAGTATGAATCTCAAACTTAGAAGTTTAGAGATCATACCACTTTGATAGAGTTTTGAAAGATCAAGGTGAAGAGAAGCAAGCAACATTATATGGGTAGATTTCTTCTATCTACTTTTGATGGTTCACCTACATGTTCAACTAGAGATTGGGTGGAGGAGCAAGAGACCTATTTGTAGCAGAATCAAATTTATGAAGATGAAGCCATCAAAGTTGCAGCGCTGCATTATGGAGGTAAGGCCTATTCATGGTGGATATTTGATTATTTTTCTTTGAAAAATGAAAATAATTCTTCTTATGAAAGGTTCACTAAGACACTAGTGGAAGGATTTGATGGAAAAATTTCTAAAACACATGTGGTAGAGCTAAACAAATCTAAACAAACAAAAACCTTGCATGTGATGGAGGAAACTATAAAATCAACTCCACTTCAGAAAACCATTGAGGAGGCTGATATATTGCATCATACCTTGCTAAAGGTAAGACCTCTATCTCATATTCTGGAACAAGAGGGTATGGAGATCCCTTTTTCAAAAGAGGATCCAATTCTTGGGAGGTTTCCCATTCATATTGTAGAGGAAGTAAAGGTTGAGGGCAATAGTGTTGTCAAGTCTAGAGCTTATCTAGCGCCTCATGTAGAGGAAGAAGGAGCTCTTGCTCCAACCAGAGGGGTTATTTCATCATTGCAAGAAATTCCCCAGGATCTCATATGTGGAGATCAATGCACAACTCATGATCAACATGTACCATTGATGATAGATTGTGGATTCATGTAGACAAAAGGAGGAGGTAGGGAGGATGACCAACATCATTTGATGAGGAGCACACACCTCTATCTATTTCAGAGGGTTGATGCACGTAAGGGGGAGAATGGATTGCGCAGTGAGGGCAGGGACAAGTGTGTCCATTCATATGTGCAGTCTACTCTTGATGTTGATGTCTCATTGCATGGAGGCATTTAACCAGGGATACCACCAAATCAACAGATGATGAGGGATGCTTCACATTTTGAGGCACCACTTATTTTTTTTAGAAGAGTGGAGACCTTGGGAGATCTTGATACAGTGATGGGAGTCTTGGGTAGACTCAAGGAGGAGAGAGGAATTCTCTAAACATCATCTTTGACCACTCTCATTTCAGATTCTGCGTTGTGGCAGGAGCAACATGGGAAGGATAGCAACCTTCCAACTTGCATATTTGACATGGGAGATGTAAAATAAGAGGGTAGCCATATGACAAATGTTCTTAATGATAGATCATCAGCGCTGTCACTATGGAGGATAGATCCATATTGGAAATCCCAGATGTTGGTGGATTATTCCAAGGATCTTTTTACTTGTATGATATTGGATGACCAATTGCATGAGGAGGGATATTCAGTCAGAGATGAGGTCATCTACTATCATGGTAGGATCTTCTTCCCTAGAGATTCCAAGCTCAAGGAGAAGTTTCTACAAGAATCTCATGAAGATTTCCTTTTCAACCACACTTATTCTATGAGAGCATACCACACCATCATGGAGGGGTACTTTTGGGAAGGCTTTAAGGAGGAGATATATCAGCATATGAGGAGATGCATGGATCATGTGGATATGGAGGAGACACATAACCCTTTGGAAGATTTAACACAACCACCTCTTTTCTCTTTGAGGATGAGAGGGGATTCATCTATGATTCACTCCATTTGCATGAGAAAAACATATGGTAAGGGTACTGTTTGGTTGCATAATTATTTGTATAATGTATATGTGCATCCCTTAACCATATATGTGTAGGATATTGCTCCAAGGAAGAGCATTATTTCTTCTAGACTTCATGGTCTACTTAAGGCCATAATCAGTATTGGTGATGGCCACTCCCTAGAAGTATTTGGGGAGATTATATCTTTTACAAAGCATGCTCACTTTGCACCATACACCATACACTTTCTCCAAACTTGGGAGGAGATTGGGGCAGAAAGAAAGTGGTTGAGAAGCCACACACTTTGTCATTTCCTATTGCAGTTAAGAGCCAAACTATGTTGGTTGTGTTTGAGGGGCCATTGTCCTTATCCATTATTATATATGGAAGTTGGCATGATGCTAATAATGATTCCATTTGCTGATGTAGTTCTTATTTTATTGCGAGCATTATTGGGAGAGAGACACATTGGTTGAGTGTGTCCTTGGGGAAGGAGATTTCCCACATTGTTTGCATTACATGTTCCAACGGGAGCATGGGAGGAGGTATGGCCACCAAAGTAAAAAACTTTATTCTTTATGAGGTGGGCCACGAGATTGATTTTATGCCATATGATGGTGATTTCCAACTCATCATATATGGGATGGTTTGGGCCAGCATGTTTCATAAAATTGGAGACGAGATCTTTGGAGATCTAGTCTTCTTCTTGCCACTTGAGGGAAACATTATTGCAGCCCAATATAAATAAAAACTCTACACTTATCATGGGTGCAGAGAAGCACAACATGTGGTAGGCTACTTGTTCTACCATGTTCAAATTTTCATCCCACAAACATTGCAAGAGCCAAAGGTGGAGAGGAATTTTTAGGAGTTGCCATGTTGGGAGGTAACTCATTTTGTATGGATGATTTCTTAGGGATGGAGGATCCACATGGGAATGATGGTTCCCAACACATTTCAGATCCCATTCCTTAAAGGGACCTCTAAACAACACCTTATTGCCTCCTTGAGTACTCTATTTGTTCATGATGATAGCTATTTAGCTAGCTTGCATGCTTGGGAGGGGTAATATGAAGATTTATTGATGAGACAACATCTCATTCCTTGGAGGATATTATCATATGTGGATGCTACAGTAGGATGAGGGGAGAATTCTTAGTTCTATCCTTGCAGTTTCTTGAGGACAAGCAACATTTGGGAGGGGAGGACTGTAATATTCCAAAATTAGCATGCAACTAATTGGAATATTGTTTTTTGCTGTTTACAGTTAGGAGATGAATAAATGGGTAAGGAGGCCCATACATTTCAGAATTAGGAATAAAATCCCTCATAATGTGAAAATGGATCATCATAGGAGCTAGATTTCACACCCTCATGTGTGAAAAGGGACATTTTCATGTGGACAAGGTCAAGTTTGACCAAGTCAACAACGCTGGGATAAGAGGTGGAGATCATCTTTGGAGATAGCACATAGATAATGGGAGGAAGATTCCTTGGTGGAGGAAACCCTAGTGATGGGACCCAAGGTGATAGGGCTTCCATTTGTATAAAATGAGGGCAAGGTAGCCATAGCATCTTATGTTATTGATTATTGATTTTATGGTCTGTAAGACTTTGTGCTTTCTCCAACTATTTAGTTGAGATTGTTGTGTTGCTCAACACAAGGCATTCATGTTTAGGCTTCTTGAAGGAGCTTCTACTTCATTTCTCCACATCAAAACTTCAGGCCAAGCTACCTCCTTCAACTACAACGTTATTTTTGCAGCAGTATAACGTTTTGTTGCAGGGTGTTGCAGTGGAGGGTTCACAACACCACTTCCAGAGCTTATGTTTCAGACAAGGAAGATTTTTTCCTTTGAGAGATCAATGAGGAATCCTCTTGAGCTGATTTTAGGTCTTGGCACTTGGCCAACACAGTTTATATCTCCTACAATGCAGTCCCTCTCCTTGATTGTGTTATTTTTAGTGTGTATCTGCAGTGAGGGTTTGTAGTGATTGTTGGAGGGTGAGATCCTCAGTATTAGGATCATCCTTTCACTTGGAAGATCCATTGGAGGAGGTTCATTTATCTCATGTTTCATATTCAGCCATCTCATCTAGTTCTTGATTTTTAGCTTTTATTTAGTCCTAGGACTGCAACTCTGGAATTTTTGTATGCAGGGTTAAACCCCTTTCTTTTGAGCTAGTTTCCTAAGGAAAGGGTCAATCCTTCTTCCGAAATGCTACCAAAGGGGATTCTCATATATTTCTTGTATCATTCAACTATATGTTTGTAAAGCTGCAGTAAGACTGCATTATTTCATAGTTGGATGTATAGATCTATTCCTTTGTACTTATGTTTTCAAGAAACCCTTGTCGAGTTATCTCAATAATGTATTGAAGAGGCTAGATCTCTGTTTTCTCAGCATATTTCTTAATAAAAATCTAGATCAATGGTTTCATATCATAATTTTGCAGAATTCATCAGTAAATCACGCAGTTATGTGCTTCAAAATTTTTGCATGGTGTAAGTCATGGGGTTTGGGTGCTTTTAAGCCATTTTGAGGCCGGGAGATCTGTTTAACTTAGAAAAAGGGATTTTTTT
Organism: Pinus albicaulis; assembly: GCA_034641835.2. Lineage (NCBI taxonomy): Eukaryota > Viridiplantae > Streptophyta > Pinopsida > Pinales > Pinaceae > Pinus > Pinus albicaulis. The sequence continues at coordinate 1,550,464,945 of CM076579.1, read as the reverse complement.
CTAATCCCCTTTTGTATGTGAGGGCCATAATACATATTATAAGGGATATAAGTGTTATTTCCCACTGTTATAGCGTAATTTTCTGGAAATAATGTTTTTATGGTTAATATTGTTGAATTTTCCCTTTCGGGATTTTACATAGTACATACCAGTTATTGTAGGAATTTTATCAAGGGGTATGCTCTGATCACTATGTCGATGGAGAAGTTTCTAAATAACGATGTAGAATTTTTTTGGGATGATGAATGTCAGAAGTTCTTTGAGCTGATAAAGGAGAAAATGGTCACTAGACCTATCTTGATATTCCAAGACTAGTCTAAGGTTTTTCATGTGAATGTGGATGCATCTGGTATAGCACTTGGGGATGTTTTGGTGCTGTTGGAGTCCCGTGTTTTGATATATTGGCTTACCAAAAGACAAGGCAACATTAGAACCAATATTTAGAGTTCCAAGAGCTAGTCCTTCTGTTCTCAGAGAGGGATCTCTCAAATTTACTTGTTTCACAAAGATTTATCTTGTTTTCTTTTAAGTATTTATTTTAGACTAGTTATTAAGTGCAGGTGTTTGTTTTGTTTGTTTTTTTGTTTGGTTGGATTGGCACAGCAGAACATGAAAGGTCTAGGTAATATATATAGAAAAAAGGAGTGTCAATTTCATTGGGCAATGCAGTCAAAATGAAGTTGGTAACAGGGTCATAAGTGGATATGGGATATCAAAGGGAAAATCTAACTCAGCCATAGGATCCTTTAGTTTTTATGAATGAGATGGACATTAATGATTGGAAAGAGAGTTCGAATTCTCTACAAAGGGAACTTAAAAACATAACTTGAACAATAAAGAGGTATTTGATAGACAGGGCTAACCATGAAGTCTACAAACCACACTTTAATAAAATAATAATTTCAAGACAAATTTCAAAATGAAATCTAAGTTTCAGGAGCACATCGTATTTCCTCAAAGATTTTATTTCAAAGGACTTAGAAAACATAAAATATTCACTGATAATTGCAGTCATAGAAGAGGGAACACCTAATACATCTATGATCACAACTATAAAGACCTTTAAAAAAATTGTTTAAGCAGGGAAAAAGGGTATGATCAAAAAATACCTCCTTGGCTAACTATAAACAATGGTACTTCAAAGGGAGACTTCAAAAACAATTTTCAAGTGGCAGCAGACAAGCAAGGAAAACCATAAATCATGCTGGAACCAACTATTTGAACTATTAGAGAAATAAACAAGCATGAGGACTAAAGAGAAAGATTAAAGACTCTAAAATACCTCAACAGAAGAAAACATAAAACAGTGAAGGATAAACAGGTCTAAGGTGCTTCCAGGTGTCATTTATTAGACTAAACTTTTCACCCTACTGTAGTAAGAATTTATGAGACATAATGAAAACAGTAAAAACAACAGACAGTTCAAAATACATCACCAATAGCCAAGCTCAGGGATCCAATGATAGAGCCTTCTCAAGAATAAGCATGCCAAGACATCAACAAGCTTCCAAGACTTCAATTTCTTCTTCAGCTTCAAACAGACTATGTATTATTTCAGAGAGTTTCAGTATTACAACTAGTGACCAACCAACAAATTCTCATCTTCTTCAGAAGTATTTATAGAAGAAATGAGGAGGTGGAAGAGTTCTAGGGTTGAGTATCATTAAGTCTATAATAAATGCAACTCCTAGCCTTGAAAATCATGCAAGGCATAAGGCATGAAAGCATTGAATTATAACTCTGTTTCATTTATTTATTTATTTCTTAGTGGAAAAAAGATTGACTTTAAGGCACTTTCTTATCTTTGCAATAACTTCTACTGACATTTTGGGATATTTTTTTTGCTTGTAATAACTATTTAGCTGTCTTTGGCCTTAATGTTTCGGACTGAGATTTGATCTGGGTATTCCTTTGAGGCAGAGAGGTTACAGGTGGAAATTTTGGTAGCTAGGGATTCAATTAGCCCCTCTGATGTGGCATTCGAGGTCTTCTGGATCTGATTTGTGGATTAGGCCTTTGATTCCAGAGTTCATGCCTTGATCCTTTAAGCTTTGATTATAACTTTTAATCTTTGGATTATGCTCTGATTTTCATCTTGACACTAATATTCTTTCATTTAATTAACTCTGAGAGTGTTTGTTGTTTGCAGGTACGCAGAGGGTTTGTTGGAGAAATGGTTTTGAAAAGATGACAATCATGACTTATAGACCTTCTTAGAACATGTAATTAGCACTTCAAAACCCTTTAATTTGTACCAAAGGCCATAAGGATCGCCATCCTTAGCCAATAACACTGTAATCATCTGTGGGAGGGTTTTAACCTTAATCTTCATTAAACCTGCATAAAAACAAAGAAATATTATTTAAATCCTACGAAATTTGGTTTAGAACTGCTTAGGAGGGTTTATGGAAGCGTTTAAGAGTAGTGAGGATGGAGGAAATTGCAACAGAGAACGGGTTTCTATGCCAAAACAGATACCCAGGGTTTAAATTTAAAATATGGTGCGAAATTGAAGAAAGGCAGTTTTGGAAAACCGACAGCGGTTTTCGCATTGCATTTGGGGGGTAGGCGGTATTTCCTAAAAAAATGCGATTCCATACATTACTTGACACTTGTCCCTTTCGATACCGCCGATTTCAGAAAATTTTTATGTGTTAAGCCTCTGGCACAAAGATTTTGCGATATGCCACCACAACCATTGGATCGAAGGCTCCAGATCCAACGATGCGGAATGAACGCGATGAGGGATAAGAAGCATAGTCGGGGAAAGTAGTGGGGCCTACGATGATGTGTTCTTCTTTGTCACGGAGCGGGTGGGTTGTCAGGAGTGTTTGAATGGTCAGGATAGATCCTGGCTGTTGGATTTATAGAATGGACGGTGATGATTGAGAAAGGAAGCGGATATGTTGAAAGGGGAAGAAAGGAAGGGAAGGTGATCAGGTGGAGAGATGAGGCCTGATGGCCGTTGATCTTCAAAGATCAACGGTCTGGATGTGTTTAGACCAAAATGTTGGGAAAGAGGGAAATAAAAGGAAAGTAGGGGTTCGGGAAGGGTTTTCAAGTCCTTTAGTGCCCCCTTGCGGGGCTTTAGGAAGCATGGAGGAAGGGCTGAAGGTATAAGCCCTCGGGGGCTTAAGACTATTATAGCGCATTAGACTGTTTTTTAGGCCAAAAACAAAGGTTTTTAAAGCCAAAATAGGGTTCTGATATATGAGAGAAGGGTTTTTAAACCAAATGAAAGGGGAACATAAGGTTTAAAAAGGATTTTGGAATGGTTTAGAAGTCAAATGAAGGTATTTATGGATGAATATGGAAAATGAAATGGAGAAGTGTAATGAGGGAAAATGGAGCTTCTTCAAGCAGTCTTTCTCTTGGTAAATCAACAAGTACTTGAGGAATTATAGTGAAACAATAGTGAATATTAATTCAAAGGATAAAGAACATCATAAGACTTCAAAATGATGATAGGTTTTGAAAGGAAACTATCTCTTGAAGGCTTGAAGACAAAGTCTAGCCACTTCTTGATATAACAAAATTTATAGGTGGTTAATAGTGGCTCCACTTGGGGAGGATAGCTCGTTATTTAGGTGTCCAGAACCTCAGCTATTGATCTCTGGCTTTTCAGTAAACCAGTGCCTTAATCCATCTGGTAGCAAATTTCTTTTCCTTTATCTTACCTTTCTTTGATTTGATAATCTCCACAGCAATCCGAAACAATGGAATTCTATCAAAACAACATATCTACCTACCCATTTCTAATGATCCTAACATTTTTCCTTCCTTCCAAGTGCATTTGGACTAGCAAACTCTCTTCATCAACATTTTATTATTTTTTGAAAATAGGAAACTAATCTAAGTCTAATCTTATTCCTCCATGAGTTCAGATTAAGAAGTTGAACTCATAAATTTCTCTACCTAAACTATTATCTGTCAGGATTAGACTGTCTAACAGACCTTTATTCTCTAAATTCCAAAACAAGAAATTTAAAAGCAGCCAAGATAGGATTAAGCAGTCTGACTTGCTAAAGATCTTTGGCATAAAAAAAAGCTACACATAGATTTTATGAAAAGTAAAACAAAAATTGTGAAGGCTTGAGATCTGAAAACTAAAACATCCTTCATTATTTCTTCAGCTCTGTTTTGAATTTGTTTGAGTTGTGTTTTCTCTCTTATCTGGTTCAATTTTTGAGTATATTGGAACCAGTTTGTTTTCTATCTTTGGCTCAAGATTTAATCTAATTAGAGCCATTCTTCTTTTGAGATTCATATGTTCAGATATTGAATTTTTTTGAACCTTTGTTTCCTCTATCCTAATCTACCTTACTGATAAGCCAAGATTGTGTTGTTTGGCTGATCTAATTCACTAACCTATCAGTAGTAAATTGAAAAGATAATTAGTCATGATTAGGCTGTATGACTAACTAGAAGTGTATTTTTAGGAGTGGCATTTGAGCCTGCACACTTTCAGACTTTGTCTCTCTTTTTTGGTATGGGGCTGTACCTTTCTTGTTTTTATCTGCCCTCTTTTCTTTTCTATTGTTGTTTTATTTTTATTTTTCTAACTTTGAATGCAATGTTTAGATAATGATAATTTACAATGGAAAGTAAAAATATTTGAAACTCATGAATCTTGATAGAATTAATGCTTGAGCATCCTGCCATTGACAGGACCTCCATATAGATCTTCTCCACTCAACTCCTTCAAGAAAAATGCATTATGACCCCTCTCATCATGAATAATATAGGGTACTTTCCACAGATTCTTGAACTTTCCATGCTTTCCCTTCTCTTCCCTTCTTGAATCTCACTTAAGAACCACATTTACAACTTGGAAATTGTTTTCCTTAGTCCTTTTATCAAATAGTTTCTTGATATTTTCTTGGACTATTCATAGACTTCTTCTCTGGAATGTCATAAATGAATTTTTTGGTTGATTCTTCTCTGCATGTCATTTTCTTCAGTTTGCACTTCTTGAAGGAGTTTCATGACTGGAACTCCTAATGATGTTGGGAAGATTGCATCCAAGCCATAGAACAGCTGATAGGAGGACATATTTATTGACTTCTTAGTAGTTAATCTATCAGGCCATAAGGCATGAACCAACTTGCTGTGCCATTATTTCTGATTTTGTTCCAACATATTTTTGATGATATTGATGAGGCTCTTGTTGGAGGACTCAGCTAATCCATTTCCTTGGGGATAGTAGGCAGTAGAATGTCCTAAGGTGATGTGGTATTTGTAATCGAAATCAACCATTATTTTAGACTTGAAGGTAGCAACATTATCTGTGACGATTTTTCTAGGACAACCAAATCTGGATAGGATTTTTGTTTCAAGGAACTTTATAATGACAGAGTCAATAGCATTCATAGATGGTATTGCGTCTATCCACTTGGTAAAATAATCAGTAGCATTGAGGATCCACTTATGCTGGCTTGATGAAGATGGGTGAATTTCCTCAATGAGGTCCAAGCCCCATTGTTGAAAGGGTGCCTCAACACTGATGGGATGTAAGGGTAAGGGAAGGAGCTTTCTTTTGCCATAAAAAATTTGACACTTATGGCAAGACATGACTGACTTTTGAGTGTCTAGGAAAATGGTGGGCCAATAGTAACCAAATCTGAGGATTTTTTTTGTTGTGGTATTCTAGTAGAGGTGTCCTCCACATTCTCCTTCATGCAGCTCATGCATTATTTTTCCTGCATCATCCTCAAGTAAACATTTAAGAAAAAATCCAACAACATTTTTCCAATATAATACCCCATCTAATATGCAATAATACAAAGCCTTCTGTTTCAAAAATCTAGCTTTAGTTTTAGACAAAGAAGGAGGGGCATTTAGATATAAAATCACATAAATGATGTCAGCATACCAAGGAGAATTCAAAAACGTTTCTTCAATGAAAGGAGCAGTGAATTCTTCTATTTCTTCCAACACATCTACCATATTCATATCTAGTGCTTGGAAGTTTGACTTAGCCATGAGTTTTGCTAATCCCTGTCCTTTAATTAGTTTGGTGGGCTTTATTTCTTAGTCATATTCAAGAATAGTAGCAATCCAATTTCCCCTTTTACCATCAGGGTCTTGACTTAGACTATCCTTGACAACAGTATGTGGAACAAAAGAAATTATGTGAGAGTGTAAAATATAGACTCTAAAGTCTTTTAATTCTTTCACTAATGTTAAGGCTTGCTTCTCTAAGATGTTATATTTGAGAGGAGCATCTCTTAAGGCCCTACTAAAAAAGGATATTGGTTGTTCTTGCCCCAAATCATTCTTTTGAAGTAATATTGCAGCTATTGTATGTTCTGATGCAAAAGAAAAGATATAAAAATCTTTGGTGAAATCTGGACTAATCAAGACTGGTGTTTGAGTAAGAGCTTGTTTAACCAGTTCAAATGATTGTTTAGTTTGTGTAGTCCATTTCACACCTACCTCTTTCTTAAGCATGTTTGTAATGTTTCTTAGTATCTCAACAAGGTTCAGGATAAACCTCCTCAAAAAATTAATCTTTCCAATGAAAGATTGTAATTCTTTGAGGCTTCTTGGATGGTTGATTTTCAATATGCCATCAACCCTTCTAGGGTCTACTCTGATTCCCTCTTTTGAAATTATGTGACCAAGAAGCTTGCCTTCTTGGAGACCAAAAAGTGCCTTCTTGGGATTCAAATATAAGCTGAATTTCCTACATTTCTCAAAAACGTTTCTTAAGTGAATCAAATCTTCTTCATCAGTTTTAGAGAAAACAGTTACTTCATCAAGGTAAATGATTATAAAATAGCCAATATCTTCTAAAAAGGCTATGTCCATGGCCCTTTAGAAGGTGGCCCATGCATTCATCAAACCAAATGGAATTTTGACATACATAAAGGTGCCCCAAGGTGTAGTAAAAGCAGTTTTGTGTTGATCACTTGGGAGCACTAACACCTGATTGTAACCTGAGAACCCATCCAATAGTGATATTATTTTAGACCCAACTACCCTTTGAAGTATATGGTCCATATTGTGCAATGGGTATTTTTGTTTCAGGGAGACTCTATTTAGATTTCTAAAGTCAATGCAGAGCCTGATTTCCCCTGTCTTCTTCCTAACAGAAACTAGGTTTGACACCCATTCTGAATATATAAGGGATACTATAATTCCAGCATCATACATTTTTTCAATTTTTTTCTTGACTAAAGGTAGTAAAACAGGGTTTATTCTCCTTAGTTTTTGTTTGAAAAGTTTCTGATTTTCCTTAAGAGGAATTTTGTGTTGAATGGTGCTAGTGTCATAAGATTTCATATCTTTTTATCCCCAAGCAAAAACATCTCTAAATTCTTTCAACAACTCTATGTATTCCAGTTTTATATGAGTTGGGAGTGTGCTAGAAAGTTTTATCATCTTGGGTTCTGCTAGGCTGCCTATGTTATGTTCTTCTACATCTGTTTCCATAGGCTCCATTCTTGGTTCTTTGGCTACATCATTAAAGTAAAAAAGGTGTTCTAAAGGTGTGAGACCTCTTGGAATTGTATCATTCTTGCATTGTAAAACTTCCAAGTCTTTCTAGTATACGTTTTCAATTAATTCTGCTTTAAAAAGATTCTCACAGTGATTTATATCAGCAGAATATGTCATTTCTATTTCTGGGATTTGTTCATTATCCAAACAGTTTTCTTCATGGCTGGTTTCTAATGCTAGTATGGAAAAATCATTTTCTAATTTTAGGAAATCATCTATGTGTTTTTCAGTGTCAAACACTTGCCAGTGGTCCTCATTGTTAGGCACTGCAGGCCAGTTTTTTACCTTTATGTTAAGATGTTCATTTATCTAAGGTACTTGGCAATTGTTGGCAATGAAAGCAAGTTCATTTGCTAGATTATTTTGTGCTCTTGGAATGAAAATGAGTTTATATCTTTCAAAGGTATTTAATAAATCAAAGGAAACATTTCAATATTTTCTAAGTCTTGGGTTTTTCGCTGAATATTCTCCTTTGATTTGTCTAATGATGAGTTCAGAATCTCCTAGGACTGATATTTTTTGGGCTTCTAGTTGTTTAAGCAATTACAAGCCAAGGAGCAGGGCATCATATTCAGCAATGTTATTGGTGCATGGAAAATCTAATTTATATGAATAACCCTGATTTTTATTTTGAATCCATACACCTACCCCTGCACTTGTTTTATTACAAGACCCATCAAAGTTTATTATCCAAAGTATTTCTGCCTCATCTTCATTTTCTTGTTGTTGTTGATTACTACTATTTTGTATCTGAGTTGGTGGTAGCTTAGATTGTTCTGGTGAACTGATCTCTTCTTTATTTTCCTTTTCTTGTTGAGTGACTTCATCTTCATTGTACAAGATAAAGGAATCTAAACTTGACTGAATGGAATATATTGGAGATTTGTTTGGTTTATCTATGTTTCTCACCATGTATTTCGTATGGGATTCCCTGTATAATCTTCTGTTTTGGTTAAATACTGGGATGGTGGCATAAGACATTTCCATTTGAAGGCTCCCCTAAAGTTTGGCTCCCCATGATCTTGATAAAAGCATGCCATATTTTGGGGGAATGTTAGCTACCACTATGTCCATTACTAGACTCTTAGCAAGGATCTGAGATAAGTTTACCCATAAATCTTTGATTAAACCCAAGCATTTCACTCTTCTTGAATCAAAGGAATATAGATCCTTGTATGGTTTAGTAATTTCTAAGCCTAAGCTTTCCATTACTACTTTGGGCATAATATTATGTGAAACTCCAGAGTCTAACATGGAATTGTGTAATATCCTATCATGTATATTCAAACTGACATAGAAGGGAGGGACAACTCCTTCCTGGCATTTTCCTTTAACTTCTGGACCAAACAACAACTCAGGTTTGTCATATGTCAAGTTTAACGTATCAGTGTCACTTCCTAAGTTCAAAGCTTTCAAAACTTTGTTTTTGTACACTTCTTGGGTTACTAGTTCAGCTAGAGGTATGGTAATTTTTATCTTTGCAATCTCTTCCTCAAGGCTGAAAGGAACTATTTATTTTTTCATATTTACATCTTTTTTTTCAATCGAATTCCTTTCAGCAATTCTGATTTGCTGAACTTTGTTTGGACTGCTATTTGGGATAATTTTGTTAGGGCCACTAGCTGAAGTGCTAGGGATGCTTTGTTCAACATTTGATTGGCTACTTTTCTCTTTGTTTAAATCTGTTTTCTTGGCCAAAATGTTGGGTTTCTTTGTTGTTTTCTTAGGCTAATTTTTTGCATTTTTCCTAACAGTAGTGCTATTGTTTTTCATTTGAATTATCTATGTTCCCTCTGCTCCTAAGATCACATTGTTTGTGCACCTCCATGATTGCATTTTCAAACCCCAATCTATAATCGTCAGAATCCTCATATGTATCTTCATTTTGTTCTAGGGAGAAGAAACCTTGTTCTTCCTCAGTGAGGTAAACATCATCCCCACTGTCTGATCCAATCAAGTTTTGCACGATTTTCTCCCAACATTTCAATATCCCTTTCTTCCTCTTGATCTACATAGTTTTTTTGGAAGGGAGGTCTAATTTGTTGGTCTTTGTCTCTATGCCTATCTTGATTAGGGTCTCTTCTCAGATTTTGGTTTCTATTTTTGTTTTGTTTTTCTCTAGGAGGCACTCTATCATTCAGATTTATCTTTTCAAGCATCCTCTCCATTACCCTTACTAAGTTATCAATTTTAGTATCTGATACTGAAGTTGATGGCATTGTATCATCCCTGTATGTAACTCTTTTCTCTGCCCTCAACCTATCTCTTTTTTCAATCAGATTTTCCTCCACACTCAAGGCTCCCCTCTACATATCTTCTAAAGTTGAGGGGTCTCTTTCTCTTAGTTGATAGGCCATTTCCGGGTCAAATAATTTTGGGAATTAAGCCAAGGCTAAGCCTAGTGAAGGTTTCATGTCTAGAGGAAGTGCATTATACACACTATTGAATCTAGTGTAGTAATCATGGACACTTTCCCTAGTATTTATTTTGAGGCTAGTATAGTCTGAAAGGATTTGGAGGGGTTTTTTTCTGATTTCCCATTTGTTTATGAATGTTTGATATAGAGAAGGAAGATCATTTATGCTATGAGGAGCTAAGTTTTTAACCATTTCTTGACTTCTCCTCCTTAACTTTGAGCAAAAATTCTCATTTTAATAGTCTCTTCTTCTATCTCCATGTAATCAAAGGCATCATTCATTTTATCTACGTGATGTTGGGTAGTATTAGGTTCATTTCTAGTGAAATGAGGAATTTTGGATTGGTAATCATTTGGTAAGGGAACTATGGGTTGTGGTAACACTAATGGGGCATACCATGCTGCCATTGTTAGGTCCCTATATTACTAGTATAATCCCTTATTGTTATTAGTGTAACCCCCTTATTGTTATTAGTGTACCCTTGTAACCCCCATTTTTTTATTATTGTGCCCTTAAATTATTATTGTTAGGTCGGCTAGGATTACATTGTGGCCCACTAGGATTACACTATGGCCACATAGACTCCTATATATAGAAAGGAGGTTTTGTAAATTGTATCATCCAAGAATTGTTCATTTATGTAATGTATTGGAGTTTTCCCCCTTGAAGTGGCTTATTTCTAAGGCGTTGATATCTCTTTTCTTCTATTTTTGGAGCTGGTTACACAACATTTGGTATCAGAGCTTTGGATTCTAGGGTTTCGCTGCTCCAAACAGGTCATCATGGAATTTTCGCTATAACCTTTTTTCTACGAAGTTTCAAAAGTTGAAATTTTTAGGGTGTGAAGATGAAATCTTGAGTAAGATCATCTAAAAATTTCAGAGCTTGATTCACAACATTTTCGGAGATATGATCTGTGGAAGTTAGGTCTTTTTTCAGGCTCCTAAATAGGTCATCGTGGAATTTGCGCTATACATTTTTTTCTACAAAGGTTCAGAATCTGAAATTTTTAAGGTGCGAAGATGAAATCCTGAGGAAACGCGTCGCAAAATTTTAGAGCTTGTTTCCCAATATTTTTGGAGATATGATCTGTGGAAGGTAGTGCTTTTTCAGGCTCCCGAATTTCATCTGAAAGAGGTGATCGTGGGAAAAGTTCAATAACTCTCTCTCTGAGCATCTGATTGGAGTGCCGTAAAAATTGATCGCAAGCACACAGACTTTAGTTTCTTGGCTATCAATTTTAGAGGCGAAGGATGAAACAGTGACACGTGGCAAGTCGTACAAGTTTTCTCTACTGAACCAGTCCATAATTAGTTCATTGTGGGAGATTGGACATAACTTTGTCTTGGAGAATCCAAATCATGTCAGACCTGTGGCATCCAAAAGAGAACTCAGAGGGATAATTCAGTGCTAAATTTCAGATATTGAAGAGTTGTAATCATATAGATAATCCAATTTCAATATAGAGCTCCTTAAAAGCAAGAAAAAGGTGTGTATTTTTTTCTGAATTGCATAAGTCTTGCTTGAAAAATCAATTTGAATTGATTCCAAGGGAATATTGTAGAATATATATCAGTATTGGGTTTTAAAAAATGCCCCGTAAAAATAATTCAACACCCATTAAGCCTTCAGAAGGCTCTACTATGACTCATGAAGATGAATAATTGCAACATGATCTATCAAAATTACAAGAGCAAGTGCACCAAATTTCGCTCTCGCAAAGAGCAACAAAAAATGAAATGGAAGTTTTGAAGAAAGGCATGGAAGCAAAGATGGATGGTGTGAAGAATAATATGGATGCTTTGAAGAAAGGCGTGGAATCTAAGATAGATGGCATGGAATCTAAGATGGATGACATGGAAGCTAAAATGGAAAACATGAAGAATGATCTAAAAGCAGACATAGAAGGTTTGACAAAGTTGATACAAGAAATGTTTCCTAATGGTGAAAAAATAGTAGAGGAAACTCATGATGAGAACAAAATAAATGTTAATCGTGATTTCATAAACTCTAATGTTTGCGGGAAGAACCACCATATTCCAAAAATGGATATGAGGAAGTTTGATGGAAAGGATCCTGTAACATGGATACTACAGATGGAGTAATATTTTTATCTCCATAATGTGCAAAACACACAAAAGGTACGCATTGCAACTTTACATTTAGAACAAACTACATTTGTATGGTATCGATGGCTTTGCTCCCGTAAAAAAATTGTCACTTGGTCAATTTTTACAGAGGAAATGATAGCACATTATGAGGATACAAAGAGCAACACCTTCTTTAGCCAATTGATAAATCTCAAACAAAAGGGTTTAGTGGGGAAGCACATTGAGGACTTCCAAAAATTGAATATAAGGGTAACTGATATTCCAGAGAAACACGAGATTGATCTCTTCATAGGCACTTTAAAGGATGACATCCAACATGAAGTTCGCGTTTTGGAACCTGATTCATTGGAGACGACATTCAGGTTGGCAAGAAAAATTGAATGTAAAATTATGGCGACAAGGAAGCCTACCACTCACTTCTATAAAGAAGGAAGTGTTTCTACGCCTATATTTCCACAACCTACAAGGTTGACACCACAAAAATTGGAAAAAAAAAGGGAAAAATGGATTTTCTATAGTTGTGATAGAAAATACACTAAAGGTCTTGAGTGTGCTAAGAAGAAATTATTTTACATAGATTGTGAAGAGGAAGAAGAAAATGAACAAGAAGAGGATATACACCAGGAACCAGCCCTAGAAGAGGAAGAAATGAATCCGACTATATCGTGTAATGAATTGGTAGGAATTACCACTCCTCAAACTCTTAAGATAGACAGACATATCAAGAAGAAAAAGGTGATAGTGTTGATTGATTTAGGTAGCACCCATAATTTTATTCATTGTTAGGTAGCCAAGGAATTAAATTGTTTCCTATACCCAGCACCAGAATGGCAAGTGATGGTTGCAAATGGAGGAACTATAAATTTCTCTGGAAAATGCCATAATATCAAGCTAAGCATGGGGGAATATGTATTTACTATACCAATGCTTTCCATTCCTATGGGAGGTTCTGATGTTGTACTAGGAGTACAATGGTTACAATCTTTGGGGATGGTTACTTTTAATTTTCAAGAACTTTTCTTGAAATTTTTTTCAGAAGGAAAGGAAGTCGAATTACGGGGTATTACAGGGAAGCCGAGAAAGATAATAAGCTCTAATGTCATGACAAGGCTTCTAAAGAAAGAACAACGAGGTGTAATTGCACAATTATGCTCACTAGAAGTTCCAACATCAAAATCATCTATTTCTGCAGATCTCCAACAAGTCTTGGACAATCATTCCAAGGTGTTTGAAACTCCCAAAGGACTCCCACCTATTCGTGATCATGACCATGCTATTCATTTGATTCCAGGAAGTGTTCCTCCAAACATCAGGCCTTGTACATATCCTTACGTCCAAAAGAGCGAAATTAAACGTATGATTGCAGAAATGTTAGAGGCGGATATAATTCAACCTAGTCAAAGTTCTTTCTCTGCTCCTGTAGTATTGGTACACAAGAAGGATGGATCATGGAAAATGTGTCTGGATTATAGGGAGCTCAATAAGCTCACCATTAAAGATAAATTTCCCACTCCTGTGATTGATGAATTATTGGATAAATTACATGGAGCAATTTATTTTACCAAGTTGGATCTGCGTTCAGGATATCATTAAATTAGAATGAAGACTGAAGATATTCCAAAAATAGCATTTCTAACTCATGAGGGTCATTATGAATTTTTGGTCATGCCTTTTGGCCTTACCAATGCACCTTCTACATTTCAAGGGTTGATGAATTCCATTTTCAAACCCTTCCTTAGAAAATTTGTGCTGGTATTTTTTTATGATATACTAATCTATATCAGGTCTTGGAAGGATAATGTTGAACATGTTGTCAGGGTGCTCAAACTATTGCAAGAAAAAAAATTATATGCAAAAACATCCAAATGTTTCTTTGGAGTACAAGAGGTGGAATATCTGGGTCATATTTTATCTCACGATGGTGTTAAAGTAGACCCTAACAAAATTAAAGCCATTAAGGAATGGCAAGTCCCCACAACCATAAAGCAGTTGCGAGGATTTCTCGAGTTAACAGGGTATTATCGCAAGTTTGTTAAGAATTATGGGAGAATAGTAGCACCTCTAACAACATTATTGAAGAAAGATGCATTTTCATGGACTCCTGAAGCAACTAAGGCCTTTGAACATCTTAAAGAGGCAATGTACCTAGCACTGGTCTTAGCTACGCCAGACTTCACAAAAACCTTTATTGTGGAATGTGATGCCTCAGGAAATGGAATTGGTGCAGTTTTAATGCAGGAAGGAAGACCCATTGCTTTTGAAAGTCGTCCAATCAAAGGAAAGTATTTACGGAAACCTATTTATGAGAAGGAAATGTTAGCAATACTGCATGCACTAAAGAAATGGCGAACTTACCTAATGGGAAGACACTTCAAGGTAAAAACTGATCATGATAGTCTTAAACACTTTTTGGAACAAAGACTATCTTCAGAAGAGCAGCAAAAATGGGTCACAAAGATGTTGGTTTATGACTTTGAAATAATCTACAAAAAAGGGGAGCTTAATGTTGTTGCAGATGCACTCTCAAGAAAGAATGAAGAGGTGGAAGCATTGCTTTGTGCCATTTCTATTATCCAACCAGATTGGATAACCGAAGCAAGAGATGAATGGAATAAGGACAAATATGTATGGAAACTCATTCAAAAGTTGCAGCAAGATCCTAGTACATCTGATACATTTAGTTGGAAAAATGATTCCTTATGGTACAAAGATCGCTTATATCTTTGTAAGAATTCCCAACTAAAACAAAATATTCTTCTGGAATTGCATACTTCTCCTTTAGGAGGACACTCAGGATTTTTAAAAACTTACCACAGGGTGAAGAAAGATTTTTTTTGGGATGGCCTTAAATCTGATATTCGAAAGTTTGTGGTGGAATGTTTGGTTTGCCAGCAGAATAAAGTGGAAACAATTAAGACCCCAGGACTTCTACAACCTTTATCCATTCCAAGTCAACGTGGGGAGGAGATTTCAATGGATTTTATCACAGGTTTACCTAAGTCCGAAGGAAAGAGTGTCATCATGGTGGTAGTTGATAGACTTACCAAGTATGCACACTTTTGTGCATTGTCTCATCCATTTAAAGCAAGTACAGTTGCTACTACATTTATGGACAGAATTCAAAAGCTACATGGAAGCCCAAGGGTTATTGTGAGCGACGGAGATCCCATTTTTACTGGAAATTTTTGGACGGAGTTATTTTCTTGTTTGGGTACTCAATTAGCTCATAGTTCATCTTATCATCCTCAATCTGATGGTCAAACTGAGATAGTAAATAAATGTTTGGAAGGATATCTTCGTTTTTTTGTATCTGATAAACAAACACAATGGGTCAAATGGTTACCTCTCATTGAATGGTGGTATAACACTTCCTTCCATACTGCAGCAAAAATGACCCCATTTATGGCACTTTATGGATATCATCCACCATCCATCACATTATATTTAAGGGAAAATTCGAAGGTTCAAGCAGTGGAAGATCACATCGAGCATCAGCAAGAAGTTCTCCAACTCTTAAAGGATAACCTGAATTTGGCACAAAATCGAATGAAACAACAGGCAGATCAACATCGCAGCGAGAGAAGTTTTGATGTAGGAGATTGGGTATTTTACGGCTACAACCATACAAACAAATGTCCCTCAAGCAAGCTAAGAAGGATAATAAATTATCGCCAAAGTACTATGGTCCTTACGAGGTGTTGCAAAAGATTGGTACTATGGCATACAAATTGAAGCTTCCTGCTTCTTCGCGAGTACATCCAGTTTTCCATGTTTCATGCTTAAAGAAGGTTATAGATGAAAATCTTCCAGTTCAAACAGTATTGCCAGAACTTGATGGGGAAGGGAAAATCATATTGGAACCTGAAGCAGTCATGGAAAAAAGAACTCGACAACTACGGAATCGATCAATTTGAGAGTATCTCATCAAGTGGAAGAACTTACCCACTGAAGATTCTACATGGGAGGATGAGAATTTTATACAGAAGCACCCAGAGCTACTCAAGCATTGAGGACAACACTTTTTTGAAGGAGAGGGGCATGTTAGGTCCCTATGTTACTAGTATAGTCCCTTATTGTTATTAGTGTAACCCCCTTATTGTTATTATTGTACCCTTGTAACCCCCATTTTGTTATTATTGTGCCCTTAAATTATTATTGTTAGGTCGGCTAGGATCACATTGTGGCCCACTAGGATTACATCATGGCCACATGGACTCCTATATATAGAAAGGAGCTTTTGTAAATTGTATCATCCAATAATTTTTCATTTATGTAATGTATTGGAGGTTGCCCCCTCGAAGTGGCTTATTTCTAAGGCATTGATATCTCTTTTCTTATATTTTTGGAGTTGGTTACATAGCAGCCATGGCTGGAAGGAACAGTGGATTTACAAGGAGTGGATTAACAAGAGGGAAAGTGGGCTGGAATGGAGTGTTTTGGACAATGGTGGTATGGATTGGAGTGGAAGAAACACTTGGGCCAGCAAACTGGTTTTGAGCAGATTTGTTACAAAAGAGGCTAAAGTTGTGAAGAAGTTGGGAATCAGGAGGAGTAGAAGGTGAGGCTTATCTACTAAAGCTCTGTTGTAAACCTGCAGTTTCAAAATCAGCTTGGTTTAAATCACTTTGAGATCTAGTTTTGAATATGTTCTTTGTATGATGTAAGTCAAAGTGTAAATCCTCTAAGACAACAAGGTTTTCAGGGATAGATTTTGTTCTTAAGAGGCTCCTATCAGCAGCTGATTTTATAGACTTAAAATTCTGCCATAAAATATTCTCTGGATTGTCAAATATTGTAGGAGGATTAGGTTCTGGATGAGATCTAGTGTTGATCCTATGTGAAGCCAGAATGTTTTTTTTTAAATGAGAGAGGCTGAAGTTTTTTAGGGATTGTTTTTGAAAATTTTTCCTCTCGCAATGTCTATTCTAGTATGGGACTAGGCTTCTAAAATTCTTCAAGGCTGGTTAACATAGTCCTAAAGAGATCTGGAGACCTAGATGAGTAATAAGCCTACTGGGGCCAATGGAGTCGCCAGGTGGAAACATTTTAGCTTTTGTGAAGGTAAAATGTTTTATGGTTCCACCACCATATTTATTATGAAGCCAATATGAAATATTTTTGGATTTTGTATATTTCTATGGTTATGATAATTTCCTATGTTTGATTTTAACACTTAGCTAAGGTGCTCAAACAAACAAAGTCTACTCTATGGCTTACTGGCTAATTTTCTTAGAGATTTGTAGGACTAAAGAGTTATAATCGTTTGCTAGGCTATCATAGATTCAACGGGTCCCACCATGATCGCCAATATGTTGTTGATGAGGTGGGATAACAATTCCCAGGGTATTCTTTGTCAAGTTGAGGGCCTAAAGAGTTTTAAGAGGTATTCAAGAAACTATATACTCAATAGGTCCCTCCGTGATCGCCATTATGTTGGAGTCCTATGTTTTGATATATTGGCTTATCAAAAGACAAGGCAACATCAGAACCAATCTTTAGAGTTCCAGGATCTAGTCCTACTATTCTCAGAGAGGGATCTCTCAAATTTACTTGTTTTGCAAAGATTTATCTTGTTTGCTTTTAAGTATTGATTTTAGACTAGTTATTAAGTGCAGGTGTTTTTTTGGTTTGTTTGTTTGTTTGGTTGGATTGGCACAACAGAACATGAAAGGTCTAGGTAGTATAGATAGAAAAAAGGAGTGTCAGTTTCATTGGGCAATGGAGTCAAAATTAATATGGTAACAGGGTCATAAGTGGATATGGGATATCAAAGGGCAAATCTAACTTGGCCATAGGATCCTTTAGTTTTTATGAATGAGATGGACATTAATGATTTCAAAGAGAGTTTGAATTCTCTACAAAGGGAACTTAAAAACATAACTTGAACAATAAAGAGGTATTTGATAGACAGGGCTAACCATGAATTCTACAAACCACACTTTAAGAAAATAATGATTTCAAGACAACTTTCAAAATGAAATCTAAGTTTCGGGAGCACATCCTATTTCCTCAAAGATTTTATTTCAAAGGACTTACAAAACATAAAAGATTCACTGATAATTGCAGTCATAGAAGAGGGAACACCTAATACATCTATGATCACAACTATAAAGACCTTTAAAACAATTGTTTAAGCAGGGATAAAGGGTATGATAAAAACAGACCTCCTTGGCTAACTATAAACAATGGTACTTCAAAGGGAGACTTCAAAAACAGTTTTCAAGTGGCAGCAGACAAGCAAGGAAAACCATAAATCATGCTGGAACCAACTATTTGAACTATTAGAGAAATAAACAAGCAAGAGGACTAAAGAGAAAGATTAAAGACTCTAAAATACCTTAGCAGAAGAAAACATAAAACAGTGAAGGACAAATAGGTCTAAGGTGCTTCCAGGAGTCATTTCTTAGCCTAAAATTTTCATCCTACTGTAGTAAGAATTTATGAAACATAATGAAAACAGTAAAAACAACAGATAGTTCAGAATACATCACCAACAGCCAAGCTCAGGGATCCAATGATAGATCCTTCTCAAGAATAAGCATGTCAAGACATCAACAAGCTTCCAAGACTTCAATTTCTTCTTCAACTTCAAATAGACTATGTATTATTTCAGAGAGTTTCAGTATTACAACTAGTGACCAACCAACAAATTCTCATCTTCTTCAGAAGTATTTATAGAAGAAATGAGGAGGTGGAAGAGTTCTAGGGTTGAGTATCATTAATTCTATACTAAATGCAACTCCTAGCCTTGAAAACCATGCAAGGCATAAGGCAGGAAAGCATTGAATTATAACTATGTTTCATTTATTTTATTTCTACTTTTTAGGCTTAGTGGGCAAAAAGATTGACTTTAAGGCACTTTCTTATCTTTGCAATAACTTCTACTGACAGTTTGGGATATTTTTTTTGCTTGTAATAACTGTTCAACTGTCTTTGGCCTTAATGTTTCGGACTGAGATTTGATCTAGGTATTCCTTTGAGGCAGAGAGGTTGTTGGTGGAAATTTTGGTAGCTGGGGATTCAATTAGCCCCTCTGATGTGGCATTCGAGGTCTTCTGGATCTGATATGTAGATTAGGCCTTTGATTCTAGAGTTCATGCCTTGATCATTTAAGCTTTGATTATAATTTTTAGTCTTCGGATTATGCTATGATCTTCATCTTGACACTGATATTCTTTCATTTAATTAACTCTGAATGTGTTTGTTGTTTGCAGGTTCGCAGAGGGTTTGTTGGAGAAATGGTTTTGAAAAGCCAAAAATAATGACTTAACGACCTTCTTAGAAAATTTAATTATAACTTCAAAACCGTTTAATTTGTACCAAAGGCCATAAGGGTCGTCATCCTTACCCAATAACACTATAATCATCTGTGGGAGGGTTTTAACCTTGATCTTCATTAAGCCTACATAAAAACAAACAAACATTATTTAAATCCTGCGAAATTTGGTTTATAAATTCTTAGGAGGGTTTATGGAAGCATTTCAGAGCAGTGAGGACAGAGGAAATTGCAGTGGAGAATAGGTTTCTATGCCAAAACAGAGACCCAGGGTTTAAATTTAAAATATGGCGCGAAATTGGAGAAAGGCGGTTTTGGAAAATATGTGATTCCATGCCTTACTTGACACCTATCCCTTTCGATACCGCCAATTTCACAAAATTTTTATGTGTTAAACCTCTAGCGCAAATATTTTGTGATATGCCACCACAGTTGTTGGATTGTAGGCTCCAGATCCAACGATGTGGAATGAACGCGATGAGGGATAAGAAGCACGATTGGGGAAAGTATTGGGGCCTACGATGTCGTGTTCTTCTTTGTCGTAGAGCGGGTGGGTTGTCGGGAGTGTTTGAATGGTTGGGATAGATCCTGGCCATTGGATTTATAGAATGGACGGTGGAGAGGAATCGGATATGTTGAATAGGGAAGAAAGGAAGGGAAGGTGATCAAGCGGAGAGATGAGGCCCGATGTTCATTGATCTTCAAAGATCAACGGTCTAGATGTGTTTAGACCAAAATGTCGGGAAAGATGGAAATAGAAGGAAAGTAGGGGTTAGGGAAGGGTTTTCAAGTCCTTTAGTGCCAGTTTGCAGGGCTTTAGGATGCATGGAGGAAGGGCTGAAGGTATAAGCCCTCGGGGGCTTAAAACTATTATAGCGCATTAGACTATTTTTTAGGCCAAAAACAAAGGTTTTTAAAGCCAAAACAGGGTTCCGATAGATGAGAGAAGGGTTTTTAAACCAAATGAAAGGGGAAAATAAGGTTTAATAAGGATTTTGGACTGGTTTAGAAGTCAAATGAAGGTCTTTATGGATGAATATGGAGAATGAAATGGAGAAGTGTAATGAGGGAAAATGGAGCTTCTTCAAGCAGTATTTTTCTTGGTAAATCAACAGGTACTTGAGGACTTATAGTGAAACAACAGTGAAGATTAATTCAAAGGATAAAGAACATCATAAGACTTCAAAAAGATGATAGGTTTTGAAAGGAAACTATCTCTTGAAGGCTTGAAGACAAAGTCTAGCCACTTATTGGTATAACAAAATTTATAGGTGGCTAACAGGTGCATCCAGGAGAAGGAGACATTCATCACCCAGTAGCTTTTGCTAGTAGGAAACTCTCTAGCGCAGAGCGCAACTACTCAACGATGGAAAAATATAGACACTATCTACTAGGAGGAAATTTCAATATGTTCACTGACCATTCTCCTCTAAAATACTTGGTCAATAAGCCCGTGTTGGGGGGGAAGATCTGTCGATGTTTGTTGATTTTCCAGGAGTATGATTTTTAGATCATTGTGAAACCGAGAAGACTAAATGTTGGGCCTAATCATCTGTCACAGATTGAGAATGGGGAAGAACCCACCATTCTGGAGGAAGGGTTACCAGATGCAGAACTCTTCACTATCAAGGTGGTTGATGAGAACTTTGTTGAAATTATTCATTTTCTGACTACGAGAACAACGCCTACAGAATATTTAGTCCAACAAAATAAGGAGTTGGTTGCGCATACAACTTATTTCACCCTGATTGTAGGTCAATTTTATAAATTAGGAGCAGATGAAGTATTAAGGAGATAGGTGTTGGAACATGAAATACATGATATATTGGCTGAAACTCATGGAGGAGTGGTAGGAGACCACTACGCTAGAAAAGCCACTACGCAAAAGGTGTTGCATGCTGGGTTATGGTGGCCCACACTGCATGATGATGCAGAGGCGTACTTTCGGGCCTGTGATGCATGTTAGTAGACGAGGAGGCCTTCGCACAGAGACGAAATTCCCCTGCAACTACAAATGGCCTTGCAGGCATTTGGAAAATGGGCTATAGATTTTGTGGGACAAATAAACCCTCCTCGAAAGAAGACTGGAGCACGCTATATCATTACTACAACTGATTATGTGACTAGGTGGGCAGAGGTGAAGGCGGTTAAGGACTGTACTGCAAATATTGTTGCACACTTCATCTTTGAGCACATTTTGACCAGGTTTGGGTGCCCAAAGATTTTGATGAGTGATAGAGGTATGCATTTTGTTAATGAAAAAATTGAAGCTTTGACAGAGGAGTTCCAGATCCATCACAAGAAGAATACCCCTTATCACCCACAAGCAAATGGCACAGTAGAAGCATTCAACAAGATTTTGGAGGACGCACTCAGAAATATCTACAATGCCAACTGGGATGATTGGGACATGTGCATCCCTTCAGTGTTATGGGCTTACAGGAAAACATGCAAAAAGTTGACAAGAAAGACACTGTTCAGGATGGTCTATCGGTAGGAAGTCGTCATGCTAATGGAGTATATTTACCCAAGTATGCACATTGTGGCCTTCACTAAGATGGTGGAGCCTAACATTATGGAGGAAAATTGTAATATTCGTAAATTAGTTGCAGCTAATAGGAATATTAATTTTGCCTTGTCTATTTTTTCATTTCATGATTGATGAATAAATTGTAAAGGAGGACATGTAAAAATCCTGAAAACCAAGAATAAATCAATGCCTATGTGAACAGAGACATATCTAGGCTATGTAAATAACTCCTGCAGGTGTGAATGGGTCTAAATCACAAGAGTGGGTCATCTTTGACCAAGTCAACAACATTAGTCTAGGTGCATTGAACCTCTTTGAGGGACAACATAGTTCTAGAAGGAGACTCTAAATGTGAAAGGGGCTAAACAAATGAAGTGGTTTAGGGTTTTGCCAAAACTCCAATATTATAAAATGAGGAGGATAGAAACAGGAGAGGGTTGTTGAAGATTATCATTTATGAAGGTATTGTCTACTCAGACATCCCTTGTTGGGTCTTCCTGTTTAGGAATCCCACCTCCTTCCTTGAGCAGCTCTTGGAGGAGACTTGTGCTTTATTTTCCACTATCTAGCATATGGCCAAGCTCCATCTCTCTTTGGCAGTGTAAATCCAGTGAGGGTTTCATTTTATAAGTTAAATTCAACAAGTGGAATCTAGATCTACTCAGATCTAGATCATACTATCATCTCTTCTCAGTGAGTGAGTCTTTTATCCTCCTGGAAGAGTCTAGTATCAACTTGAGCTTCAGTTTCAAATCTTGGCATCAGCACAAAGTGTATATAATCATCAACTACATAGTTTCTCTCCCTGATCTGCGTAAATGTTGAAGAGCAGAGTTGTCGGGTTTTTGGAATTCTCTTGGAGAAGAGATCTCTAGTGGAAAGGATCCTTCCTTTCACTGTGGTGATCCATGGATTGGCCAACCAATCCATGTTACCTCATATATGATTTATTTAGTGATGTATTTACTATAGAAATTCTGAATACTTCTGCAGAACTGTGACTTAGATCTCAGATCTACTCACTGTTGTTGGTCATTTGCTAAGATCCCCAAGGGGAGTGTATTATAAAGTCCCTTTTGTATATAGATCTGAAATAGATATATCATTTTGTATGTAGATATGTTATAGATCTGGAATTTAATATAAAATAGCTTCAGCCTCCTGAAATTTACGCTGATAAGCTTTTCTGGTTCAATCTACTATTGCAACACTTATTTGAGGCTTGTATTCATGTAAATGCATGTATTTCTCTTGTATATTGCATAGGCCATGGCATAGACTAGATTTATTATTTCTCACACTCTATTATAACTTTCACCCTTATAAATTACGCCATCCATGCTTCAGTAAAATTCTACATACTTCAAGTCATGGGGAATCAGGGTTTTTAAGCCTAGTCGGGATTGGAGGAACTGTTTAATATAGCTAGGATCATTTTTTTGACCTTAATTTTGGTATGGGAGGCCTAAGTGACCTAAGCTAAAATATCCTACAATAATTTCCCTTATTTTTAGGCGGATTTATGAATACACTCATTTTATGGCCTAAATCACCGCTTTTCCCCATCCTTTGTCAGTAGAATTGATCTTACTCCTTTCTGCTATACATAAAATTTATTTTGAGATGTTTCTGAACACATATTAGGGTTATTAGCTCGCTGCTACTCCATTATTGTGTATTTATACTGTTGCAGCCCTTCATTGGGCTATTTTCTAAAGACAACTAGGCGTGGGAGATCTGTTTAACCCACCTAGAGTGATTTCTTTTGAGCCTCATCTTGGATTTTAGTCTTAAATACTTTTATATAATGGATCCAAGGGTTGGTCTTGGTTGGTCAAGCACACATCCCTGAAAAATGAGTTTTCCAGGCTTGTTTTGTTGAGCAGTCCAGATTTGGAATATTACAAACATTTAGGGCAACTCGTTTCCTTAGAAGAAGATCGAATCATCGCTAACTTCCACCAGCAAGTGTTACAATACAAATGACCTCCTCATCATTTCAGAGGAGAAGGTAACATGGAAGGAAGAAAATGACCCAGACAAGACCCATTTTTTCCAAGGTAACGCACCCCAGAAACAGCAAGGCAGAGGTACAACACACTTGAGCCATGAAAAGGAAGTGTTAATTCCTAGGCTAACTCTCTATCTTTCCCAATGGATAGCATTATCCGTGTTTGAATGTGAAAAGGGAAATATCTTACGAAAAAACTAACTAGCATTTCCAGATTTTTCTCAAAAGGAAGCAGTTCAAAATAGAAACTAAATGGCACAAATATTTTATTAGGAATTTCCAAACATAACTGAACTCATACGGAAGGAAAAATCAAGGAAAATTCAGGACACATCTATATCTTTCCCGATTTGAACAGGTTGAAAGAGTTGGCAAGGTTTGCCCTCTCCATCTCCTATAAATTGGAGTTGTGGGCTCTTGGTCTAAGGTCGAAGGTTTGATTATATGTGGAGCAAAATTTTATTGTTGTAGTGTGAGGCTTGAATATCGATGAATTTCATGGAAATATTTCTGCCTTGAGCATCATCACACTCGGAGATAGAGAAAGAGAGAGAGGAATTGGAAGGTTGAGGAGGGCTTGGTGCAACTAGCGGTTGTAATCCTCATTTTTATAAATCAATAGAATTGTATCTGTTTTGTCCATTCGATGCATCCGTTTCACAATTGTTGTTCAATCATCTAT
This sequence comes from Pinus albicaulis, assembly GCA_034641835.2. Lineage (NCBI taxonomy): Eukaryota > Viridiplantae > Streptophyta > Pinopsida > Pinales > Pinaceae > Pinus > Pinus albicaulis. The sequence goes on along the minus strand of CM076579.1, from coordinate 1,550,440,418 downwards.
GTAGCATGATATGAATGGCTTAGATCTGCTTTGTCATATGTTTTTATATTCTATTTTAATTGATAGAAAGCTATACTGTCATAGAGATTACACAGGTGCTTTGATTGGTTGCAAGATCTGGATTTGGAGCCAGTGAAGAAGGGCTTCTACTTCACTGCATGGTGCTCTCCATAGGATCTGTTGTCCACAAAGAGGTAATATTTTCCATATCGCTTTGTCAATTATATATACTAGTATGAACATGTGTGCATTACCTTTGGAACTTTACAGCTAATCTGACAGTCTGCCTCGGGCACCAGAAAGCCTTGAGAGGGATACCCAATAACCACCACCCAAGCATATTACCCTATAGAAAAAATTGCGACTCCACTGGGGAGTAAACCCCAAGTTTCCAGGTTGTTCCTATGACTTTACCTTTTTTCTTTTGTTCACATATCCTTCCGACCAATTTATATGCTCAGTAATCATCTCAAAAGCTCACAGAGTCAAGATTAGACCCTGCTTAGCCATCTGTGCAACTTTACCCTGAGTAACACTTCCTTTGTAAGTTTTTTTGTGTGATATAACGCTGCTTATGCTCAGATCAATGTGTTAGTCTCAATAGTAATGCTCTGTAATCTCTGCTTGCCAGCACTACCCAGCCAAAATCTGTTGTTTACACCTATGTTTTGTTTCCCTTTGGCTATGGAGTTATTGGCCATCATATTAGCTTCTCTTGCTGGATCCCTATGCTTGTTTACCAATTAGCATTTCTGTCTTTTGTTCTTATTTAAAAATTTAATTTTTATTGCATCTAATTTTTAAAGAAGATATTTTTTTTAAAGTTTTCTAAACTTAGTTGAATTAATTCTGAAAAAAATTTGGTTAAAAAGTTGTTAAGAGAAGATAGATAGATGTTTGAATCTTTAAATTTAAACTGTGTTATTTGAATGTTTGGTGCATGGATATTCAAAGAATCTCTCCTAGTAGAATAAAATCTTCATTGAATTGAATATTTAGAGCATGTTTCTACATGGTTTTTGAGTCAGAATCTCATCACATTTCATACGTCCACTCCCCCTCCGCAAGACTAATAATCAAGTACACTAAGAATTAAGCGATAATAAAATTAATCATATAACGTTTTCTGAGCTCACAACAACAGTACTTCAAGCTAGGATCTTGGGGTAGGAGTAGCGAGAAAATCACCCAAGATCTCAAAAATTGAAACTAGATTCATTAAAAAGTGAAATCCTACTTCACTCATATTATCGAGACTGTTAGCCCCTTATAAATTCCTTGACAAGCAAGAAAGGGGGATAATTAGTTTTATGAGCCTTCAAGGAATGCATTTCCCTTGAAAACACATCATCCTTGAAGCCCTTTCTTGTTCCCTACCCTTTGACTGTTCCCCTCGGTTGTTCTTGAGTAAATAAGCCTCACTGATGATAAAAAAATGTGCTCCAAAAGGCCTTTATTTTCCCCTTGTATCCCTGCAGATTGTCCCATTTCACCCCTTTTTTTTCCTCTTTTCAAATTCCCCTTTCCACCCCAAAATTTCCTCCTTAGTCCTCCTAAATCTCCCCAAAATCCACTTTGAATTCTTCCCTTACCCTTTGTTTGGCCAATTTCCCCTTTTTTCCCTTTATCGTTCCCCTTCCCAACCCCAAATATTGCATTAAAAGGGGGTAAAAACCCACTTTTTAACTTTATAATAGGGCATAGCCCCTTTTCCACCAGTCCCTAACCACTTCCCCACGTGACTCGCACCAAGGACCAAGCGTTTAAGTCCCGGACGCTCATCGCAATCGGAGCAGTCGAGCGGGTGTTTTCCTTTGTAACATCGAAAAATTCCGATGCGATTGGGTTTTGTTATCAAAGACCCGCGATATATTATATACCATCGATCCGCTATCCCAATTCGATGGTTGAGTGCCAATCGCACTCCCCACCTCGATATTTGTGATTGCGATCTCCCGACCAAATCACAGCCGTCCATCTCCTCCCGTTGATTCAACGGTCCGACGCGAATCGCTCTGTTGCAATCGCAATGCCTGATCGCTCCCACTCTCCACCCTATGTGATCGCGATCTTCTGATCCCATCCTAGCTGTTGATTCCCCCCGTTGATCCAACGACCATCGCTCTCCCTTTCCAATCGCAATCGCAAATTCCAATCGCTACCACCTTCCACCCTTTGCGATTGCGATTTTCCCGATCAAATCATAGTCATCTATCCGTCCCAAGATCCAACGGCCTTGAATCAATCGCACTAGCGCTCAATTGCGTCCCCACTCCCAAACGCAATCAGAACTTTGGAATATGTCAACCCTGCGCCCCCCCCCCCCCCCCGATTGTGATCCTCCAACTTCATCTCGATTGTCCGTTGGATCTAAGATCGATGGTCCAAAACTAATCGCCCTCCACCCATGCCGGGTCCCACCTCGTTCGATCATTTCCATTGCATTTCATTACATTTCTTTACATTCCGCCCAATTCCAAATCGTCCGTGAGTTGCATTAAAGTTTAATGTTTCATATCCGTTCCGCCCAACTTCATACGCCATTCCATGGATTAATCTCCGTCGTCGATCTTCGTCACCAGACCATGATCTAACGGTCCACGCGCATTTCTCCACCATAACCCTATAGGTCACATTTTTCACCGCATTTACGCATTTTTCACCCTTGCTTCAACATTTTATCACCGCCACACCTCCATCCTCTTGACTCCCCTACATCCACCACCTCCATGCATGGATTTCATAACAGGATTTCATGTTTTGCAGGGTTATCAGGTGGCGAAAAACCGCCATGATTCAGTCTCTATTACAGTGACAGAGAACTCAGGAAAGGACTATTTTCAAGAACTGAAATTATCGAGAAGGGCCTGGGAAGGTATACCGACAAGACTTTCATTAAAGAAGTAGGGTCAAAACCTATTAAACTTCCCCAGAGCCATTAAAGCGTTGTTTTCACAGTTAGAGGCAATCATGGAAGCGGCAAAGAGTATCAGTGGAGAAAATAGAGTGTTTAAGGCCTGTAATGGAAGATTTTAAGCCTTAATCCAAGTATTTCAAAGCAGTGCACTGTTAGAAAATTAAATATTACAGAGCAATGCAACACATAAAATATGCGGAAAATACAAGCACACAAAAACACATAAAACCAGAGAGATGTAGATATACATGGTTCACCCAGTTTGGGCTATGTCCACCTTGAACAGCCAGTCCTTCCTTTCTATTATCCAGCAAAATGAAAAAGAAAAAACCTACAGCAGATCCGATGTAATATCCTCTGTTCTTTCTCACAGTCTCCCTCTTTGTTTCTCGCTCCGAGAATACACATACAATGCACAGCCGCAATACAATGCCCTCATAAAAGCGAGGGGTTGCCTTCTAGGGAAAAAAACCCTAATCTAAACATAACTTTTACTGTCAGATCATTTGCCTAATGAACGGCCCAGATTGAACATAAATTACTGTACTTTTACAAGGAAATTTTACATCTGTTTTTAGCTTTGGGGGCGTTGCCCCCGAAAACCCCCGCCAGGGGGGGGGGCTCCGAAGAGTGCTGCCACCCCCTCTGGACCCCCCACGGTAGCGATTAATTACGGGCGGCGTTGCCGCCCATTTTAAGGTACAGGGGTCCAATGTTGTGATACAAAGTAAACAAGATAATCAGGCTCCACACCCAACAATCCGCCACTTGGAGACTGATCGTAGCAACTCCACCGCTGCTTCATTTGCTAGACAATGACTCCTCCTTGGACCTGGTTGTTTCTCATCTTCATCGCCATCCTTGAAGACCAATTGAAACTAAGCATGTTCTCAGTTTCTCCCTGGTTACAACTTTTGTTAGCATATCTGTAGGATTCTGGCTAGTGTGTATCATTTCCAGCCTCAACTCTCCATCTTCCAATACTGACCGTATGAAATGGTACTTGAGATGTATGTGTTTAGTCCTGGAATGAAATGCTAAGTTCTTTGCAATATGAATAGCACTTTGGCTATCACTGTATAGTGTGCCCATATCATGCTTCTTACCCAATTCATCCATAAACCTTTGTAACCAAATCATTTCTTTACTAGCCTCTGTAGCAGCAACATACTCTGCTTCTGTTGTTGAAAGTGCAACAACACTTTGGATTTTTGAAACCCAGCTGACAGTTGTTCCACCTACAGTAAATACATATCCTGTAGTGCTCCTCCTGTTATCTCTGTCACCTGCCATATCTGCATCAACATATCCCTGTAGAGCAATGTTTGAACCACCAAATCATAATGCTTGATTTGTGGTACCTCTCAAATATCTGAGAATCAATTTTACTTCCATCCAATGTTTTTTTCTGGATTGTTCATGTACCTGCTTACAACTCCCACTGCATGTGCAATATCAGGCCTTGTGCAGACCATTGCATACATTAAGCTTCCAACTGCTGATGCATATGGAACTTTAGACATATAATCCATGTCTTCTTAGGTCTTTGGGCACATCTCCTTACTAAGTTTGAAATGGCTAGCAAAAGGTGTACTAACTGGTTTTGCATTCTGCATATTAAATCTTTTCAACACCTTTTCTATGTACTCATTCTGAGACAGTGTTAATTTGTGATTTTTCCTGTCTCTAGCTATCCTCATACCAAGGATTTGTTTTGCGGCTCCCAAATCCTTCATTGCAAATGAATTTGCCAATTTTCTTTTGAGCACATTTATTTCCTGCATGTTAGATCCTGCAACAAGCATGTCATCTACATACAATAACAATATAATATAGCTGCCATCATTTTTCCTTTTTAGATAAACACAATGATCAGAGTGACATCTAGTATAACCTTGTTCAGACATGAACTTGTCAAATTTTAGATACCACTGCCTTGGAGCTTGTTTTAAACCATACAAGCTCTTCTTTAACTTGCACACCAATTTTTCTTTCCCTTTTACCTCATATCCTTCTGGTTGCTGCATGTATATCTCTTCCTCCAAATCTCCATGGAGAAATGTTGTCTTTACATCTAACTGTTCAAGATGTAAATCTTCCGCTGCTATAAGACTTAAAATAGTTCTGATTGAATTCATTTTAACAACAGGAGAAAATATTTCATCAAAATCAATACCTTTCTTCTGTGCAAACCCCTTCACCACAAGTCTAGCTTTGTACCTCTGTTTTCCTCCATCTTCTTCCTTCAGCCTGTAAACCCATTTATTATGCAATGTAGTTTTACCTGCAGGCAACCTGACTAAGTCCCAAGTCTGGTTATGCATTAAGGAGTCCATCTCTTCTTCCATGGCTAGCTCCCACTTCTTCCTGCTTTCAACCTACATTGCTTCTTCATAACATTCGAGTTCACCAGAATCAGTCAACAATAAATAATATAATGAAGGAGAGTATCGTTTAGGGGGTCTACTTATCCTGGTAGATCTTCTAACACCACTTTCAGGTGTTTGAGGTGCCTGTTGTTGTTGTGGTGGTTGTTGCTGCTGTGGTTGTTGATTATTATTATTTTCAGGCACCTTTACTTTTTCAGTTATCTCATCAAGAACCATGTATTCCTTGCTTTCTTTTTCCTATTTCTTTTCCTGCAACTGATTCTTATACAAGACCTTTTCATTGAATATTACATCTCTGCTCCTAATGATTTTGTGATTTTCATAATCATATAAGCGATAACCAAAATCATTAGCACCATATCCAATAAAGGTACATTTCTTTGACTTTGCCTCAAGCTTTGTTCTGTTTTCTTTATTAATATGGACAAAGGCCTCAAAACCAAAAGGCTTTAAAAAATAGTAGTTTACCTTTTTACCTGTCCATGCTTCCTCTGGAATACCACCATCCAAGGAACTTGAAGGCCCTCTGTTTATTAGATAAACAACGGTATCTACAGCATCTACCCAAAATTGTAAAGGCAATCCTGCATGCAATCTCATGCACCTTGCACGCTCCATGATTGTTCTGTTCATCCTTTCTGACACACCATTTTCTTGTGGTGTTCTTGGAACTATCTTCTCTCTAAGAATTCCATGCTCTGAACAGTACCTATCAAACTCTTTGCTGCAATATTCACCTCCATTGTTTGATCTAAGACACTTCAACTTCTTTCCTGTCTCAATCTCAACCAAAGCTTTCCATTTCTTGAAAGTATAAAATACATCAGATTTATTCTGAATACAATAAATCCATGTTTTTCTAGTTACATCATCAATAAAAGTAACATAATAATGAGAGCCACCGAGAGATGATACCTGAGCAGGTCCCCATACATCTGTATGCACAAGCTCCAATTTTTCGCTTTTCTTTTCTTTCCCAACTCTGAGAAATCTGACTCTCTTTTGTTTTTCATAAATGCAATTCTCACATAAATCCAAATCAACATTCTTCAAACCTGGCAACAAATTTCTTGAGTGAAGAATCTTCATTCCATTCTCACTCATGTGTCCGAGCCTATGATGCCATAATGCTGCATCTGCTCCTTTGGAAGTTAAAGCATTAACAGAGTTAGAAATACCATTGCATAAATACAATGTACAAACCTTTTCACCTTTTTCTATTACCAGGGCTCCTTTGGTGACCTTCCAAGTTTTATCTGTGAAAGTTGTCACACAACCTTCACCGCCTAACTGCCCTGTTGAAATCAGATTTTTCTTCAGATCTGGAACATGCCTTACCTCCTTTAGTAGCCATTGGTTTCCATTATGTTGTTTTACAATAACTTTACCCATTCCAACAATTTTACAGGGTTTATCATCACCCAAACGAACTTGTCCAAAATCTCCTTGAACATAGTCATGAAAATATTTCTTATCAGGTGTGGCATGGAATGAAGCCCTTGAATCTACAACCCAAGAATCAGTAACATTTTCAAAAGAAAGAATCAAAGCATCTTGTAACACATCACCTATCACATTTGCTTCATGATTGTTTTCTTGTTGTGTGTCTCCTTCTTTTCCCTTCTGAGATCTACAATCTTTCTTTAGGTTTCCTTTCTTTCCGCAATTCCAACACACTATCCCCGATCTAGACTTGGATCTCCCTTTCCTTGATTTACTGCGATATCCCGAGCTCTTTCCTCTTTCCATTCTTCTTCCCCTAGACTCTGCACTCAAAGCATTACCTGATGTTTCACCGGAGCTTTTCCGTCGCATTTCTTAGCTAAGGATAGCACCAACAACATCATCAAACTTTAAAGTACTAGATCAAGAGACATAGTTACTAATGGCCATTACTAAACCATTCCAACTCTCTGGCAATGAACACAAGAATAACAGAGCTCTAACTTCATCATCAAATTTTACCCCTACATAACCTAACTGACTGGTAACTGTATTAAATTCATTTAAATGGTCTGCAACAGATCCACCTTCCGACATCTTCATATTAAATAGTCGTTTCATAAGAAATACCTTGTTTGAGGCCGGGGGTTTTTCATATAGTTTCACCAATGTCTGCATCAAACCCTCTGTTTTTGTTTCCTTCAAAATATTGAAGGTGACTGATGCCGCAAGACACAACCGTACTGTTCCGAGTGCCTTTCTATGAAGAATGTTCCATTCCGCGTCTATCATGGCCGTCGGCTTCTTTGTTTTTCCGCTCAATGGTAGGTACAGATCTTTCTGATACATATAATCTTCCATCTGCATCTTCCACAGCGGGAAGTTTTGACCGTTAAATTTCTTGACCCTAAACTTACCATCGTCTGCCATTTCTCCCACTCGAACCAAGAACCCTTCTTTCCTGCAAGTTTATCAGCCCAATATACCTTCGGCTCTGATACCAGTTGTTAGAAAATTAAATATTACAGAGCAATGCAACACATAAAATATGCGGAAAATACAAGCACACAAAAAAACATAAAACCAGAGAGACACAGATATATGTGGTTCACCCAGTTTGGGCTATGTCCACCCCGAACAGCTAGTCCTTCCTTTCTATTATCCAGCAAAATGAAAAAGAAAAAACCTACAGAAGATCTGCTATAATATCCTTTGTTCTTTCTCACAGTCTCCCTCTCTGTTTCTCGCTCCGAGAATACACATACAATGCACAACCGCAATACAATGCCCTCATAAAAGTGAGGGGTTGCCTTCTAGGGCAAAAAACCCTAATCTAAACATAACTTCTACCATCATATCATTTGCCTAATGAACAACCCATATTGACTAGAAACTACTATACTTTTACAAGGAAAATTTACATCTGTTTTTAGCTTCGGGGGCGCTGCCCCTGAAAACCCCCGCCAGGGGGGGGGGGGCAGTGATTAATTACGGGTGGTGTTGCCACCCCTTTTAAGGTATAGGGGTCCAATGTTGTGATACAAAGTAAACAAGATAATCAGGCTCCACACCCAACATGCACCAAATCAAAGACATCATGGATCTCTCAGAAGGCCCAGCACACAGAAAACTATGCCATCAGGGTAGCTACATCAGCAAAACATCCCACCTGTGAAAGAACAAAGCGCCCATATTTTTTCCTCTATTTACCGTGTCCCTGAAGAAAATTCAACCTTGACCGTAGTCCTAAGATATCAGAGCATTTGTTATGCAGTATGGCAGAATATTCAGTCATTTATTTACCTTTTGTTTATTCACCAAAGGTACTACAGAGTACTGCAAACCAGAGTGCATCAGACCCATACTAAAGTAAATGGAAGCCTCAAGAAGATCATTCGTTCGCCCAAAGAATTCCAGAGATAAATGCACAGGAGTTAAAACAGAATGGGCTTTAGGCCTTATTTCTTTTCTGAGTTTAATTCTTCATTTAGTGTTGCACCTACCTCCTCTGCTCTCTTCAGCTATAAAATTCATGAGAAAATTATTGTAAAGGTTGTTGATCAGTTATTAGAGAATTGTAAGCTATTTCTCTTAAGATAAGTCTCCGTGTAAAGTTGTAAGAGAGGTTGAGGAAGATGTTTTCAGACTGAGTATTCAGCTATTGGCAATGTTGTACTTGACTGGTATTGCTATTTAATATGACAAGCACATTTATTTGGATCCTGATCTAAAGTAGTGGTGATGTTTTCTTATCTCTGTGTTTTAATTCACTTCATTTCATTTCTACTGGCTTGCATCAAAATATTGGCATAGGATTTACCCTTGTTAGGTACCCTATGATTCTTCTCTCCTTGCCTTTGATTTTTTCTACTAAATGTGTTATCTAAGAATTGATTTTAGCTGATTTAACCAGTGTAGTGGATGTTATTGCCTGCTCTCTGATGTATGAATTAAATGAATCTGTTCTTATATGTTCTTGTTAGGATTTAGCTGGAAGATTTGGGAACACTGGGGATTCGAGTTAGCCCTGTCCACTAGGATCCTTGTGCAACCAGCTGGTCTTTAAATTTGTGTTTTAATCTGTGTTGTTTCCTCCTCCCCTACCATTCCATACCACACTATCATCTTTAAGATCCAATGTTTTAGATGACTAGCCCAACTGAAAGCCTGCATATTGATCAGCAAACAAATCCTTTCCTGACTCCATTGCCTAATGGTCTTGAATTCTCCCTGGAATACTTCACCTTTGCCTTATTCCTCTTTGCTCATCCTTGTCTTACATTGAACCCTTCTTTCTTGATAACCAACAACCAAACAAACAATCAAACAAACAAACCTTGTGCCTATAACTAGCCTAACATCTTAAACTATAAGCTTCAAAGTCATATACCTTTGACATATCATAGAGAGATCCCTCTCTAGACCCAGGAGGGCTAGATATTGAGGTCTGAAAGTGGTTTGATGTTGTCTCATCTTTTGGTCTTGCCAATCTGGCCAAAACATGGAAACACCAACATAATGGTGACTCCGCTGGGGAAAGTCTGAGTATTTCTTATCTCACTACATCATAAGAGCCTCAGAAACCTAGAAACTCTGGTTAGGTTGGTAGTTAGACATCCCTATTCACAGATCAACCTCTATACCATTTTTTGTGTTCTCCCACACTCTTAGACAGAGTCTGGAAAGGGCCAGGTAGCCTCCAGATCTCACACTCTTTCAGAGGTGACATATCTGGTAAATGCCCTCCCATTCAATCTTTGGTTAGAGTTTGCTGTGTTTGGAAGATATCCTTGAAAAGGGACATCTCATAAGCATTGTGGTGGATAGTGTACCCTCCAAAAACATCCTTAACCTTCCACCTGGCAACTCCATAATTCCTAAACGATTAAAAGACTCCGATGGTGATTAGTAGGCCTGCTGATTATATTGGTTTCACATAAGACTCCACTGGGAGACCAAAGCCCAATACAACATCAACCCCAGTAGAAGGAACAAGTAGGGTTAAGTTTCTTGGCTGGAGACAACATTATGGCTTTCAGAACCATTCACACAAGAGCTTATCCCAACCCAAACCCCCCTGAAATAGTTGAAAACCCTGAGAGCATCCTCAAGAGATCTCCTACACCTAAACAATCAACTATTTCCATCCTCATCCATAGAGATAACTCTACCCCAGAAGACTTTACAGCTCTATCAGACCCATTTTTTTACCTAGGCACTCAAAATGGCTTACCAAAAACTAGGTCACTCAGTGTTCTAGACCAGCCAGACCTCGAGCTTCCTAGTTCACCACCTCAAAGAGGTAAACACCCTTGGGATAGACAGACCCCTCCATCTACACCTCCTGATATTCACTTCATTCAGAACTTGGGGCTCAGTCACCCTAAATCTGCTCATCAGTCTTCTGTTGGTCATAATATCCCTGTCATCCATACACCTGCTTCCCAAGTCAACCCTTTACCTCACCATAACATCATCATGGCAGCCTGGTATGCACCTTTGGTTTTACCTCGGCCTCTAGTACCCTTACCCAATGATTATCAATCAAAGATCCCACACTTCACTGCAAAAGAGTATACCAAAACCCAACACCATGTAAATATGATGGAAGATTCTTTTGACTACATGGAAATAGATGATGATACAGTCAAAATGAGAATCTTTTCCCAGAGATTAGGAGGTGATGCGAAAAAATGGTTTAAGGGCCTACCTCCTAATAGTATCCAAGACCTTCTTGCCTTATATCAAACTTTCATAAACAAATGAGAAGTTAAGGCTAACGCTCTCCAAATCCTAGCAGAATAAAAGAACCTGAAAAGAAATGTAGGAGAGAGTGTCCAAGCCTACTCTACAAGGTTTAACAGTGTTTATAATGCTCTTCCTCGAAACATGAAACCTCCCCTGGGTATGGTTTTGGTAAAGTATTTTGAAGGCCTTGATGCTGACATGGCCTACCAGCTTAGGGAGAGGGAGTACAACACATTGGAAGACATGCAAAAGGGAGCAGTAAGTGTAGAAGCGAATCTGATTGAGAAAAAGGCAAGATTCAGAGCTGAGAAAAGGGTGACATATAGAGATGACAATGTAGCTTCCACATCTGATCCAAATTTTGACCGTTTATCCAAAAACGTGGAAAAGTTACAACAAATGGTGGAAAAAATGGTTGTCACGGTTAGTGGCCAAAACAGAAATCAAAACCATAACCAGAACTAGAAATTTAGAAGAAACAACACCACTCCCAACAGACAAAGAGAATCAGATCAGCAATTTATTCCCCCATTCCAAGAGAACTTTCTCGATGAAGAAGAGGGAATCATAGAAGAGTCTGAGGGAGACACAATAAACATGTTTGAAACAGAAGATTCAATCCATAACTGTTACACAGAAGAAGATCAGTCCCCACCCTCTTATTGGGACGAGGAATGGTTAGAATCTGAGCATTACAGGTTATGATTTGAAAATTCCATGATGTAGGTCAGAGAACAATATGAACTTAGAAGCAAAAAGAGCCAAGAAACTGCCAAACCAAAAGCTTCTGAGGTCACCATCAAGAAAAGGCCTGAGAAAACTTCTAAAGTGACTGCTGAAAGTAACAAATCAGCAGCCAAGAGTTCTGGAAAGAACAAATAAAAAGACAACCAAAACACTGAGAAACAAGGTCAACCAACAAGAAGTACTAACACAACAGTTATTACTCCTGATAAAACAGTTTCTAACACTATACATAATGAGAATCGACACACTGATTCAGCCACCAAGGTGGTGACTAACAAAGCAGAGTTGAACATTCCAAAGAGTTAGTCCACTTTCAATTTGGAGAGAGAGATTGAAAAAATTAAAATCTATGTCCCACTCTCTGAGCTGGCCACTCAAGATGTATATAAAGGCCAAATTTTGAAAGCATTAAATTTAGGTGAGAACAGTGACACTGTAAATCTGAGTGATGATCAACATGCCCTTCTATTTGGTCCAAAGATAGAAGGAAAGTTTCAGGAAGGGGTAGTGCCCCCTTTTTATATCAGTCTTAATATCCATGATAAGATTCTCCACAATGCAATGCATGATTCTGGGGCGTCACACAACCTGATGCCTAAAGTAGTGATGGAAATATTAGGCCTAGAGATAACCCGTCCCTACAAAGACCTATATTCATTTGACTCTAGCAGAGTAAAGTGTCTTGGCCTAATCAAAGATTTATGTGTGAGCCTTTCCCAGATTCCAGCAAAGTGTATGGTCATGGATGTTGTTGTGGCAGATGTGCCACCCAAGTATGGCATGTTATTGTCAAGATCATGGGGAGCCAAGCTACAAGACATAATGTAGATGGATGGGGCCTATGCCACAATCCCAATCTTTGGCCAACTTAGAAGACTGTACAGAGAGGAAAAAATGAAATTTCTGGTCAGTATCCCCGAGAAGCCTGAAAACTCACCTTTATAATCTATACATACATATCTTGACTCCTTCATCCTCTGTAATGATGAATCCTCAGAAGGGTCAGAGTCCCAAAACGGAGATAGCAAAAAGGAAACAGTGCCCATGGACTTTAACATAATGGACGTAGAAAAATTTGAACATTGCACTGTAACAAAAGCTCAAAGTGAACCAGAAACATAATGCAATCATCCAACTAGTCACCCCTCTGATTTCCTCACACATGACGAAAAACAAAACGACCCACATCCTAGTGCAGCTCCTATAATGCTACATGATGACGAACCCAACTCTAGGGAAGGAAGTGATGATAAAACGAAAAATGAACTGTTGTGGGAGATGAATTTCGATGGGTCATGCACCAAGAGAACTGCTAGGGAAGGAGTGTGGATACATAACCCAGAGAGTGATTATGCAGAGATCCATGCCTGCAACCTGCACTTCAAATGTACAAACAATATTGCAGAATATGAGGCTCTTATCCTAGGCTTAACTCTGTTGAAAAAAATAGGAGCCCGTAGGATAAGTGTGTGTGGGGACTCTGAGCTGATCATTAATCAGGTGAATGGTGAATACACAACAAAAAATCCTAGACTGAGAGCATATAGGAATGACACTATGGATCTATTGAAAACATTTTTCGAATACGAATTAGTGTTTGTTCCTAGGAGTCAAAATGTCATTGAAAATGGATTATCTTTCCTAGCTAGTTTATACCCTAAGACTCCAAGCGACCAACAGATCATCATTTAGACCAAATTCAGACCTGTAGTGCCAGACAATGAAAAATATTGGCAGGTTTTTGAAGGTGATAAACAAATTGAAGATTTCCTGGTAGGCATAAATGAGTTTGAATTTTCTGGTTCAGACTCAAAATCTGACAGTAGCTGCCTAAGTGAAGAGTCCTCAGACGAGGAAGAAACACCCTGTAACATAGAAATAAACTCTTTAAACGAACAGACTGGAAATCCAAACGAAAAATGTGAAAACGCATATAGTGAAGAAGTATAGGTTCTGCAGACCAAAGATAAGAACATACCTCGAGGTCTGGCACCTTTAGAAGACCTTTTTGACTTTGATGATGTAGCAAAAAAGCCCACTATAGAGCATGCAGACTCTGATGTCGAGGAATGCAACATAGGCACTGAAGATAGACCCAAGATGATCAAATTGGCTAAGTCCCTGCCTGCAAACATGAAAAAGAAATACATTGACCTATTCAAGGAATTCATTGATGTGTTTTCTTGGAGTTATGAAGATTTGAGGGCCTATGACACAAACATCATACAACATAAAATACCCTTGAAAGAAAATCAAAAGCCCTTTAGACAAAAACTCCACAGAATAAACCCAAAACAACTGCCTGCAGTGGAAAAAGATATTAAGAAGATGTATGAGGCAGGTATAATTGTGCCTATGAGGTTCTCTGATTGGGTATCAAACCTAGTGGCTGTGAGAAAGAAAACAGGGGAGATCAGATTGTGCATAGATTTCAGGAATCTTAATAGAGCCTCTCTCAAATACAATTACCCTTTGCCAAAAATGGAACATATTCTTCAGAGGGTAGTAGGCTCTAAAATGATCTCCCTGCTAGACGGTTTCTCAGGTTACAACCAAGTCTTAGTAATCCCAGAAGATCAACTCAAGACAGCCTTTACCACTCCATGGGGTACCTTTATGTATGTGAAGATGCCCTTTGGACTGATGAACGCTGATTAAACCTTCCAAAGAGCAATGGACATAGCTTTTTCAGATGAAATAGGACACTTCATTGTCATCTATCTATATGACATAACAGTCTACTCCAAGACCGAAGAAGAACACCTAAAACATCTGAGGAAAGTGTTTGAAAAATGTAGGAGGTTTGGTCTGTCATTAAATCCCAAAAAGACTGTATTTGGACTGCAGGAAGGTAAAATTCTTGGCCACATTATATCTGAGAAGGGAATCAGGATAGACCCAAAAATAATTGAGGAAATACTACAAATCACACACCCAAGAAACATCAAAGAGTTACAGTCCTTCATTGGGAAAATCAACTTCCTAAGGAGATTTATTCCCAACTTAGCTGAACACCTTAGAAATATGAGTAACATGCTGAAGAAAGGTGTAGGAGTTAAGTGGACTGTTGAAGCTAAGAAATCTTTTGAATTAGTAAAACTTTCACTCACTTGGGCTCCTATCCTAATCAGCCTAGATTTCTCAAAGAATTTCCTCATCTTTTCATTTTCCTCTGAGCATACAGTATACGCTGCAGTCCTGCCACAGAAAAACCCAGAGGGAATGGAACAGCCCATTTCTTTCTTCAGCAAAGCACTGAGAGATGCACCCTTGAAATACAACATAATGGAAAAACAGGCCTATGCCTTAGTCAAGGCCTTGAAAGACTTTAGGGTGTACATTATGCACTCCCACACCATAGCCTATGTGCCTAGCATAGTGGTCAAAGATATCTTGTCCCAAGGCCCAGATGGGAAGAGGGGAAAATGGATTGCTGTGATCTTAGAATACGACCTTGAGATAAAACCCACCAAACTAATCAAAGGGTAGGGCTTAGCTTGACTGATGGCTGACTCAAATCTACAAGCCCTTGACATTAACATGGTGGATACCTTGGATGAGTAGCAGGGATTGCCTGATTTCACTATTGAAGAAAAGTTTCAGAGCTCTCCTTGGTATTTTGACATTTTGTATGTTCTTACACACCTCAACGCCCCTCCTGAACTATCAAATACCAAGGCCCGATTCTTAAAGCTAAAGGCCATAAGCTATTGCATAATGAATGATGGTTTATACTGGAAAAATCTGAATGGCCTATTGCTTAAATGTTTTCCTGAGTTTGAATCATAAAATATTAAACAAGAATTCCATGCAGGAGAGTGTGGAGGCCACCTGAACTGGAAAGCCACTGCAAAAAAATACTCAGAGCTTGTTACTATTGGCCTACAATCTTCAATGATGTCCATAAGATGATAATTGCCTGCCACAAATGTCAGATTTTTGAAGGAAAAAAAAAACTCCTCCCCTTACCTCTACAACCCATCACCGTTGAAGGTCCCTTTCTGCAATGGGGCCTAGATTTCATAGGGGAAATTCGCCCTGCTTCTTTTGCACAACACAAATGGATCCTGACAGCCACAGACTACTTCAATAAGTGGATAGAGGCCATACCTACTAGGAGTGCCACAGATTCAGTCATCATTAGTTTCCTAGAAGGGCATATCCTCTCTCGGTTTGGCTGTCCAAGGAAAATAATCACTGATAATGCTATTGCTTTCTGATCCAAGAAAATGGTTGATTTTTTTCACAGGTATCAAATAGCACTCAGTCATTCGACTACCTATTACCCTCAAGGTAATGGATTAGCTGAATCATCAAACAAGAGCCTGGTGACCATCACCAAAAAGCTGCTGGAAGAAAAAAAAAAGTCATGGCATAACAAGTTATTGCATGCTTTGTGGGCTGACAGGCTTACAACAAAGAAATCCATTGGCATGTCACCATATCAGCTTGTCTATGGAACAGAAGCAATCTTTCCCACTAGCCTTGGAATACCAGTGATTAAACTTGTTCAAGAGATACAAACAGAAGAAGATAGCATGGTAAGGAGAATAAACCAGACAATTCATCTCCAGCAAACAAGGGAGGAGGTCTACAACAGAGCTGTGAAGGTTCAGGAAAATATAAAGAAGTTATTTGACAAAAGAAATAAGGCCTCTGATTTCAAAATTGGAGATAAAGTTCTGAAGTGGGACCCAAGGAGAGAGGACAAAGGAAAACACAACAATTTTGACAGTTTGTGGCAAGGTCCCTACATCATCCAGGCCACTGTGGGTCCAAATGCCTTTTTTCTACGGGAGTTAGATGGTACAGAGCTGTTTGGGGGTCCTGTCAATGGCATGATGCTCAAACACTACTTCTGTTGATTTCCAATTTCCAGTTTCCATTTCCATTGTACATACCATTGCAGTGTTTTGTTTTCAAGAAAAAGAGAAAATGTTCCAAAAAACAAAGGAAAAGGAGAGGTCCAGACATTCTCAAAACATGGACCTCTGAAGTGCAAATATTGGCTCTAATATGATCAAAACCTGAGCCAAAGAAAGTAAAGATATCTGGTTCAAACATGCCCAAAACCTGGACCAGCAAAGAGGAAAGGAGAATAAGCTCTAACAAGCCCAAAACCAGAGCTGAGGGAAGAAAGGAAAGTGACTCTAACAAGATCAAAACCTAAGTCACGAAGAGAATAAGGATGCTTCAAATTTCAGATCTCAAGCCTTCAAAGTTTTGTTTTCAGTTTTTTGCAAGTTTCTGTCCATGTGCAACTATCTTTATGCCTTGGATTCGCAGCAAACTAGACTGTCTAATCCTAGTTTGACTGTTTTTAAATTTCTATTGTAAAATGTAGAGAAGAAATCTGCTGTACAGTTTAATCCCAGCAGATATTAGAATAGGTAGAGAAACATATGAGACCAACAATCTAATCTGGTCTCATGGAGTGATAAGGGTAGATTTATAATAGGTTTATTTTCTGTTTATAAAAATAAATGATGTAAAGGGTCTGCTAGTCCAAATGCACCCTAGAAGAAGAAAAAATGCTAGGATTGTAGGATGGGTAGGTAGATTGTTGGGATAATGTTTCTGCTAATTGATGTCTTCACAATTGTGGCAGTTGAAAACCAAAGAAGAAAGGTGGCTCAAGCAGCAGGCATCTGGCCTACACCAAAGATCATTTTCTGAATTCTTGACTCCTTCAAGAAGAAGCCATCCCCATGTGGAGCCACTGTTAGCCCCTTATAAATTCCTTGACAAGCAAGCAAGGGGGCTAATTAGTTTTATGAGCCTTCAAGGAATGCATTTCCCTTGAAAACACATCATCCTTGAAGCCCTTTCTTGTTCCCTGCCCTTTGACTGTTCCCCTCGGCTATTCTTGAGTAAATAAGCCTCACTGATGATAAAAAATTGTGCTCCAAAAGGCCTTTATTTTCCCCTTGTATCCTTGCAGATTGTTCCATTTCACCCCCTTTTTTTCCTCTTTTCGAAGTCCCCTTTCCACCCCAAAATTCCCCCCTTAGTCCTCCTAAATCTCCCCAAAATCCCCTTTGAATTCTACCCTTACCCTTTGTTTGGCTAATTTCCCCTTTTTTCCCTTTATCGTTCCCCTTCCCAACCCCAAATATTGCATTAAAAGGGGGCAAAACCCCACTTTTTAACTTTATAATAGGGCCTAGCCCCTTTTCTACCAGTCCCTAACCACTTCCCCACGTGACCCGCACCCAGGACCAAGCGTTTAAGTCCTGGGCGCTCATCGCAATTAGATCAGTCGAGCGAGCGTTTTCCTTTGTAGCATCGAAAAATTCCGATGCGATTAGGTTTTGTTATCAAAGACCCACGATATATTATATACCGTCGATCCACTATCCCGATCCGACGATTGAGCGCCAATCGCACTCCCCGCCCCAATCGCAATTGCAAGTCTCTCCGTGCCACCCCTCTAATCTTTGCGATTACGATCTCCCGACCAAATCACAGCCGTCCATCTCCTCCCGTTGATCCAACGGCTCGAAGCTAATCGCTCCATCGCAATCACAATGCCCAATTGCTCCCACTCTCTGCCCTATGTGATCGTGAGCTTTCGATCCCATCCTAGCCGCTGATTCCCCCCGTTGATCCAATCGCTACCACCTTCCACCCTTTGCGATTGCGATTTTCCCGATCAAATCATAGTCATCCATCCGTCCCAAGATCCAACGGCCTTGAATCAATCGCACCAGTGCTCAATTGCATCCCCACTCCCAATAGAAATCAGAACTTTGGAATATGTCACCCCTGCTACCCCCCCCGATTGTGATTCTTCGACTTCATCTTGACCATCCGTTGGATCTAAGATCGACGGTCCAAAACTAATCACCCTCCACCCATGCCGGTCCCACCTCATTCGATCATTTCCATTGCATTTCATTGGATTTCTTTACATTATGCCCAATTCCAAAACTTCTGTGAGTTGCATTAAAGTTTAATGTTTCATATCCATTCCGCCCAACTTCATACGCCATTCCATGGATTAATCTCCACCGTCGATCTTCGTCACTAGACCATGATCTAACGGTCCACACGCATTTCTCCACCATAACCCTATAGGTCACAGTTTACGCCGCATTTACGCATTTTTCACCATTGCTTCACCATTTTATCACCGTCTCACCTCCATCCTCTTGACTCCCCTACATCCACCACTTCCATGCATGGATTTCATAACATGTTTTCGTGTTTGTTGGGAAATATACTAAGAAGGGGGTTGAATCAGTATCTTGAGCTGTCAATCAACTTTTTACTTTTGTTTTCTCAAAAACCCATACGCTACTTTACAGAACAAAACTAGCGTATATACGCGGATATCCTTAAGGAAACTCGCGTATGCTCAGATCTCTTATTATGCAGATAATTCTTATCTTAGATTATTGCATCATTTATTCATTAGATGTTTAGTAAGCAGTAGACATGTGCAGTAAGAACAGAATAAGTGAACACACATAAGCATCACATATGAACACCAGGATTTTAGGTGGAAACCCAATTCGGGAGAAAACCACCGCTGTCGTCGTCTCAGTCTTCAATATTTATTATAAAGAAAACATCTTACAACAATGTACTGGCGCAGACTCATACCAGCACGCAGTACCCTGTGAGGGCTACAACCTTCTCATTTGACCTCTCTGAGAGGAGCTAACTTTCTCTCATTTACCAGCCTCTCCTGGAAGGGAGCTACTACCCCCTGCTCTTGTTTACCAGCTATCACTGGAAGGGAGCTACTACCCCCTTACTGAAGGCTTCGACCCTCAGCACCACTGCAGACCACGTTTCATCAATTTTCAAACTGGATCAAACAGCTTCAACACAACCCTTGACATAGCAACAAACATACTTTGCCTATTGCTTCCAATAGAATAGTGAAACCACTGTAACCAGAATATTAGAGATAACCCAGACTTCAGGATAAATATGCAGAAACACTTTCAACCTTGAGCAACCACCAGTTCAGATATCATACGCACTTTTATTTAATCAGACCCACGTATACACGCGCTTTTCATGAAACGAACCCGCGTATACATCTGTGCATTTTACAGAAAAACCCTAACTACCCATACATGCTTTTATCTAATCAGATCCGTGTATACACGCGCTTTTCACGACATGAACCTGCGTATGGATCTATAAAAGATAAACTTTGTAGAACAGACCAGATCTATGAACTTACCCAGATTTCTTCAATTTCTTCAACAGATTTGCGCCAAATCTTCATCACTTCTTTTCAGATCATCCTAGAGATTCAACATTTTCAGATCTAGAGATTTTGAACCTTCATCATATTCATAGGTGCATCATAGATTTAGATCTATCAATTAAGAACAGAGTTCAACCATGCAGATATACTTTAGAGTGAAGTATTCATTAAAGCCCAGACACTTGCACACCTTTTGCACAATGATCTTCTTCTCCTTATATAGGTTTAGCCTTTATCAATACCATGAGCCAAAACCACACAACTTCCGATGGTATTCTTGGATGGGATCAAATAGATAATCCAGTGCTCAATACAATGGGTCAATACCATGGTAATGCCCCTTGGTATTCTAAATTTGGAGCGCAAAAAGGGCATACGCGACTTGGAACGTACTTTCCCGCGTACATATGCTACTTCGCCTTTATAAACCCGCGTATGCATTGTGACATATTATTTTCATCATTGCTCTGGCCCTTACAGGAATTCCTTTCTTCATTACATCTTCACTGCTCTATAGATACATCAGACTTACATCATTAATAAACTCATCAAGTCAATTTCCATCAAAGACAACTTTATTGCATCAAGGACAACACATTGCATCATATCGCCAACAGTCTTATTTCATCAAGTAGGTTGCCATCAAGGACAACATATGCCAACAGTGTTTTGCAGGGTTATCAGGCGGCGAAAAACCGCCATGATTCAGTCTCTGTTACAGTGACAGAGAACTCAGGAAAGGACTATTTTCAAGAACTGAAATTATGGAGAAGGGCCTGGGAAGGTATACCGACAAGACTTTCATTAAAGAAGCAGGTTCAAAACTTGTTAAACTTCCCCAGAGCCATTAATGCGTCGTTTTCATAGTTAGAGGCAATCATGGAAGCGACAAAGAGTATCAGTGGAGAAAATAGAGTGTTTAAGGCTCGTAATGGAAGATTTTGAGCCTTAATCCAAGTATTTCAAAGTAGTGCACCAGATCAAAGACATCATGGATCTCTCAGAAGGCCCAACACATAGAAAAATATGCCATTAGGGTAGCTACATCAGCAGAACATCCCACCTATGAAAGGATAAAGCGCCCATATTGTTTCCTCTATTTACCATGTCCCTGAAGAACATTCAGCCTTGACTGCAGTCCTAATCTATCAAAGCATTTGTTATGCAGTATGGCGGACTATTCAGTCATTTATTTACCTTTTTTTTATTCACCAAATGTACTACATAGTACTGTTGTGTAGATTAATCCGCCTTGCGGACAAGACCGATCTCTCTAGTACTAAAAGTAACTAGCAAAAAACATCCAATTATACTAATCTCTCTCTAAGCATACAAGATTCATAAAAATTCTATATAGGTGTAAGGCCTACCTTATGTCCAGCGCTTGCTTGATCTCGTTGAAGTCCTTCCCATGCACTTGAAAGAACGTTCCTCGTGAATCTGCAGTCACAAACAAGCAAAAAGATTACATAGCACTTGTATAGAAATTATTATAAATCTTACTCATCATAATGATCAAGGAATTTATGAAATAAACCATGAATAGATAGTTTAATGAGAGAAATGAGTATATTTGTATTAACTTCAAATAAAAGAAAACCTTTACAACCTGTGCCTTGATGTCGTGCAGGTCCTCCTGGGGTCCGAAGCAGGAATCTCTTCTAATTTGACAAGCATTGCACTCTTTGAACCAAGACCAATAGAGGTGAGTGATTTAACCTCACAAAAAGTCTTAGTTAACTAAGTCTGAATCTCAACAGCATTTAACTTCAAATATCTTAAGCTTGAACTCCCTTTGAGGCTACCCAAGGCCTCTTTTTATAGTAGAAAAGAGGAGGTTTTCTATTCCAAATATGAAGGGATAGAATCCTCCTTCAAAGGGATTAGCTCCTTACATCAAGGGGTTAGCTCCATCAAGTGAGGGATGCATGAACCTTCTCAAAGCGTATCCATTCTCGAAAATTCCCATCTAGAATCTTCTAGAATTCATCTGAAATCAACTTTTTATCTTTACTTTCTCGCCTTTTTGAGTTTTACAGAGGTCCGCACCCATAACACAAAGAACGTGCGGTATGGTTCCGCAGGCAAGCTGAACTTTAGGTGCGGGACCACAGGCAATGAATAGAAAAAGTGCGATACCAATGTTTAGGGGATTTTTAGGAACTTTTCTCTGATTTTGAAAGCTTGACATGAGGAACTGATATGTTAGACTTGCAAAAGGAGGAAGTATGAGTAATAATGAGCTCATACTCATAGCAAAATGTCTGGATAACAGTTTTTAGTGTAACAAATTGCCCCCTAAAGTGAAAAGTCTGGAATAGATAAAGCTGAAGTCTGTCATATATGAAGAGTGCAGTACTTTATCATTTCAAAGATCATCCTATGGACACCCCAGTCGAAACCTATAAAAACATTCAATGCAAAATATATACATATATATGTCATCACTGAGGTAGGCATTCCCATACTTAGATTGAAACTAACTAGAAACTAACTCAAATTGTTCTGATACAGGAATGATTTTAATATTACATCAATAGCATAGACACAGCATGGGCGCAGCCATCTGTAATGAATAGTCTACTGTATAATAATAAAATTCCTCACAGCCTGGATGGTGGAAACTAGATCCAGGGTCTTGATTTCCGCATCTCGAACTAGTACGATTCTATCCATGTGAATAAATGTGTTGAAGTTGAACATGGTAGAAACCACTTGATTAACAGTCATTGATGTAAACTGTTAACAAGTGTGAGAGAAACCACCAGTAATGTCAATGTCTCTCAAAGTACCCAGTACAATCCATGAAATTTGAATGAATGAGCTGAAGTCGAACATGTCACGGAATCATTCGATCGAAGGTCAATGATGCAACCTGTCGTCGAAGGCGAGAAACCTGCCATTGAGGCATGCAGATTTCAAGGTACTGACAATTTCTGGATCAAATTCCTAGATAATGTGTTGATTTCGATAGAAAGTGATCTGTCGTAGGCAAGCCCACAACACGAAATCATAGATCAAGTTTTGAAAATATATTGGCAAGGACTGACTTAGGGATGGTCAATAATGGATGACAGATATTTTGCAGATGAATGGTTTATTTGAACTGTTCTCTTGAACACATAACGACACTGCAGATGGCTTGGTAACAATTGTCCCAAAGCTAATACCCAAAAACCGGCTGAAGACAAGTGGTTTGTTTAACTGTTAGGTAAATGATTTCCCGACCTAGGTGAACGAAAGCATCGTGTTCAAGAGTGGTTGACTGAATTTTCGAAAAATTTAAAATATAACAAACATGCCCATTTTTCTCTCTTTTTCCCCCACCATTTCTGGCAAGTACCTCTTTATTATTGACAAGCTTGAGGAGGATAACATTTTCTTGATTATAAGCTCATCCTTTGGATGAGTCCAACTTAGTTTGATATTTGAACCCTAAGAAGGAGTGGTTCGTTCTTGTTGAAAATTAAACAGGTCCTTTACTGTTAAGTTTTAACGAGTCCAGTATAGGAGAAACTCGGTGTTTTTCAGTTTTAGGGAGTCAGAAGAAAAACTTAAGAAAACTCCGTGGGTGTACTTTTTCATAAATTCAGTCTCTTGAGCCCGAAAAAGTATAAAATAATGCGGGAGAGAACTCTATTGACCGTAATTAGTCAACGTATACCTTTTTCGTAAATAGTCCATTTCAGTCTATAAAAGGGGTAAACTTATACTGAAGGGACGACTATTCATTTACTTTAACGAGTTCGAATAGTCAAGTACTCGACAATATTTTCATGTTTAGAGAGTCTGAAAAGGGCTTAAAAGAGAACTTCATGGTTTCGCTTTTTCTGTAAGTTTGAACGAGTTTGAAAAAGGGATAAAAATGTACTCGTATGGCCGACTTTCAATTTAATTTACGAGCAGGAAAAGACGGAAAGAACTCGACATTTTTATATGTTTTACGAGAATGAAAAATAGAAAAATGATCTCGGGATTTTCATGAGTTTAACGAGTCTTGAAAATAACCAAAATTGACTCCAATGTTTCGCTTTTTCGTAAAATTTTTGAAAGAGTCCGAAAAAGTGATAAAAGTATGCTCTTTGTTGAAAAATGATCAATTCTCCTGAAAAATCCAGTTTCTGCACAAAAAATTGAAACATTACACATACTTGTTTAAGATAAGTAAAAATGCTTTCAAAAATACCCTTTTTAAAGTGAAAAATAAATAAATTAAAAATTCATCCATTCGAAAAAACTTATAAAAAGGACTTTTTCAATTTCATTTTTACCGTTCAGTTCTAGAGTGAAAAGTAAAAAGCTTTTGGGTAAGAAATTTCCTGTGAATATTCTGAAAAATACGTTCGTTGGAATCGAGAACCGTCAGTCCCAGGTAATCCACAACCTCTCAATCTTGTTTTTCATCCATTTAAAATTTGTTTTTAGGATTTAGTTTGCATTTTTGGGGAAAAAATGGTTTAAAAGTTCGCCCGCGGGGTCCGCAGGTGGGACACACGTTACCTGCGGACCCCGAATTTTTCCTATAAGGAAAAAGTCATGGGTTCCGCACCCATCACACATTACGTGTGCGGATCTACGCACTGTGTACAAAGCGTAGGTGCGGTACCCGCGCGGTTGATTTTAAAACATTCATTTCTAATTTGTTTGCCAAAAATTTTTAAATAAGACTATTCTAACTTGCCTTTTTATGTATTGTAGGATTGACAAGATGTTGATATGGCGAGAACGTGAGCACGAGGAGGTGGATGAAGCTGTAATACTTCATTTTCCCACACAACAGGCATTAAAAGCATGTGGCTTATACAAATTTTGGGCCATCTCCGCCATGAGGGCACAAGTAGAACTCTTGACATGGTTGGTGAACAGATGGAATGTGCAGGACCAGTGCTTCTTCATTAGTGGCCACCGGCTCGAAATTTAGCTGGAGGATATATATTTCTTGACTGGTTTGTCCAAGAGGGGCGAACAAGTTTCTTTATTTGGGACTAGGCCAGGTGGCCAGTCTGTTGCTAGTCTCCAACTAGAATTCTGCAATGACCAAGAAAATCCTCGGGACAAACGGATTGACATAAAACACATCATCCGTCCTGAATTGAAAGTTATTGCTTTCACTGTTACCAAAATTTGTGGGAGTGTTGCGCTTCATGTAGCTACTGGTTCCCAAATGCGTATTGCCGTGGACTGTTTTCGCGGCACCATCTTTAACTGGTGTGAAGCCGTGTTGGCTAATGTAAAAGGCCAACTAACCAGAGCAAAAAATGGGAAACTGAATAACTTTGGATATGTATCCATTGTTGTTTCTTTTTCTCTAGAGAGGATCCCCATGTTAGCTCCACAGAGTATTGCTGTTGATGTCGGTCGACTTCGAGAACCGAGGATGGTTCGTTGGTCCGCATTGATGGCTCGTCATGCTATCGAGGGTACTGAGATTGTCCGATTTCCTCCTTCATATTTTCGTTGGCTGGATCACCAACTTCTTGTGATAGAGGATTTTCCATACGCCGGGATAGATTTCCGCGGCGACCGAGAGATGGTTCTCCCAGCAGGGGAACAGTGGGATAAGTCAGGTACAATCATTTTTCAACGTTTGCTAAATTCTAATTTTTTTTTAAATTTTTTATCGTCTTGAAAACTAATAACCAAAAGTTTTTTGAATATAGATGTGGGTCCACAAAGACCAGCCCATCTCCAACCTTACGAGAGAAGACAACCAGTTGCGGCCGCACCAGCCCCAGCAGGCAAATCAGCGGAGATTTTGACTGATTTAGAGCATCATCTAGAGCATTTGACTCTAGATATTCTAGAGATGAGCATAGATGACATTCCTCTCAGGTTGCAGAGATATGTGATTGGAGTTCCAGGACCTTTTAGGAGGTTCCTATGCAGGGTAGCCCGAGCAGTGGTTTCTTATCGTGATCATCATCAGTGATGGGATGATCGTGTAGACTCATATTTTTGACTTTTGTATTATCATTTTTGCCGATCATAAGGTGTTTCCAACCTATGATCAAAGACGATGTATATTTTTTGAAAACACTCCTATACTATGATATATCACTATTTACCGGCTATCTGTGTACATATGTGAATGTTGTTTGATTTACTGCTTTTGATTATTGCAAATGTCTATTTATCATACTAGAAGTAATTGAATATGCTAATGTATTTAAATGTCTTGGAATATGCTGATATTCAATGTAATCAAATTCACGTTCCAAGAGACGAACTCTTAAAAATAACCGTAATAACACTGGATTTCTAATGGTATAAACCCTGTTAAGCTGTAATACAACAAGTTCAGAATCCAACCTTACAATCAAACTCCAAATTCCAAATGATATGGACTCAGATAATAACTCAATCACTGCACTATACTCGGCAATGTTATTTGTTGTTTGACCAAGGCTTACCCCATGCATGGATACTAACTCGTCAGAGGGTGAAAAGATAACCCAAGCTGCGGAAGAAATGTTTCGTGTACTACGACAAGCACCATCAGCAAAACCAATGTAGGTTTGAAGAGACGTCGACATCTGCAATATCAAGAGTAAAACTCAGATAAGCAGGGATGGTGATAAAACACTTTCTAAACTAGGCACACTTTTCTAATCTAAAACACACCAGCAGTAAAGAAATCTAAACTAACAAAATTTCCACACCACATTTAAGCATAATATCGCTTTAGATAGAGCCCATTTCTGGGTTTATCCAAAGGGACACCGTCAAAATCTATCAACTCATAGGCCCCTTTTTCTAACTTTCGTTTAACAATGTAAGGACCATGCCACATAGGCATGAATTTCCCAGCTCCTAGCTTGTCATTAGCTTGATCATAAAGTAAAACTAGGTTTCCTTCTGAAAAATTTCGAGGGGTCACACTTCTATCATACTAAGCTTTTATCCTTTTAACATGAGCCTCGTTTTCTATTGCAGCATTTCGTCGATTCTCATCTAATTGGGCTAAGTACAAGAAACGTTTCTCCTCTTCAGACGTAGCTGGAAGTAATTCTACGGCTAATTTTAGTGACAGTATTTCGCATTCAATCGGCAACACAACTTCCAAACCGTAAACCAGTTGAAAAGGAGTGAAACCCTTTGATGTTTTGACTGAGGTTCGATATGCCCAAAGTGCTGAAAATAACATGGAATGCTAATTCGTCTTGTGAATACCAATGATTCATTTGATCATGGTGACTAAAACTTTGTTAATGGCTTCAACCAGTCCATTGGCTTGCGGATAATACGAATTGGAACTATCGTGGCGCAAGCCAAGTTGGTCTGTCAGTTCAGTCATCATGACATTCCGAAAATGACTTCCATGATCTGTAATAATAGCTTGAGGAACACCGAACATAGCAATTATGTGATTAAATACGAAAGTTGCAGCAGTCTTGCCATCAGATGAAAATGTAGGCATCGCCTCGGCCCATTTTGTAAAATAATCTACTGCTAAGATAATATAAGCATGCCCCCCGGCCGAGTGAGAGTTACATGTAATAAAATCGATACCCCATTTCACGAAAGGACCAACAACAATTATAGGGTGAATAGGAGCGGGTGGCACACACATTTTTCGATCAAAAATTTGACAGTTGTGGCATTTCCGAACCGCATAAATACAATCTTTGAAAAACGTTGGCCAGAAATACCCTGCACGCAATATCTTTTGGGCGGTGGCATACCCAGACATATGACCACCACATGCTCCAGAATGGCAGTCATTTAACACCTTTTCAGCTTCTTCATGAGTTAGACAACGTCGGAAAACAGAATCTTCTCCACGACGATAAAGTATATCACCAATGATATTATACTGTTGGGATTGGAAGCGTATTTTCCGTCGCTGAATGCGTGAGATGTCAGGCCGAAAAGATTGGGTTTGGAGATAAACAATAATATCTCCATACCAAGGATCAAGTGTACTGATGAGAAACAAAGATTCGTCCGCAATGGACTCTTCTGCCATTGTTTCAGTATCAGTAGAGGGGAAATCGCACATCAATTTCGCAAATACCAAAGATTTCTTTGCCTTGGATTTTTCAAATTCCAAGTCAAATTCCTGCAGGATAACTATCCATTTGGAATATTTGCCCCCTAGCAATTGTTTTGTCAAAATATACATCATAGGGTTGCAATTAGAAATTACCGTGGACAACTTGAACAGCTGCCAAAGCCAATTTCTCCACATGTGTGTATTTGATTTCAGTCGGATGCAGATTCCGACTAAGATAATAAATCACATGTTCATTATGAGATTCATCTTCCTAAACTAGTACCATCCCAATGGTGGAATGTGAAGCAGCGAGGTACAAAATGTAATCTTAGTTGTAGTTGGGAGGATGCAGTAACGGTGCATGGGTCAACGCATGTTTAAGTGCATCAAAAGATCGATCAGCGATCTCGTCCCAAAAGAATGGAATGTTCTGTTTCAACAACCGGGTAAAACCCTTTGTAAGCTCGGCATAGTTAGGAATAAACCTACGTAAAAAATTTTCTTTCCCCTGCAAACTTTGGAGTTGGCGTAAAGTCGAAGGAGGAGGCAATTTAACAATGGCTTCGACCTTCGATGGATCGACGCGAATGCCTGCTTTCGAGACAACAAATCCTAGTAATCGACCCGATTCTACGCAGAAAACACATTTATGCTGATTCAGCCTTATCTGATAATGCCTACATCTCATAAAAATTGCTCCTAAATGAGTGAGATGGTCGGCCCTACGTAATGAATGAGCAGGTAAATCATCGAGATATGGCTGGACAATGTGCTTAATGTCATGAAATGCATAATACATAGCCCGTTGAAAAGTTGCTCTAGCGTTTTTTAATCCAAAAGGTAGTTTACAATAAGCAAACGTTCCCCATGGACAAATAAAAGATGTTTTTGGTTGATCAGCAGGGAGTATGTTTATTTGATTGTAGCCGGAAAAGCCATCCATGAAGGAAAACAATTCACTGCCAGCGCAATCATCGATTATTTGATCGATATAGGGAGTTGGATAATTATCTTTTCGACACGCTCGATTAATATCCCTATAATCGATACATACTCTTATCGTTCCTAGTTTTTTAGTCACAGGAACAATATTCGATACCCAATCCGTTAAGGGAATTGGATAAATGAATCCTGCGTGAAGTAATTTTTCAACTTCTGCTTTTATAGCAGCAGCTTTTCTAGGATGAATTTGACGTAATCGTTGACGAACAGGTTTAGCATCCGGGTAAGTCTTAATCTCATGAACAACGATCGATGGATCAATTCCTGGCATTTCTTCATAAGACCATGCAAACATGTCACGGAATTCTTGAAATAGGGCTTTATAAGCTTTAATTTCATCTTCAGTACAACAAGCACCTATATGAATTTTTTCAATTATTCCTGGTTTTATTGAAATCTCAATGGGAACCGTTCGAGATATATTTTCCAAATTTAACTCAGAATCAGGATTTTGCAAAGGATTCTGCGGTTCTTTAACATATTCAATAGTAAAAATTTAAGCGAAATCATTTTCAAAATGATCTAGCTCAGGTAAAAATGAAGATCGATGATGTAGATCTTCCCATGGTAAATCATCAACAGACAAAAACTCACGAATTTGCTCATCTGTATGAACAAGTTCAGGAAATGTCGTTGTAACTGAACTAGATATAGAAAGTGATTCCTCATGAATCCCATTCATTGGATCAGATTCGGTTGAAGAGGGGTTGGAAAATGACTGCACAGCCTTATACGCAATTTCAAATGGACTCAAAGGCATCATGCCACCAAATGAATCAATCTCGGATTCGGAAGGTACGATCCAAGGATCATCAAACATAACAGTGTTTGACGAAATCATGTGAATATTTGCAGTAGAAGGCGATACGTTAGGAGGAGGGAAGGAAAAAGTTCCTAGTAAACCAGAATCTTTAATTAAACCCACTCCAACATCCTTATAAGGGATAGTTGTTTTACCAACATGCTGGATTGTTTCTGTAGAGGCTGGGTCGGACAAGAAATAAGTTAACTGATCTATTGTCACGATCTTTCCTTGATATGGAAATTTTATGAGTCGAAAGACCGAAGAAACAACATCAGTCATAACATAGGACCAACTACGACCTAGAAGAAGGTTGTAATCTAGAGGGGCATCAACCACTTCCACATCTAGATTAACGGTTTTACCTTCGACCCCTATGGGTAAATCCTGCAAAATACCAAAAGGTTGAAAAACTCGACCATCAAAAGCCTTTAGAATTGTCGGAGATTGGTTAAGTGTAGGAGAACCAAGCAATTTCCAACACTAAATCGACATAATACACGTTGAAGCTCCCTCATCAATCACAGTCCGAAAGATTGGTCTGTTTTTTACTAACACTGGAATCTGGAAAGCCATTTGATGAGGTAGGCGAGGTGTACTATTTTCTAAATCGAAGATTATAAGGTTAGAATCCTGAAGATCGAAAACTCCTATGGCAGACAATAATAATTTACGCTGTGCTGGACACGATTGCAGCACTTCCAAAGCTGACATTGTTGAAGGAGAAATAGCTAAGTCTTCAACAATGTTGTAATTCTGAGCAGCTCTCGCATGTGAATTGAAAGCTGATCTACGAAGAACACCTTTAACAGGCGGTTTGATTATTAAGTCTGGATTTTGTTTCTCGATCTGCAGCGGACCAGAAACAGGAGGAGGTGTAGTTGATGTGTTTGTATTAGAAGATTCTTCTTCTTTACCATCAACATGATTCCTAGAATCGTAATCTTGCGATCGTGTCGCAACCCTTACATGAGACATCATCATAATAGGCTCTTCTAAAGTAGTCGAGGAAGAACCAATCATCTTACTATCTTGAATGGGAAAAGGATCCTTCAAGACAGTAGGTTGTTGCGATCCTTTAATGAATTTCGTAACTTCGGCTCGATATGGACATTCTTTCGTGAAATGATCTTGTTCACAAATGAAACAAGGATAGCAAGGTTTACGTTTTTCGTCATTGGATTCATCTTTATCAGTTTTCTCTTTCGAATTCTTTTTGTTTTTATTCTTCCCTTTCTTTTTACCACCGGATTTCGATTTGGTCTTAGATGTCTCTACGACGTGAATATCGGCAGAAACTTCGAGGGAAGATTCTCCTTTCAGGTAATCTAGTAAAGTTATAATAGGAGAAGAATTCTTTGAAGATTTCTTCTTGCTTTTAGAATTGACTGTACCAATCATACCGTCAGCGGCATGAGACCCTGAAGGAGCTGCAGCTATTTGACCTTGCTTTGGAAGATCGGAAATTTTCTCATGTAAAGTACCTGACTGTGTGTATACGAGGTCAAGGTACTGAGCTTGGGAAATTACTTGCTCTTCAGTAACAACACCAGCCTTAGCTACATCTTCAGTGATCTTGGGTAACAATGATTTAACAAACCATTCTGCCAAAATTTGATCTGGAATATAAACTTTCACCAAACGCCTCCTACGTCGCCATTCATGAATATGATCAGAAATATACGTTGACGTAGATTGTTTTAGCAAAGTTAATAATTCCGTGCCATTGTCGTATCTGACAGGCAACTGAAAATGAGTCAAGAAAGCAGTTGCTAACTGACTAAAGTTATAAAATGAGCCTCGTGGCAACTCAATGTACCATTTGGCTGCGAAACCTATGAGAGTTCTCTGAAAAAGACGTAAATGAATCGAATCATCAATAATTGAATTAGATGCACACCAAAGGTGATAAGTCATAACATGATTCGATGGATCCTCTCCTGACTTACTTTCGAATTTTGGTATATCATTGGGCAACTTATGAGGCATTGGCGGCCAGTTTTGATAATAAAAAATGGGATCATTCGTAAGGCGCGTCAAATCAGGTAAGTCCAAAGTTGCGATAAACGGTAATTGACGGTTAGGGTCACGAAAACCTTGAGAAGCCAAAGCAGATCCAGGAGGCGGATACCCAGGATAACTAGGAATCGGATTAGCATTAGGTATTGTGTAACCTCCCGGAAAACCAGGATGAACCGGACCATACTGAGGTTGTTGATAAGTATAACCAAGGTATGGTTGATACTGATAGTTCAGATTCTGTACATAGGGACCGAATTGTGGCTGTCCCTAGTATGGTTGATACGTAAATTGAGGTTGACTTGGAACAACTATACTTGTACCAGCTTGTCCTGCAGGCATCTGAACTGTAGTCTGAATGGAAGGTCCTGACTGAGGTACAGAGACTTTCGGGATTTGCACGGATACAGGGATAGAAGAAGTCGGTGCTACAGATACTCCAGAAATAGGTGTGACAGGTTGAACAGACGTTGCAGCAGTTACAACAGTTTGAGGTGGATTTTGGGGTGCACTAGGCCCAGACTGTTGAACTGAACTAGGTGCAGGAGTTTGAATAGCAGGTTGAACAGGTTGCTGGGTTGGACCAGAAACCAAAGGCTGTCCAGGTTGATAAGGCAACTGCACATTAGGCTGCAAAGGCTGTTGATATTGGGACGGATCCCACACCATAGTTTTGGGTTATTGTCCCATAGAAGGTTGAACGTAAGGACCAAAACCTGGCTGAACGTAGGGTTGATTAGTAAGTGGTAAATTTACGGCTCCTTGAAAAGATGGTTGACCAGAAGGCTGTTGGAAACCTTGAATTGGGTACTGACCTTGAGGTTGATAACCCTGAGGAGCATATTGTGCTTGGGGTTGACCTTGAGGAATGTACTGTCCTTGAGGTTGATAACCCTGAGGTATGTAATGTCCTTGGGATTGTCCCCCAAAATAATATGATTCCACAGTTTGTCCTGGGAAAAAGCTACCTTGAGGTTGTGCCCCGGGTGGTAACTGACTACCTTGAGGTTGCCCCCCAGGCGGTAACTGACTACCCTGAGATTGCCCCCCAAGCGGTAACTGACTTCCCTGAGGCTGTCCCCCAGAAGGAAACTGATTGCCTTGAGTTTGAGGATTTGGAATATTACCAGACATCATAAAGATTTGATCTGCATTCGACGTTTCAATTTTAAGTCCATCAAGACCAGATGATAACACATTTTCGATGGGTTGAGGAGTTTCTCCCGAGAAAGTACCAGACAAAGACTGATATCCCGAAGGAACGGAAGGACCACCGTGTAAAAATGATTCTGGCGTTTGAGAAAACATGGATGACTCTCCGGCCATAAAAGATGACGGATAATAACCTCTGGGTGTAGGATGAAATGGAATTCGAGGTGGATAAAAAGAAAGACCCAGATTCTCTAAAAAGTTTGTTAAAGAGAGATACCAAGGATTAATTCGAATGGGGCTGTAGAAAATAGATTCATGCTCCCTAAGATTTAACGATTGAGGGGAGTCGGGAAGAGATATGTCTTCGTCTGGATTAGTAAGTTCTTCAATAGAAATAAGTCCAGAGGGAAGATTGTCGGTGACAATATTTCTTACCCTAGGTGAACCTGGATCGCTAGAAGTTGGTGTAATAAATCTTGAGGATGTTTCCAAAACAGAAGATTCAGTTTCAGGCTCAGAGATTTCAGGTTCGTCAGATAATTCACCAGAAGGAGAAATACTTTCAGTAACTTCAGAAACTGAAATTGGTTCTTGAATGTATTCTGTTGTAGGTATTTGATGATCAGGATGTATAACTATAGATGAACTTCCAATTTCTGTTGATCTAATTCTACTACTACTGGATGCTACCAAAGCACGAATCCCTTCAAGTTGACTTGGTGAATATTCAAGGGGTTTCCCTTGTATTCTCCGGGATTGTCTCGGCAATTCCGCCATGATTAAAAATTATCTAATCACACGCAAACAAAGAAAAATTTCAATGAAAACACCTAAGTCTCTAAGAAACAAACAATTGAATCATTCGCTTAAAAATCTAAGAGTTCAAACCACACACAAACAGTAACTTTCCATACTAAAAACACTAGTTGGTGATGAAATCCAACTTAGTAGAATTTTAACACGAAAAGGGCAGTTGGAACAGTTACCCCGACAACCTGCTTAATGAAACAGACCAGTGCAAGTTTCTCCACTATACCATCTCGAGTGAAGATAACCCTCCAGAGAGTCCAAGTGAGTCTAGCCGATGTTTGTTCCAGGTACAGTGGGATCTTCCCTCCACCATCACCTTAGGAAAGAATCCTATAGATTATGGCCACTAAGGTTACCAACTGAAACAAATATACCTGGGGGAATAGTCTACGATCCGACACACACGCAAGGGCAGAGTAACAAAGCTCAATCCCCTTGAAGGCTCCTTGAAATAATCCAAGGTTTACCGACAAGTGACCCCTGGCTCCTCGACAATGGTCTATCCGAGTTTTATCGTTGTTAATACATGTATATCTTCTATCGTTTCCAATGAGGAAGGATTGATTACCCCACTGGTTCAGATATGATCTCATGCTTGACTCCTTTAGGAGGAGCTTCCCAGAGCATACATGCAACAATTGGAATTTCTTCCTACCGCAAGATTTTTCTACTTGTTTGTTTTAGTTATCTTGGAGAGTTAATTACTCCCTACTCCAAGATACTAGCCTAAGCTATGTTGGTGATAAGAGCCCTAGAAATAAAAGATTACTAAATGAATTTTAATTAAGTGTTACTTTTATGAGTTGTTTCTTAAGTCAATGGGTGCGGAAATGAAACTTTGGATGATGTGAAGACTCGATTTCCAAAAAACACTAAAATGCACCTAGAATGATAATCAATTCTTTTTCTTTCAATGAACTTCTATCTAAGAAAGAGTTGGAGAATGAAATTCTTTTAATAAACAATTCCTTCTTTAAACATGAAGAATGATTGAAAGAAAATATTTTGTCTTTTCAATGATGATATATATCAAGCTCATAACAAAATCCTTTTTCTTTCGAAACTTGAAGCTACAAAACAATTTTCCTCCGAAAGAAAGCTATAAAAATTAAAAACTACTCAAAACTACAAAATCTAATCTTGAGAACTATGATTTTAAAAAATATAAATTGAGTAAAAGCTTTAAGATTTTTTGAAGAATGTTTTACTTAGTTGTTCAGCAAACTAAGAGTATATTTGTTTGGAATAACAAACAGATCAAAAACACTCAAAATATGTTTTTTTTTTATAAAAATGAAATTCAAAACTTTCAACCAAGTTTTTTCGAAGATTCGCAAAGAAACTAAAGGCTCAATTTTTCAATAAAGGATGTTTTCACAATCAGGTCGGATTCAAAAAATACAAAAAGAGATTAATGTAATCTTAGATACTTCAAATTGTCAAAGCTTCGAATCGCTACAAAGACCAAGTGAAAAAACAATCCAAAATGCAAAATCTTCTAGAAAATCATCAAAACATCAATACTGTTGGAGTTCATTTACAAAAAAATCTTGACAGAAACAATAATCAATCTGGGCAGAAACCAAAGAGCTATAAAAATTAAAAACTAGAGAAAGAAATCTAGAGGTTAACTAAAAATTTTACAGGGTCCGCAGGCAACCAGTATTAACAGTTGTGGTCCCGCACTGTATTCTTAACAGAAAGTGCGAACCTGCCCGCACTGTCAAAATAAGCCAGAGTGCGGTCCTAAGAAAAATTATAGAAAAACTTAAAATGTTTCTAAATTTTCAAAAACAGGGAAAATCTAAATTACCCAGACAGATATGTATCAATCAAAAACCAGGAAAAAATGTTTCCTCAAATCAAAAATAAAAGAGAACCAAAAACAACAAGTTCTTCCCCAATGGAGTCGCCATTTTGTTGTGTAGATTAATCCGCCTTGCGGACAAGACCGATCTCTCTAGTACTAAAAGTAACTAGCAACAAATAGCCAATTATACTAATCTCTCTCTAAGCATACAAGATTCATAAAAATGCTATATAGGTGTAAGGCTTACCTTATGTCCAGCGCTTGCTTGATCTCGTTGAAGTCCTTCCCATGCACTTGAAAGAATGTTCCTCATGAATCTGCAGTCACAAACAAGAAAAAAGATTACATAGCACCTGTATAGACATTATTATAAATCTTACTCACCATAATGATCAAGGAATTTATGAAATAAACCATGAATAGACAGTTTAATGAGTGAAATGAGTATATTTGTATTAACTTCAAATAAAAGAAAATCTTTACAACCTGTGCCTTGATGTCGTGCAGGTCCTCTTGGGGTCCGAAGCAGGAATCTCTTCTACTTTGACAAGCATTGCACTTTTTGAACCAAGACGGATAGAGGTGAGTGATTTAACCTCACAGAAAGTCTTAGTTAACTAAGTCTGAATCTCAACAACATTTAACTTCAAATATCTTAAAGCTTGAACTCCCTTTGAGGCTACCCAAGGCCTCTTTTTATAGTGGAAAAGAGGAGGTTTTCTGTTCCAAATATGAAGGGATAGAATCCTCCTTCAAAGGGATTAGCTCCTTACATCAAGGGGTTAGCTCCATCAAGTGAGGGATGCATGAATCTTCTCAAAGCGTATCCATTCCCGAAAATTCCCATCTAGAATCTTCTAAAATTCATCTGAAATCAACTTTTTATCTTTACTTTCTCGCCTTTTTGAGTTTTACAAAGGTCCGCACCCATAACACAAAGAACGTGCGGTATGGTTCTGCAGGCAAGCTGAACTTTAGGTGCGGGACCGCAGGCAATGAATAGAAAAAGTGCGATACCAATGTTTAGGGGATTTTTAGGAACTTTTCTCTGATTTTGAAAGCTTGACATGAGGAAATGATATGTTAGACTTGCAAAATGAGGAAGTATGAGTAATAATGAGCTCATACTCATAGCAAAATGTCAGGATAACAGTTTTTAGTGTAACAAGTACTACAAGCCATAGTGCATCAGAGCCATACTGGAGTAAATGGAAGCCTGAAGAAGATCATTCGTTCGCCCAAAGAATGCTAGAGATAAATGCACAAGAGTTAAAATAGAATGGGATTTGGGCCTTATTTCTTTTCTGAGTTTAATGCTTCATTTAGTGTTTCACCTACCTCCTCTGCTCTC
The DNA here is from genome assembly GCA_034641835.2 of Pinus albicaulis. NCBI lineage: Eukaryota > Viridiplantae > Streptophyta > Pinopsida > Pinales > Pinaceae > Pinus > Pinus albicaulis. Next base: position 1,550,403,510 of record CM076579.1, on the reverse strand, counting down.
TTCAGCTATAAAATTCATGAGAAAATTATTGTAAAGGTTTTTGATCAGTTATCAGATAATTGTAAGTTGTTTCTCTTGAGATAAGTCTCTGTGTAAAGTTGTAAGAGAGGCTGAGGAAGATGTTTTCAGACTGAGTATTTAGCTATTGGCAATGTTGTACTTGACTGGTATTGCTATTTAATATGACAAGCACATTTCTTTGGATCCTGATCTAAAGCAGCGGTGATGTTTTCCTATCTCTGTGTTTTAATTCACTTCATTTCATTTCTATTGGCTTGCATCAGAATATTGGCATAGGATTTACCCTTGTTAGGTACCCTATGTTTCTGCTCTCCTTGCCTTTGATGTTTTCTACTAAATGTGTTATCTAAGAATTGATTTCAGTTGATTTAACCAGTGTAGTGGATGTTATTGCCTGCTCTCTAATGTATGAATTAAATGAATCCGTTCTTAGATGTTCTTGTTAGGATTTAGCTGGAAGATTTGGGAACACTGGGGATTAGAGTTAGCCCTATCCACTAGGATCCTTGTGCGACCAGCTGGTCTTTAAATTTTTTTTCTAATCTGTGTTGTTTCCTCCTCCCCTACCATTCCATACCACACTATCATCTTTAAGATCCAATGTTTTAGATGACTAGCCCAACTGAAAGCCTTCATATTGATTAGAAAGAAAATCCTTTTCTGAATCCATTTCCCAATGGTCTTGAATGCTCCCTGGAATACTTCACCTCTGCCTTATTCCTCTTTGCTAATCCTTGTCTTACATTGAACCCTTCTTTCCTGATAACCAGCAACCAAACACACAATCAAACAAACAAACCTTATGCCTATAACTAGCCTAACATCTTAAACTATAAGCTTCAAAGTCATATACCTTTGACATATCATAGAGAGATCCCTCTTTGGACCCAGGAGGGCTAGATCCTGAGGTCTGAAAGTGGTTTGATGTTGTCTCATATTTTGGTCTTTCCAATCTGGCCAAAACATGGAAACACCAACAGGGACCACTCCACTACCACCGGAGTTAAGCGCGAGACACATTAGGGTGCGTGAGAGGGTAGCCCACCTTCGAGTGCATTCAGTGGGAATGCTATATTTTGGGGTTCCCTTCGGGGATCTAGGTGTTCTACCCATATAGCATGTTGTCTATGACTGTGACCCCCCTAATGATGTTTGTGATTTGAGGTATCTTTAGTTGCCAAAATTTTTAAGGACTTACATGAGGTGACTGGGACGGGCTATCCTAGTACCTAAAATAGATAGACCTGCTCTATCTTCGGTCTTGGAGAGGGTACTCGTCTTCACGAGAGTGATTACACCTATTGTTTGAGGTTCAGGCAAAGCTCTATAGTAACCATAACTATGTTTACGACTAACTCTCCCTGTATGATATTGTGATACTGGCTTTCATCTCTAGCAAACGATAGTACTCAGACGGGGCCACCCTATTCTGGCTGCTTATTGATTGATTTTAGAAAGTCCTTTTTTATTTTTTATTTTTTAGGTGTGTGGTTACTATCACTTAGAATTTATAATACATCACAAATAATTAAAATTTGCTAAAAATAAACAGGTCACCATGGTGTCATTTGACCCTCACTGTCTGTCTCGACGACAACAAGGTCTCCCTCCATTAACACTGGAGGAGGAGTGGAGTCTCGGTGAGCCTGTGCCTTCTTTGGAAGAGTAGTCTCGAGTGAGAGCCCCTGATTTTTACATAGCCCCATATCATACAGAGTTTCCATAGGACCCTTTTACGGAAGGAGTCATACCTCCTTGCAATCCTCCTCTCACTGACCCGTTAGCGCCAGTGTTTATTCAAGTTACACCAAGTGAAGATATGTCTTTAGCTGCACCAACATCCGTTTCGAAATTGACACCCCTGGGGTTGACTCCAATGGTAACCAACTCTGGTTCACCACCATCTTCCTCACCGATAGTCATTTCTACGCCAATGATCAACAACCCTAGTAGCCAGGCTATACCGACCCCAACAATCCAATCACCACAACTACCAGTGGACCTCCGAACCGTTTGAGATCTACTCCTACTATGACTGTGCTGGGACCCACGGTTTTCGCTTCCGATAGCGGGGCTACTTCGGTTCCTTTTAGCCACCCTTTCAGTTGGAACCCTTTGCTGAGTTCAAACCACTTGGACACCATACTAGGGGGCAGTGTCACCTACACACATATGACAGGGGGCACTTCGTTGCCCCTACAGTCATTGGGACAAACAGAACAACCTATTGTTAATATTGTTCCTTTGAGTGGTCAAACTTCTGATGTAGGTATTATGTCATTTCTTAACTATGTGAATATCATTATGCCTTTGGCTAGCTCTATCGCATCCATATGGGCGAACCAACCCCAAAATAAATTTGGGCAAGGGGGTAACTTTTACACTGGGAGGAACCAACACTTCGCCCCCCAGTACAACATACCCTACAAACAACAACCATAAACCCCTACACCCCCACCCACAGGGAACTTTTATCAACAAAGTCCTACTTATCACATTGGTAACACATTGATGGGCGGACCCTACGGTCTGAATGGTCAGCCAATACTTTCTTGGCTAGATTCAGGGGTAAACACGCAATTGCCATTTTTAGCAGCTCTAAACATCCCCGAAATCTACAAACTAACCAATGATCCCATCAATCACAACCCACTCTAGCCTCCAGTACTGCACATGATTCCATTTGACATCCTTAAATTCGACGGGAAACAAGGGGACCATCTAGCTACGCACGTCACCACCTTTCATCTATGGTCTGTTTCTAACTCCATGGTGGATGATAGTATCTGGCTTCGAATTTTGCCGCACACTCTCACAGGAAACGCTGCCAAATGGTACATTGAGTTACCAAGTGGGCCTGTCAACACTTTTTGTGCCTTAGCTATGAAATTTCTTAAGAACTTCCAATTACCTATTAGATAATAAAACAACACGCAACTCTTAACCTCGCTACTCTAAGACACCACCACCCACATCTCCGATCACATTCATGAATTGAGAAGTAGGAGGAGGCTCGTAAAAGTGCCAATCCCAGATCATCTCTTATCCAACTTTTTTTGTAAGTCAGTCTTACCCCCCTTAGCTAAGGATGTTTTTTTTTTCGGTGCAGTCACAAAAGACCAATCCATTCATCATGCACATCACTTAGATTTGATCTATTTGCAATCTGCACACTATATGATTTACTCCCTCATGCCCCTGGAAATTTGAATCCTCTCGCTACTTCAAAACCTAGAGCGCACGCCGACGGCCTCGTTGGTGTGATCTCTGTCATAGCCATAAAATGGCCTAGTGGGCAACCCTCCCAGCCATATTCGATTGCCACCACCCTTAACCAATCGACTACTCTTCCTACCGCTGAGATCAATTATGTGTAATTTTCACAAAAACGTAGCGGCAAGAACAAAAACAACAACAAAAATACCTCTTCTTCTGAAGAGCAGTCGGATACTCACAATAATCCCAATCACAAAAACACTGTTAAGTAAGAAAAAGGAAAGGAGAAACCCATGAAATTTCCTTGCAGAATCTTTGCAGAGGACCACTTGACATACAAATTTCATCGGCTGCAGTAATGCACAGATTTTATCAAAAACAAGTACTCTAGGAAGACACCTGTCGTTCCTCATAATCCCTTCCCTAATCCACAACAGCAACAACAACACATGGTTGAAAACCCACCACAACTCCCATAAAGGGGAAATGGTGGTACACATCCTTCTGGTGAAGGATCGTCTGCCATTTATGGCGTTGAAATTTTTGAACTCCAAACACGAGCCAAACTCTATGGAAATCCTATCATTGATGCTCAGGAACCCGACACCAGTTCAAATCCACCATCGCCCAACAATTTGTGTATCTAAAGGCATGTTGTTGACCCTGCAATTCGTCCCTCCAAAGGGACACTTTGACACACGACTCATAACACCTCTACATGTTCTTCCCAAAACTACAATATTGTAGAAGATTTGGTGCAAGAACCATCAGCTATGTCTGCACTCGAAGTATTGAAAAATTTTCCAGTGCAAAGGAAAGCTCTGCTTTTGTCCATTGGTGGAATTGACCCCCAGGATTCTGTTAGGGATATTTAATTAGCGAGATTGGAAAAGTCCAATCACAGAAACAACATTATTTCAACCACTTTGGGATTCTAGGATCTAGCCCTCCTGAATCCGGAGAGGGATCTCTTCGATAAGTGCAAATATGGATTTGTCTTTGAAGTTCTGGGTAATGATATTAGGCTAGTTATGAAGGGCGAGGGTTTTGTTTGTTTTTGGATGGTTGAGCATGAAAATGGCTTGAGTGGAAATTTCTAAATGCAAATAGTTTTAAAGGTGTGAAGTTGCAAGCAATCAAAACAAGATTTGGCCAGAAAGATAGATAATTGTAGGTTTTAGTCCATTGGGCTATGGAGTCATAATAGGGTTTAATTGAAACAATCAGGTTCAAGAGTGGTCCATGGGGCAAGTCATCTATGTCTAAGGATCTCTTTAAATTTTGTTTTATGGAATGAAATGATACAGAAAAGAAGGGGAACTAAACAGATGAAGAACAAAGAGTAGCCTAGGATCTGGTAAGTACTTTGAAACTAGCCAGCCTTTGACAAACACTTAATAAAGACATAAAATAAATCCAGGATTTGGGAAGTACTTCGAAACTAGCCAGCCTTTGATACACTTTCGATAGAAAACATGTAAAAATAGAGGGAAACTTGAAGGCAACTGTTGGAGTAGAAACTAGCGGGTTGGGCTCACCACAAATCCTCTCCTAGCTCCGCTTTACTTGGTAACTTTCAAGAAAAACAAAAAGATAACAAAGAATGGCCTAAGATCTGGTAAGTACTTTCAAACTAGCCAGCTTTTAACACATTCCAAGGGAAACTTTCAAATAGTTTTTTGGGATAAAACTAGGACCAGGGCACACCATATATTCCTTAGTTCATCTCTACTTAACGTATACTGAAAATAACATTTAAGAATAACAACTAGCTCAGACAGTAGGAAGAGGGAACACCAGCATTCCTATGCTTGAACTGAATTGGATCATTCCTCAATAACACAAATTGGAAGAAAACAATTAGATGAAGATTTTCAGTCAAAGAAGGGTACTGATATACAGTAGGTCCTAACTCTATGCATTTTGTTCTTTATAAGAGAATATGAACACAATGAAAACAGAAACAAAATAACAATTTACAGTAAGAAATAACATCACCGTCAACATAGACCAGGATCCCATAAATCAGCTTGTATTGCTGCTCCAAACCAGTTACAACTTTAATTCCAATGCTTTAGTTTACAAATCATCTACATTTCCCAGACTAAATTATCTATCACAAACAGAGCTTCAAGAGCCAGTGAACACTATTTACAAGTAGGAGTTTCAAGCTCAAGTATATTTCAAAATTCAGAAACCAACCTCTCTCTCATCTTCTCCAGTAGTATTTATAGAAGAATGAGGAGGTGAGATCTGATAAAAGATATCCAAAGATAATTAATACAGTCTTAATGGCTTCTCAGCCTTTGGGGGCTCGATGAAGAAGTTTATAGGTGATCTGTCTGTATTAATGTTTTTCATTTAAGATTAATCCCGGTGGGATCTTTTATTGACTTTTGAGGCTCTCTGTTATGTTAAAGTAACTCTGCTAATATTTTTTCATTAAGTTTATTTGCAGAATTAACTCTTTGGCTGCGCTGAGGAAAATATCTGATCTTAATCAATAACTTTGACCTCTGTTTGAATGCTTTGAGGCACACGTGGCACTGTGGTAGCTGGGAGGAATCAATTTGCCTCAAATGTGGTGGTGGAGGCCTTCTGTCTATTAAAAATTTAGGATTTTCTTTTAACTGTGTCTTAATTTGGAGGATTAGGCTTTTGATAATCAATCTTAGTCGTAATCCCCACAAATTTGTCTTCAATCTTCCATCCTGGTGTGTTCTATATTTGACACTAATACTCTTTGATTTTTGATTCATTTATTGTGTTATGTTGGTGTGCAGTGCTGCGCAGGGCTCGTGAGGCATTAATGCCTTGGGAGTATTAACGAGGCGCAGAAATTTGAACCCATGGATGGCTTCCTTTTAAAGAATCGAAGGCGTGAGAATTAAACCCCAGCCTTTGGCCTTTCTTTAGTATATAATGGAAAAACCATATAATCACCCTTACCAAATAATATATCCGGACTTCAAAAATTTTGATAAAACCAAGATGCATAACCATTTCGGGTCACAAAAGAGACTTGCCGACGTCAGGGTGTTTGTGACCTGAAATTTTTATGAAATCCGCCATATAAAGCTCCCCGGGTCTGGATTTCACGACCATGCGAGCAACTGAACAAGACCTGCTCCAATCGGATGCTACCGCATGGATGTTGATTAGGCGTTGGGACCACCAGTTCTGTGGGACCGCTGACTGTTGTCGTGGCCGTGGGGACCAGGGTGACTAATTATGGGTCGTCGATCTGCAGATCAGATCGACAGTGGAGATGTTTTGAGAAATGCATCATACCTTATTTTATCCCCCAAGCTTCTTTTGAGCGCAATCACCATCCGATGAGCCGGCCTTAGATCGGATGGCGCATGCCAATATCGTGCTGAGCTCACAGTCGATATTTAACGCCCGGGGAGGGCGGTATCTTCAAACCACTCAGGGTTACATGTCGGCCTATGGCATTGATCACAATCAAATGGGGAAAACACCTTGTCCCACAAAGTCGGTGCGATCAAAACTGCTCTGGTTTTGTACTGTGATTGACCATGGGGTTAACCTGGGGCTAATGCAATTTGTTGTATTCGCTCAGGCCCATTAAACTCCAGGTTCAAGCCTCAGACTCTTTTAATATGACAGAAAATCATCCAAACACCTGCACAATACAAAACTTATATTATAAAATCCTGCGTTATTTGGTTTACTGCTTCAGAGGGCGTGGGGAGGAGCGTGGCCATTGGATTGCGTGATCGGGCCATCGCAATCGATTGTGGGGGGGAAACATTAAGAATTCTCCTTACGGAGAAATCTGATGCGATAAGCACTCGATGGGTCTAGCGCCTAGTTCCAGCACCAGGGCCTATAATGGGGAAGTAGTTTTTAGGACTTAGCCCAAGGGGGCTTAAGCCTTTATACAATAATACGTATTTCTTACACAATTTTCAATGTTTTCAAAGGGTTTTGAGAGTTTCGATAAGGAAAAGAAAGGGTCTTAAACCTTATCAAAGGGGTTTTGATGGAGGGGAAAGGGGAAAAATATGAAAATGAAGGATTTTTATGGGGAATAAAGGGGTAAAAATGAGATTATTTTTGGAAGTGGAAGGAGGGGGAAAATGGTCTTTGGAGCAGTTTTTCCTCAATGAAATCAGTAGGATCTCAGAGTTTTTTAAGATGGAAACAGCATTGAAGATTTTGACAGAGGCATGAGGCCTTCAAGAGTCTTCAAGAGATAAAATTTTTTAGCAATAAAACTTGTTTCTTGAAGGCTGCAAAAAATGATTTAGCCAGCATTTTCTATAACAAATTTTATAGTTGGCTAACAGTGGCTTCACTTGGGGATGGTGCCTTCTTGAAGGCATCAAGAACTTCAGACTTACATTCTCTGGGAGGCTGATCAGTGCCTTACCCATTGGGCTGCCTTTCTTTCCTTGAATGATCTTCTTTTGCTCTGAAAACATATTAGAAGCCATAAAAAAAATGGATATTTCATTCACAAGCTTTCTACCTACCCAATCCTACAGATCTAACATTTTTTCTTCTTTAGACTGCACTTGGATTGGCAAACTCTTTTACAACATTTTATTCTTTTGAAAGCAAGAAATCTAATCTATTTCTACTCCTTATTTCCCCATGGACTCAGATTAAACAGTTGAATCCATATGATTCTCTACCTAAATTACCATCTGTTGGGATTAAATTGTCCAACAGATTTTATTCACTAAATTCTACAACAGAAATTTAAAAGCATACAAGTCAGGATTGAACAGTCTAACTTGTTGTTGATCTATGGCATAAAAAGAAGCTGCACATAGATCTTATTTTGCAGAAAATTAAAACAAAATGGAAGCCTTAGGATCTGAAATTTCAAAGCATTTCCTTCATCTCTTTTACAACTCTGTTTTAATTCTTACTTGAGCTTTTCTTTGCTTGTCCTCTGGTTCAGATTTTAAGCTGATTAGAACCAGATTTACTTCTGTTTTGACTCTTAAAATAAAACAGATTTGAGTCACCTCTCTTTGGAACTTAGGTTCATATTTTGAGCATGTTTGAACCTTTGATTTATATCCTAAACTATCTACTGATAAGCTAAGATTAAACAGTTTGGCAAATCGAATTCACTATCCTATCCGCAGAAAATTTAAAACTAATTAGTCAAGATTAGGTTGTTTGACTAACTAGAAGTGTGTTTTTCAGGAGTGGCATTTAATCTTGCACACTTTAAGAATTTGCTTCTCTTTTTTGTATGGGGCTATACCTTTCTTGTTTTTGCAATCTGCCCTCTTTTCTTTCTTTCACTGTTTTTGTATTTTTGATTTTTCTAACTTCGAATGCAGGGCTGGATGAGATATTTATAATGGAAAAATATAAAAAGGCTTTCAAAACATGAAATGGATCAAGAGAAGTAATTTTTAAGCATCCTGCCATTGACAGGACCCCCAAACAATTCTGCTCCATTCAATTCTTGTAAGAAATAGGCATTGTTACCAGCAGCTGAATCAATAGAGTAAGGGCCAAGCCATAAGTTGTCAAATTTTCCATGCTTTCCCTTGTCTTCCCTCCTTGAGTCCCAATTCAAAACTTTGTCCCTAATATTGAAATTGCTGGCCTTTGTTCTTCTGTCAAAAATATTTTTAATGTTGTCCTACTTCTGCAATGCTTTGTTATAAACCTCCTCTCTGGTTTGTTGAAGATGAATGGTCTAATTTCTTCTTCTGATCATGTCATTATCTTCAGTTTGCAAATCTTGAATTAAATTCATCACTGGTACACCAAGGCTGGTTGGAAAAATTGCATCAATACCATACACAAGTTGGAAAGGTGACATACCAATAGATTTCTTCAAAGTCAATCTGTCAGCCCAAAGTGCATGAACTAGCTTTGTGTGCCAAGAATTTTTGTTGTCCTCCAAAAGTTTCTTGATTATGTTCACTAAACTCTTGTTTGAGGATTCTGAAATTCCATTACCTTGACGGTAATAGGTCGTGGAATGCCCCAATGTTATCTGATATCTGTGACAGAATTCAACCATCTTCTTTGATCCAAATGATACTGCATTATTAGTGATGATCTTGGTAGGACAGCCAAATATGGAGAGAATGTTAGTCTCCATGAATTTTATAATAATAGAATCATTGGCCTGCCTACAAGGAATGGCTTCTATCCATTTAGTGAAGTAGTCTGTGGCAGTGAGAATCCATCTATGCTGAGCCGAGGATGATGGATGGATTTCACCTATGAAGTCAAGTCCCCACTATTGAAAAGGGGCTTCAACAGTGATTGGATGCAGATTTAGGGGTAGCAGTTTTCTTTTTCCTTCAAAAAGTTGACATTTATGACAAGCAATGATCATATTGTGTATATCAGGAAAGAGATTAGGCCAATAGAAACCACCCCTCAAAATTTTGTTGGTTGTTGTCTTTTAGTATAAATGACCTCCACACTCTCCTTCATGGAACTTGTGCTTAACCTTCTCTGCATCATATTCAGGTAAACATTTAAGCAATACACCACTTGCATTTTTCCAATAAAGACATCTATCTATAATGCAATAGTTTACAGCTTTTAACGTTAGGAACCTTGCCTTTGTTTTTGTTAAACCGGGAGGTGTATTTAAATTAATAAAAACATAAATAATATCATCATACCAAGAGGAATTCATGAAATGGTCTTCAACAATGGGAGTCAAGAATCCTTCTTGGTCATCCAAAGCATCAATAATATTTATATCAAGAACTCCAAAATTTGATTCAGCCATTAGTCTAGCTAGACCTTGTCCTCTGATGAGTTTAGTGGGTTTCATCTCTAAATCATATTCAAGGATAACATAAATCCACTTACCTCTTTTACCATCTGGGTCCTGTGTTATAATGTCTTTCACAACTGAATTTGGGACAAAGGCAATGATGTGTGAGTGCAAGATGTATACTCTGAAGTCTTTCAAAGCTTTAACCAAAGCAAAAGTTTGCTTCTCCATAACCTTATACCTCAGAGGGGCATCCCTCAATGCCTTGCTAAAAAATGCAATAGGCTGCTCTTGTCCTTGTGGATTTTTCTGTAAAAGGACAATAGCTATGTTATGTTCTAATGCAAACGAAAAAATATAAAAATATTTTGAAAAATTAGGACTTATTAGAACCGATGTTCTGGTTAACGCTTGCTTCAGCAGCTCAAAGGACTTCTTTTCTTCCAAGGTCCATTTTACCCCTTGCTCCTTCTTCAACATGTTTTTTATATTCCTAACGAGCTTAGCCAAGTTGGGGATAAACGTTCTCAAAAAGTTAATCTTTCCAATAAAAGATTGCAACTCCTTGATGTTTTGAGGATGAGAGATTTGCAATATGGCCTCAATCCTTTTGGGATCTATCTTAATACCCTCTTTTGAAATGATGTGCCCAAGAATTTTACCTTCTTTTAGCCCAAAAAGTGTTTTCTTAGGGTTCAAAGATATCCCAAACTTTTTTCATTTCTCGAAAAATTTTCTTAAGTGTTTTAAGTGCTCTTCATTTGTTTTTGAAAACACAGTGACATCATCAAGGTATATAATGATGAAGAAGCCCAGTTCCTCCGAGAATTCTATGTCCATGACTCTCTGAAGGCCTAAAGGCCTAGTCCCATCTTCTAGAAGAGAAACTAAACATTAAGAGAGTCAAACTTCTGAAAACAATCCTTATATTTTCAGCCTCTCTTAAATTTTGAACTTGAAATCTAGCTTCACATAGGATCAATACCTAATCTCATCCAGATCCTAATCCCCCTACAATAGTTGATGATACAGAAAATATTTTGTGGAAAACTTCTAAATCTGGAAATTTAACTGGTATGAGGACTATCCAAAGAACAAGATCTGCCCCTGAAAACCTTAGAATATTGAAAAATCCTCACTTTGACTTGTCCCATACAAAGAAAATATTCAGAACCAAGTCTTATAGTGACATAGACCAAGCTGACCTTGAGCCCACAGATTTGCAGCAAATCTCTAGTAGAGAAGCCTCCCCTTCCACTCCACCTGATTTTCATCTTCTCCATCACTTTAGCTCCTTCCATAACAAATTTGCACAAAATCAGTTTGCTAGTCCTAGTACTTCCAATACACCCATCCATACTTCCACTCCTTTCACAAATCCACAATTTTTTCCTATCATGGCTACATGGTATGCCCCATTAGTGTTACCACAACCTCTAGTTCCCTTACCAAATGATTATCAATCCAGAATTCCCCATTTCACTGGAGCTGAATCTACTACTACCCATCAGAATGTAGAAAAAATGGATGATGCTTTTGATTATATGGAAATAGAAGAAGAGACCATTAAGATGAGAATATTTGCCCAAAGTTTAGGAGGAGAATCCAAAAAATGTCTTAAAATATTAACTCCTAATAGCATAAATAATCTCCCTTATTTATACCAAACATTCATAAACAAATGGGAAATCAAAAAGAACACTCTCCAAATCCTTTCAGAATATAGCAACCTCAAAATAAACACTAGAGAAAGTGTTAAAGATTATTGCAATAGATTCAATAGTGTTTACAATGCACTTCCCCCAAATATGAAACCTCCACTAGGCTTAGCCTTAGCTAAATTCCCTGAAGGCTTTGATCCGGACATGGCCTACCAACTAAGAGAAAGAGACCCGTTAACCTTAGAAGATATGCAAAGGGAAGCCATAAGCGTAGAGGCAAATCTGATTGAGAAAAGAGCTAGGTTGAAATCAAAGAAAAGAGTCACATACAAAGATGAAACAATAGCATCAACCTCATCATCTAATATCAAAATTGACAATTTAGTAATGGTAATGGAAAGGATGCTTGAGAAAATAAACTTAAATGACAGAGTGCCTCCTAGAGAAAACCAAATCAATCCCCAAAATATAAATAGAAATCCAAATTTCGGAAGAGACCCTATTCAAGATAGACAAAGAGATAATGACCAACAAATTAGGCCTCCCTTTCAACAAAAATATGTAGATCAGGAAGAAGAAAGGGAAACTGAAAGGTTGGAAGAAAACCATGTGAATCTAATAGGATCCAACAGTGAGACAACTGTTTTCCTCACTGAAGAAGAACACAGATTCTTCTCCTTAGAACAAACTAACAAAAACTATGAGGATTCTGAAGATTACCAATTGGGGTATGAAAATGAAATAATGGAGGTACACAAACAATATGATCTTAGCAGCAAAAAGTACCTAGATTGAGCCAAAAAATACCAAATAGACGCCACTGTTAGGAAAACCTTAGAAAACCTTCCTAAAAAGACAACAAACAATAATAACACTTTTACTAAGAAGAATGACTCAAACATAAACAAAACCAATCAGCAAAGTCTTAACACAAGCTACCCTAGTACTTCTGATAGTGGCCCTGTAGAATCTGTCCTAAATAACAGTCCTAATAAAACTCAGCAAATTAGAATTGCTAAAAATACTATGATTGAAAAAATAGATGTAAATATGTCAAAATCATTAGTCCCTTTCAGCCTTGAAGGAGAGATTTACAAGATCAAAATTAGCATTCCTTTGGTTGAACTAGTAACCGAGGATGTATATAAAAATGAAGTTTTGAAAGCTTTGAATATGGGAAATGAAACTGATACCTTGAACTTGATAGATGATAAACCATAATTCTTGTTTGGTCCTGAAGTAGAAGGAAAATATCAAGAAGGAACCATTCCTCCATTTTATGTCAGCTTGAATATACATGATTATATCTTACACAATGCCATGCTAGACTCTGGTGCCTCTCACAATCTTATGCCAAAAGTGGTGATGGAAAGATTAGGCCTAGAAATTACTAAACCTTACAAGGGCCTGTATTCCTTTGATTCAAGAAGAGTTAAATGTTTATGTCTGATCAAGGATTTATGTGTCAATCTAGCACAAAACTAAGGCTCTAGTTATGGACATAGTGGTTGCTGACATTCCCCCAAAGTATGGCATGATTTTTTAAAGATCATGGGGACCCAAAATTCAGGGAAGCCTTCGAATGGACATGTCTTATGCTACCATTCTAGTTTTTAACCAAACTAGAAGATTATATAGAGAACCCCATACGAAATTTATGGTAAGCAACATAGATAGGCCAAACAACACCCATGTTTATTCTATTCATTCAGATTTAGATTCCTTTATATTATACAATGAAGATCAAATCAATCAACAAGAAAAGGAAAATAAGATGGAGTTAAGTTCACCTAAACAATCAAATCTATCCCTAAAAGAAGAATCTTATAGCCTTAAACTTAGCAGCCCTAAACAACAAAATGATAATGAATGTGAGGTAGAAACACTGTGAGAAATGAGCTTTGATGGCTCTTGCACCAAATAAGGTTTTGGATATGGTGTGTGGGTGCATAATACAAACAAAGGACACTCCTATAAACTTTACTTCCCATGCACAAATAACATTGCAGAATATGAAGCCCTCCTCCTTGGCCTACATCTACTCAAAGATCTAGGAGCCAAGAAAATATTAGTCCAAGGAGATTTAGAGCTGATTATTAGGCAGATGAAAGGGGAGTATTCAGCCAAAAGCCCAAGATTAAGAGAATATAGGAATGCTTCCCTAGAGCTCTAAAAAACATTTGAAAAATATGAACTCACCTTCATCCCTAGAGCTCAAAATAACCTTGCAAATGAACTTGCCTTTGCTTCTAGCAATTGCCAAATACCCCAGATAAATGAACAATTCAATTTCAAAGTAAAAAATAGGCCTACAGTACCTGACAATGAAAATTATTGGCAAGTGTTTGAGGGTAAACACATTGATTATTTTCTGCAATCAAGAAATGATTTTGTTGAACCAACACCTAAGTCAAGCGATGAAAGAGACTATTATGATGAAGAAAAAGCCCATGAAACAGAGTTGTCCTCTACTGCTAATATAAACCAATTTGAAAATATTTATAAGGCAGAGTCACTAAACAAACCAGACCAAAATGACCTTGAAGTTTTACAAATTGAAAATGATTCAATACCAAGGGGCCTTACACCATCAGAGGAGTTGTTTGGTTTCAATGATGTAGCTAAAAAACCAAAGATGGAGCCTACAGAAACTAATATAGAAGAACATAACATAGGCAACATAAACGAACCCAAAATGATCAATTTATCTAGCACTCTCCCTACTCATATCAAACAAGAGTATGTTGAACTTTTCAAGGAGTACATAGATGTAATGTTCCCAATTTTTAGCCTCAAGCTAAAAGGAACATTATAGTTAGTAGTATTTTATTTAGTTAAATAAAATGGGGAAGGAGGTCCCATAATCTGTAAAAATTAAGGATAAACACTCCTCATGTGAAAGGAGGAAGAATAAAGTAGCTGATTTGAGCACCGCATGGTGTGAATAGGATTGGATCATGCTTGATCTAGTCATTTTGACCAAAGTCAACCAAGTTGTCTAGATACATTGAACCTTCTTGGACAACGCAATTTTAGTGGAGGTTCCACTTGCATGAGCTAGGTGGCAAGTATGTATGGGACCCATGGTGAGAGGAGTTCATTTGCTTTATAAGGAGGAGATGGCAGCCCATTTTCATTATGCAGTATCTTGTTATTTTCGTTGGGTTTGCTAAGACTTGCATACCCGGGCTGTTTAGCAGGGTTGTAGTGTTCTTGAGCACAAGGGTGTTCCCGGTCGGGAATACCTACCTCATCCTCAAGGAAGGAGGGGGTCTTGAGCTACATTTCCTCATTCCAACATTTGGCCAAGATTACTCCTTCAACTACAACGTTATCCTATTGGGTGGAAAATGTTGAGTTGCTGGGTGCAGCAAGAGAGGAACTCATAGAGTCATTCTTTGGCTTGTTCTTCGGTGGAGATATTGAATATTATTTGGAGGAGAAGTATAGGAGACTCTTGGGAATTATTTCAGATCTTTGGCACCAGGCCAATCATTCACCATCTCTCACAGCGCAGTCTAGGGCTGGAACTGTGTTATTTTATGCAGGCAATTGCTGGGAGGGTCATTTGAGCTTATCAGGAGGAGTGTTTTTGAGTAAATGAGATCAGCCATTTGCTTGAGAACATTATCAAAGGAGGGCATGAGTATTTTATATCTTCCATAGCCTCATTCTTATTTTGATTCAATTGCAGTGACAAGTTATTTGTCACATTGTACATTTTCTGGCATTTCTAGCAATCTCTCCTAGATTGGCTAGAAATATTGTATTGAGGCCCATTCCTCTATTGTTGGGTATTTATTTGTATGTATCAGCCATATTTCATGTATTGACATCTACAGCAGAAACTACTCTCATAGAGACTACGCAGTTACTGCTTTCCGACATTTTGTGCAGTTGCTACATCTCATGTATTTCATGTGTTAATCTTTGGAGATTGATTCCCATTGCATGAGGGGTTTATTCCTCATGATATTTCTTTGTATTTCTGCTGAGATATTAATAGACATGTTGGCTTCATAATATTCCATCTTATGACATATTCATATTTTCAAAGTCTCATGATTGTGTTCATGTATTGTTGTAGGCTCTCTATTTGAGCAGTTTCCTAAGGGACCTAGTTTGGGGAGATCTGAATAACCCATCTAGGGTCATTTCTTTGGGCTCAAATTCTGGAAGAGAATTTTTTAATGAGTTAAAAAGGGGATCCAAGCCCCATTTATGCTTATTTTTTCATTAGCTTCCTTATACAGCGTCCTTGAGGACCATATTGCAAAAATTTCTGAAAAAGGAATATTACAGTGGTATCAGAGCATCAATATTGGCTCAACCTGTGCAGCCGAAGATAATATGCCATTAGAAGGATAAGCTCCTCACTTAGAAGAGGATATGTACAAAGGAAATAATAAAAGAGGAATGACAGAATAGGAGGTCTCCCTTCTTCTTTTCCAGACCATGGAGGATATCATTACAGATCTTGAGGAGATAGGAAGGGAAAACTGGAGAGATTTTCTGAGAGGGTTTGTGGATGAAGCAATCCATATTTGTGACCACCTTGGGTGTGAGCATTCAGACACACATGCATATCCACAGTGCAATATATTTCCCATATCTACTGCAGGGAGAATGGAGGAAGATGAGTCACCAAGGGAGGAGACCTTAAGTGATTTTCTTTGGGAGTATGAATATCAATCATGGAGATTTGAAGTGAACTTGGACTTCCAAGAGTTTTGCAGACTCAAGGGAGAAAGATATAGTAGCTACAAAGGGAGAAAGAGAGATATATTCTTTCTATCTACTTTCGATGGATCAACAAGGTGCAAAGCCACAGCTTGGCTGGAGAAGCTAGATACATATTTTCAGCTACACCAAGTTGCAACCAAGGAGGCCATCACTATAGCATCATTGCATCTCAAAGGTATGGCCCATGATTGGTGGTTTAAAATTTCTGTTTCATGTTATCATGAAAATGTAAGAACCTATGATGAATTCACTAAGGCATTGGTGAAAAGATTTGATAAAGATCAATGTGAATCATCATGTGTAAAAATTGAGAGATCAAACACCTTGCATGAGTTGGAGGAAACCATGAAACAAACTCCACTCCATATTTCTAGTGGGGAAGGAAACCAGGATGATGACTTGCTAGAGGCAAGACCCCCATTGTATGAAGCACACTCTTCTAGTTGTAATGGTATGGAGATCCTTATTTCAAAGGAAGAGCGAAATCCAAGGTCTCTCATTGGAGAGGAGGCATACTCATATGTTGTTGAAGAGGGTAGAAGGACCCACGGTGCTGCATCATTGGAGGGAGATCCATCACGACATGTAGGTGAGAGGGGAGTCATTACTTCCATTGGAGGAGTCTTTCTGTTTATGCAAGAGATTCCAAGAGGAACCACATGTGGGGACCAAGTCACAATTCCTGAGAAGCATGCAGTAGTATTGGAGGATTGTGAAATGGAGGATGGAGGAAAAGAAATGGATCAACATTCCGGGGGAATGAGCATTCACCTTCATCTTTTGAGGAGAGTTTCTACACAAGGGAGAGGGACTGCACTGCGTAGTGAAGAGAGGGACCATTCACTCCTCTCATTTATACAGTCCATTTCCTATCTAGATGTCTCACTACAGAGAGGCATCCCACCTAGGAGGCCACCTGACCTGGCATGGATGAGAGACATCTTGTCTTGGGGATCACCCCTCTTGGATTCAAGGGAGGTGAATGTGTTAGAGGATGAATTTGGCATGAGGGATATCAAAGTAGCAGACAACATCATGAGGAAAGCACCACATTGTAGATCACCAGCGCTGTCTCTAAGGAGGATAGATCCAGGTTGGGGGTCTCCACTCTTGGTAGAGTACTCCAAGGATCTAGGTGCATGCATTATTTTGGATGACCCGGATGGAGACAATAGGTACATGGTGGATGATATGGTCATCTATTATTATGACAGAATCTTCTTGACTAGGGCTTCTAGTCTCAAGGAGAAACTATTACATGCAACACATGAGGGCTTCCTAGCTATGCACCTTGATGCATATCTTGTCTTGCTAGAAGAGTTTACTTGGGAGGGCATTCAGCATGATCTATAGTAGCAGATGGACAGATTCATAGCCCAGATGATTTTAGAGAGGTTGGCACAACCATTTCCCTACTCCTTGGAGGTGAGGGAGAGCATTCAGATGAGCCATTTCAGCTCTAGGTCTCAAGGACATGGTAGAGAAGGTATGATTTCACATTATGTTTTGCACTTATTTACTTTATATGAGCAGCATATTGTATCAAGAAGGATCATCAGTTCTTTTATTTTGTATAATGTACTTGCAACTACTTGTAGCATTGATTTTGGCTACCTTAATGGTGGTTTGTGGGGGAAGTCACATGACTCTTGGTGTGCACCATTAACACCACATTGTACATTCATGTTCAAATCTTATGAGATGACTGTGGCAGAAAACAAGTGGCTAGTAAAGGACTTGTTATATTTTTCTTTGAGGCAAGCATGGAATGCACTGCGCTGGTTCCTCATGTGGAACTATGATTCACTCTCCAGTTGCCATGTGACAGCTTGTTTTCATTGTATTTTGCTTCCATATGTTGCCAATGTTTGTATACTCATGGGAGGCTTTGTTTGGAGAGTGGGCTTGGATTTGGATATTCCCATTGGGAGTATGATTCTCCCCTTTTCACATGTTGTATGTTTCAGGAGAAACAATGGGCACACCATGATTGCCATGTCACTACTTTTCTCTTCATATAGGAGGAGCTATTGGGAGAAAATGCGTTGTTGGAGGAGGCACTTCATGGTTGATTCATTTTGTGGGGAGGCTTGGGCCAATTGTACAGGCCATGTCATTTCATACCAATATCATAAACCCCTTCATACTTATCATAAATGGAGGGAGAAAATACTTGGATGGGAAAATCTAAACTCTCCATTCAACCCCAACATGTTGCATAGATCTGAGGTTGAGGACTGCTTTGTTGAGCTACCTAGCATGGCTCATTTCATTTGGATGATTGCATGGATGAAGGAGTCACTCATTGGGAATAAGGATTCCCATGTTTTTCATCACTCCTACCTTGAGGAGGCCATTGAACAACAAGAATATTTCCACTTGCATCTTCTACTGTCTCATGATGTATACTTTGGTTTTACACACTTGGAGGGATACACGAAGGACAGATTTATTGCATACCTTGATGAGATATGGTGGGGTCTATTGATGAGGAGGCCACAAGAAGAGGAGGAGGAATTTTTCTTTACCTTGCAGTTTCTTGAGGACAAGCAACATTTTGAAGGGCTAGAACTATAATGTTCCCAATTTTTAGCCTCAAGCTAAAAGGAACATTATAGTTAGCAGCATTTTATTTAGTTAAATAAAATGGGGAAGGAGGCCCCATAATCTTTAAAAAGGAAGGATAAACACTCCTCATGTGAAAGGAGGAAGAATAAAGAAATTTATTTAAGCACCACATGGTGTGAACACGATTGGATCATGCTTGATCTAGTCATTTTGACCAAACTCAACTAAGCTGTCTAGATACATTGAACCTTCTTGGACATCACAGTTTTAGTGGAGGCTCTACCTACATGAGCTAGGTGGCAAGTTTGGATTGGATCCATGGTGAGAGGAGTTCATTTTCTTTATAATGAGGAGATGGCAGCCCATTTTCATTATGCATTAGCTTGTTATATTCGTTGGGTATGCTAAGACTTGCATACCTGAGCTGTTTAGCAGGGTTTTAGTGTTCTTGAGCACAAGGGTGTTCCCGGTCGAGAATCCCTACCTCATCCTCAAGGAAGGAGAGGGGTATTGAGCTAAATTTCCTCATTCCAGCATTTTGCTAAGCTTACTTCTTCAGCTACAAAATTATTCTGTTGGGAAAAAAACGTTGAGTTGTTGGGTGCAGCAAGAGAGGAACTCATAGAGTCATTCTTTGGCTTGTTCTTCGGTGGAGATCTTGAATATTATTTGGAGGAGCAGAAGAGGAGACTCCCGGTCATTATTTAAGATCTTTGGCACTAGGCAAATCATTCACCATCTCTCACAGCGCAGTCTAGGTCTGGAACTGCGTTATTTTATGAAGGCAGTTGCTGGGAGGGTCATTTGAGCTTATCAGTAGGAGTGTTTTTCAGTAAAGGAGATCATACATTTTCTTGATAACATTATCAGAGGAGGGCATGATTATTTCAGATCTGCCATAGCCTCATTATTATTTTGATTCAGTTTCAGTGACAAGTTATTTGTCACATTGTACATTTTCCGGCATTTCTAGCAATCTAGCTAGAAATCTTGTATTGAGGCCCATTACTCTATTGTTGGATATTTATTTGTATGTATCAGCCATATTTCATGTATTGACATCTACATTAGCATCTACTCTCATAGATACTGCGCAGTTACTACTTTCCGGCATTTTTTGCAGTTGCTGCATCTCATGTATTTCATTTGTTAATCTTTGGAGATTGATTCCCATTGCATGAGGGGTTTATTCCTCATGATATTTCTGTATATTTCTAATGAGATATTAATATACATGTTGGCTGCATAATATTACATCTTATGACATATTTATATTTGCAGAGTTTCATGATTGTGTTCATGTATTGTTGTAGGCTTTCTATTTGAGCAGTTTTCTAAGGGACCTAGTTTGGGGAGATCTGAATAACCCATCTAGGGTCATTTCTTTGGGCTCAACTTCTGGAATAGAAGTTTTTAATGAGTTAACAAGGGGATCCAAGCCCCCTTTTTTCTTAATTTTGCATTATCTTCCTTATACAGCGTCTTTGAGGACCATATTGCAGAAATTCCTGAAAAATGAATATTACAATAGATGTGTTTGCATGGGGGTACAAAGATCTCAAATCATATGATACAAACATTGTTCAACACAAAATTCCTCTTAATGAAAATAAAAAACCTTTCAAACAAAAAATAAGAAGGATAAACCTTGTTTTATTACCTTTAGTTGAGAAAGAGATCAAGAAGATGTATGATGTTGGGATCATAGTTCCCCTTACATACTCATAGTGGGCTTCCAATATTGTGTCTGTTAGGAAGAAGACTAGGGAAATTAGGCTTTGCATTGACTTTAGAAATCTAAATAGAGCCTCCCTAAAAGATAATCATCCCTTTCCTAAAATGGACCATATACTCCCCGGATGCGGGTGCAAGTGGAGATGGGGGGATTGACGGGACGCATGGCGCAAGGACGGGAGGCCACCTGCCTTCCCTCTTGAATCCTTAGCGCCCACCTGATCTCATTTATTACCCGCGCTTGATCTTAATGGTTCAGATATAAAGTCGATTCACTTCAATGCACCAGGTTCTCGAGGCAGCCTCGACTGCTGCAATTGCATTTTGCATTCGACCTCCAGGCTTGGTCATTCAATGCACAGGCTGGAAGGTTGCAGTTTTGGTTTGTTATTTATCATGGAGCCGTCCGCCCCTTCACCATTGTGGTCGATTTTCAATCCTGCTCTGGACAAAGCAATTGTCCGCACCATCACCGGGTTGCGCAGTCGCAACACTTGCTGCTTGGTGCTTGCGGATAATTCCCACATATCTATTGCATGTTCCTGTGTTTCGGCCACTAAAGTTCTTGGCTCTCCTCCTGAGCGGAATTCCACCAGTTCTCACTTGCACTCCAGCTCCTATTCTGTCGCATTCATGCCCAGAGTCAGACAGAGGATGCAGAGTCGTAGGGGCTCCTCGCGGGCAGCCAGAAGGCACTCGCCCTCCAACACCTCCTCTCCGTCGAATTCCTCTGCGACATCGGATAGCTTGCCTCATTTCCTTCATGGGCGTCTGCTTCGTTCAGGACGTCGTCTGGACTCGCCCTCTGGCGATGCTCTACCAGCCCAGTCTCATACTGCACTCTTTTCCTTCGACTGTGCTCTCAACAAACCCCAGGTTACAGTAGCCATCTCGGTCATCTTCCTGGAGGAACCAATGCCTGAGCCTCCGCCTGATGCGCATGCTCCGGACGACAGCGCTAATAGGGACGAGAAGCAACAGGATATGAGGGGTCCGCCCTCTGAGAACAAGATTTCTTTGCAGGTCGATGCTGGGGTCATTCTGGGCCATGTCGTTGCACCTCCGCCGGTTGTCCACTCCTTCGCCGCTTGCTCCCACGCACATGGTCATCCGGAAGACTTCAGCTACAAAATTGAAGAAATTGAGCCGGATGAGTAACTATGCCCTCCCCTCCTGTCTTTTTGTCAATTCTCTGCCCTCTCTGAGGGAATGCTTGGTCGACTTGTTAGTTCTTTTTTGCATTTTTCCAATCTCAGACACTACAGTGGTCCAGTACAGTCAGAGTCCAATGCAGCAGATATGCAATGTAATTATGTCCAGTGTCCAGTCAAAAACATATCAGTTCGATCCCCTGCGTGGATTTTTTCAGGTTATGGCTCCCATGGCTGGTTTCCCTTCCGTTGGGCAGCCCAATATCAGTCTCTGTCAGTTAAAATGCCTCCCGGTAGGCTATGTTTTGGCTTCGGCCAGGTGTACATTATTTTCCTTTAATTAATAGATTACTCTAATTTAGAAAAAAAAAATGGACCATATACTTCAAAAGGTGGTTGGATCTAAGAGAATATCAGTGTTGGATGGTTTTTCAGGCTACAACCAAGTGCTAGTGTTCCCAAGTGATCAACACGAAAGTGATTTTACCACACCTTGGGGTACATTTATGTATGTTAAAATGCCATTTGGTTTGATGAATTCAAGGCCCACATTCCAAAGGGCCATGGATATATATTTTTTAGAAGACATAGGCTACTTCATATTTTCTCCAAAACTGATAAAGAATATTTGATTCATTTGAGAAAATGATTTTAGAAATATAGATAATATGGCTTATATTTGAATCCCAAAAAGACACTCTTTGGTATCCAAGATGGAAAACTTCTTTGTCACATAATTTCTGAAGAGGGAATCAAAGTATACCCTAAAAGGATTGAAGGCATATTGAAAATCAGCCATCCTAGGAACCTCAAAGAATTGCAATCTTTCATTGGGAACATCAATTTCTTGAGGAGGTTCACCCCCAACCTTGCTAAACTTTTGAGGAATATCACAAAAATGCTCAAAAAGTAAACTTGGGTTAAATAGACAAAAGAAGCCAAACAGTCATTTGAACTCTTTGAACAAGCTCTCACTCAAACAAAAATTCTTATTAGTCTTGATTTCATTAAATATTTCTACATTTTCTCATTTTCCTCTGAATATACAATTTCTGCAATATTACTGCAAAATAATAATACAGGGCAAGAACAACCCATATCCTTTTTTAGCAGAGCCTTAAGAGATGCTCCACTCAAATATAATATCATGGAAAAATAGGCCTTAGCCTTGATAAAATCATTGAAAGATTTCCGGGTATACATTCTACATTCCCATATCATTGCTTTTGTTCCACATACTGTTGTCAAAGACATCTAAATCAAGACCCTGATGGTAAAAGGGGAAAATGGATTGCAATCATCTTAGAATATGATTTAGAAATTAGGCCTACCAAGCTGATTAAAGGACAAGGATTAGAAAAACTCGTGGTAGAATCAAAATTTCAAGTATTAGATGTAAACATGGTTGATTTTTTGGAAGAAACAGAAGAATTCACAGCTCCATAAATTGAAGAAATGTTTTTGAATTCACCTTGATATGCTGATATCATTTATGTGCTTCTCTATCTTAATACTCCTCCTTCTTTATCAAAGACTAAAGCTAGATTCTTGAAAAAGAAAGCTTTAAATTACTGCATTTTGGATGGAGTGTTATATTGGAAAAATTCTGTTGGCAATTACTTAAATGTTTGCTTGAGAATGATGCAGGAAAAATCATGCATAAGCTACATGAGGGAGAATGTGGAGGCCATATTTACAGGAAGACCACAACAAACAAGATTCTTAGAGATGGCTATTATTGGCCCACCCTTTTCCCAGATACTCAAAAACTAGTCATGACTTGCCATAAGTGTCAATTTTTTTATGGCAAGAGAAAAATCTTACATTTGCCTTTACATCCCATCAGTATTAAGGCTCCCTTTCAGCAATGGGGTTTAGAATTTATTGGATAAATTCAACCAACCTCATCTGCCCAACATAAGTGGATCCTTACTGCCACTGATTATTTTACTAAATGGATATAAGCTATCCCTTATAGGA
Source organism: Pinus albicaulis (assembly GCA_034641835.2). Lineage (NCBI taxonomy): Eukaryota > Viridiplantae > Streptophyta > Pinopsida > Pinales > Pinaceae > Pinus > Pinus albicaulis. Next base: position 1,550,379,703 of record CM076579.1, on the reverse strand, counting down.
ATGCTACTGACTCTGTCATTATCGAGTTCCTTGAAACCAACATACTATCCCGTTTTGGTTGTCCTAGAAAAATCATTACAGAAAATGCTGCTACCTTCAAATCCAAGAAAATGATTAACTTTTTCTATAAATACCATATCACTTTAGGGCATACCACAACTTACTACCCCCAAGGAAATGGTCTAGCTGAATCTTCCAATAAAAGCCTAATCAATAATATCAAAAGATTGTTAGATAAATTCAGAAATCATGGCATAGTAAGCTTGTTCATGCATTATGGGCTGATACACTGACCACCAAGAAATCAAGAAATATGTCCCCCTATTAGCCGGTATATGGCATAGATGCAGTCTTCCCTACATCTTTGGGAGTTCCAGTCGTGAAACTTCTCCAAGAAGTACAAACAAAAGAAAATGACATGCAGAGAAGTCTAAATAAAAACATTCATTTATAGCAGACAAGAGAGGAAGTATACAAAAGGAAACAATCAGTTCAAGAAAACATCAAGAAAATCTTTGATAGAAGGACCAAAGCAAATAATTTCCAAGTTGGAGATACAATCTTAAATTGGGATTCTAGGAGGGAAGACAAAGGTAAACATGGCAAGTTTGATAATTTTTGGGAAGGGCCTTATATAATTCATTCAATTAGGGGTCATAATGCTTTCTTCTTACAAGGGCTGAATGGAGAAGAGTTATTTGGAGGTCCTGTCAATGGCAGGATGCTCAAACATTATTTTTGTCAAGATTCATAGCTTAAAATTTTTCACTCCTTATACATAACAGTGCATGAGAAAGATTGAAGAAAATACAAAAACAACAAAAGAGAAAGGAAAAAAGGGAAAATTCAAAAGAGGTATAGCACCATACCCAAAAAACATTACTGTTGAAAGTGTGCAAGTCTAAATGCCACTTCTGATTCAAAATGAAACCTTGTTCAATCATCTAGCCTAATTATGGCTGAACATGCTTTAAATTTATGTCGATAAGTTAGTAAAAGCAATGATTGAAAATATTATTTCAGACTTGACTTATCAGGAAGGAAAGATTAGGAAAATATGAAGATACTGGCCCCACATGCTCAAACCAGAACTAAAGAGATAGATAAGGATGCATTACTAATGACAAATCACTGCCTTATCTTTCTAAGATTTACTTTTTATGCAAATAAAGACTGTGTGCAGCTTGTTCCAAATGCCACAACCATGGTTGATCAAACTGCCTAATCCTGATTTAAACCATGATTTAAATTTCATGTCAACATTTAGAGAATCAAGATTGCCAAATAGTGCAATCTTGGTAGTCAAGTAGTCTAGGTAGAAAATAAATGAGTTCAACAGTTTAATATGAACTCTTGGAAGAAATAAGGATAGGAATAGATAGTTTATTTCTATTTTCAAAAATAAAATGTCAAAGAGTTTGCTAGTTCAAATGCACTCAAAGAAGAAGAAAAAATGATAGGACAAGTAGGATTGGGTAAGTAGAAGTGTTGTTGGGAAAAATAACATGTTGCAAATTGTTGAAGATTTTATTTTCAAAGAAATACCAGAAAATGAAAATGAAGGGAAATCTGCCCAATGGATAAGGCACTGGTCTGCTGAAACTCAGAGATTTGATAAACTGAAGGTTCTGGAAACCTTGAAAGGAAAGTTGCCCTCCCCAAGTGGAGCCACTGTTAGTCATCAGTAATTTTGTTGATATCAAAAGATGACTAAGTTCTAGAAATCTCATTGCCTTCATTATCCTAAGCCTAATTGTTTCACTATAAACTTCATCCTTTGCCCTCTCAAAGTTGACCTCGCTACAAAGAAAACTCCATTTTCTAAGCCTGATTTGCCTAATTTTCATCACCTCACTTACACCCTCATTCATCCTTTTTCCCTATAAAAACCCATTTCTTCGTTCCTCTAAAAAACCCCTCATAATTCCCTCATTCACCATATTTCTTCTAAGAAGGCCTTAAACAATGTAAAAATTCATTTTTACATTGTTTTAAATTTAATTTTAGGCCTATCGAACCCTCAAAAACATTATAAAACCCCTATTTTTTATAAAGTCCGCCCTTTTTTATTATATTGGCCCTTAAGCCCTTTTTGGCTCAAAAACCCAGCCCCCTTACCCATACGACTCTCACCCCGTCCTTCCACCTATTCTACACCCCTTCCCCCATATAACTAATCCTTTGCCTTTTAATTTCATTTAAACTGCACAAACCCTATAAATACACTCCTAAACCATTCAAATAATAAAACGTACCACACTCTCCACTAGCTCTGCCACCCATTCGCCTAGCGCCACCTGTCCACTAGGTCCCATCCGCCAAACCTGCACCTCACTCCAAGATGCTATCCGCGCCGTAGATCTCATCACCCGAGATCTGACGGTCTGAAACCCCATATCGTGTAGATTTAGCTATTGAAGGTTAAAACCCCCAACCTGTGTAATAAAAGTTGTTTCCCCGTGGACACCCGTCAAGCAATAAATGGAATCGCGTGCCCTCAGCCCAATACCACTTACCACCATTTACCTGTGCGAAAAACTGCCACGGTTTTCCAAAACCACCTTTCACCTCCGCGCCAAAATTCAAAATTCTTCCCCTCTGTTTGGTCTCCCCAGTGATTCCACCTACGAAATCTTCCCTCTACATTTCCTCTTCCTTTGCAAATCACTCCCCTACGCCTCAAAACCCTGAAAAAGCAGTTTTTCCCCTCCCGCAGTCTTTTTAGCTAACGTGTGTTTGTGTGTTGCAGGTTTTAATGGCAGAAATAGGCTAGATGCCCTCCCACTACTATTTGTTGAATTAAACCCCTGGTGATGACTCAGGGGTCCTAAAAACAAATTATGAAGATCAATAAGCCTTTTTTAGGGTTTGATTGTCGATGAATCATGATCATCGATGGGTTATAAACACTCTAGCGCATAAAAAAACCCTCCATGCATACAAAGGACAAACACAACCAAGCATCAGTGAAGACATGAAGAACAAAAGGCTTTTGAGGGCTAATCTGAGATCAAATGATAAATTAAAGGATTAGGCCCTTAAGACAGTAATTAAAGGAGGAAGGCCAAAGTTTAAAGATAAAGGATAAATGAATAAAACAGTCATAAAGCAGAACAGAGGATAAAGGTAGTAAGACAGATTATCAAAGAAAATCAAGGTTCAAAGGCCTATTTTCTGAGTTTTACAATTAAAACAGAGACAAATAACCCAAAAACAAGCTCGAATAACTCAACAAGGAAGTAGTTACTCCTAAAAAAGATCAAACTGCCACCTATATCATGTTTCCTTTCCATAAAGGAATTTGAGCAGTTATTACATAGTCAAAAGATATTTTATTTGTCAAGGCAGTTATTTTAATAGTTAAGAATAGGCCTTAAAGTCAAACTCTTCACCTATTTTCCCCTAGAAGTTAAGACAGATTTATTGAAATAGAAAAGTAGCTGCAGATATTCCTTTCTTAGGCCTTGCATGGTTTTCAAGGTCAGGAATGCACTTACTCTGTAATAAATGATACTCAAACCCTATCTTAACCCCACTTCCTCCACATGGTGTGTGTTAAACACCATGTTAAACACACACATGGTGTATGAGAAGAATAAACACACACACACACAAGAGACTCAACACACCATGAAGGATAAGCATGAGGCTTTCTTATTTTTCCATTATACATGATGTACATTTATAGTACAATGGTGTGACTATTGGTTTCACATTCCAAGGTCACTTGGACTCCATTGTGACTTTTCGCATTCCACACCTACCCATGTAGGATTAGGTGTTCCAACATCCCCCCTTAATCCGAAGGGGTATGTGTGAGTCCAAGAAAAGAGTTGTAATACAAATCTGCAAAGTACACATGGCAGCACTTGGGTTGAATCAACTCTCTGAAATGTTGGAAAAAATAGGTGGTTTAAGGATGACCACCAACACTGGAACGCAAAACTTGTTGCAGTTCCCGGAACTCTTCCAAAACTGGCAAGAAGCTGAAAGCTTCTGCTAGAGGAATTGTCCCTCATAAAAAAGGGAGACCTTCAACCTAAAAGAAGGGAGGTCTACTACTTGTGATGGTTTTAGGATTACCAACAACTCTGGAATGCTTGAAGCATTTCCTGGAACTCAACCAAAGCTGGCAAGAAGCTGAAGGCTTCTGCTAGAGGAAGTGTTCCTCATATATGAAAGGGAGACCTTCAACCTAAAAGAAGGGAGGTCTACTACCTGTGATGGTTTTAGGTTGTCCATCAACCAAAGATGATGGTTTAAGGTTGTCCACCAACCGAAGGCATGCTCATGGGCATATGTGTCTCTGGCTACATCTATGAATCTGGAATGACAAATTGTGGTTCAGGCTTGCTTGAACTGCTGTGTCTCTGGCTGCAACTCTGAACATGGAATGAGAGATTGTGGCTCAGGTTCGCTTGATCTGACGTCAAAGCTTGTACATGACCACAATTTTCCCCCTTGTTAGGGACAAGGTAAGGTGATGGCGAAAACTCAACTGCAAGTTTGTTCAATATGCGTGAACAAGTTCTGACATGTGTCTTAAACATCTTCTTCGTTGTTGATGCCCATTGCCAAGAAGTGATCCATCCAAGATAAATCTTTTTTCTTGCAGGAGGCTTGTTTCTGAAGCATATGTCTGAAGAATGGGTGTGCCGACCACAGTGCTTACATGGATGAAGATCAAAACGGTGATCTTTCATATGACCAACTCGATCACAGTGTTGGCATTTTACAATCTATTGTTGTGGAAGCGGAACAAGATCTGAAACAGCTGCAGGTTAATTGTCATACAGGAATCCGACACTCTGAAATATGATGGGCTTGGTGTAGTCTGGAATATGAAAGGACACATCCTTGTCATATCCAATACCAATTTTGTGCTTGTTGTGGACAAGCTCTTCCCAAGGTCTGATGATGGGCTTGAGAAGTGCAGGTTGAACTGCTGCATCTGCATGTACATCTGCTCTAGTACAAGGAATGGAATGTGAATCAACTACAACTTTATCTTCTTTCTTCTGATGAGAGTCCTTCACAATCTTCTGAATAGAAACAGGTTCAGAATGGTGACTCTTTTGCTGAAGTTCATCTTGTTGGAGCTGAGATTCCAACTGCAAAAACTCAATATTTTCTTGTGCATCTTTCAAACAACTTTGAATGTTACAAAGAGCACCCTTGCTCATTTTTATCATATCATCAACATTGGAATGAATCAGGTTATTCAACAACTCTAATGCCTCATTGATTTTAGCCATTTTTCAACAACTTAAGCTCAAAATAAAGGGTGGCATCTTCAACCGATAATGCACCCATTTACAATGTGATTCAACTTCCTTTCAATAAATACAAATGACTCAAGAGAACTTCCAACTATGGAAATCTCAAAGTACAAAATCTGCTCCTCAAGTGATGGAGGACAATCAACAAATTTGTTTAACAACTCAAATTTACTGATTGCAATTATGAAGAATAAATATCCACTCACAATACAATGTCAATGCAATACAATATCTCTGCAAAATATTTTGTAAATGTGTAGCTGAAAACACTATGCAAGAAGCCTTTAAAGCAGCTAATTTTTTTTTTCTTCAAAGAGTTGTTTTTTATCAAGAACAACTCGTCTTCACATGTCAATCGCTTTTAGAAAAAGTCACCCTTATTTCAATGCCACAAATTACAATGCAAAACTGAAATTTTCTCTATGTGTATTTTCCATTTACTGATATTTCATTTTCTCTTTGCTACTGTTCATTTTCTCTCTCTGCTCTTCCTCTCTTCCTCTCTCTCTGCTGTTTTTTTTATTTTTTTATTTTTTTAATTATTTTTTTTAGATTAATTAAAAAAATGGGGAAAGGGATTGTAACAGAAATGGGAGGGAATTTAATAAGTTAAAAAAGGGAGGGGGTGGGAAAACTAAGGGAAATTTTAATAAAAAAGGGATTATTAAAAAAGGGATTATATAAAAATGAGAATTAATTAAAATGGATATTAATTAAAATGGAAATTAATTAAAAGGAAAAGGGGATTTAAAAAAGAAATGGGGAGATTTTAACTATAGAACAAAATAAAAAAGGTTGAGTTAAAAAATTTAAATTGCGTTGAGGGGAGAAGGGGGTAACGGCGAGTGGAGAGCTCGAGGGAGGGGCAGCCGAGGAGTGGGGAGGGCCGAGAGATATGCGAGGGGGGGGCTGAGGGAGGGACAGGGGTCGCATTGGAGAGCGGGGGCATGGGTAGAGGGAGTGATAAGGAGGGGGCTGCGGGTTGTGAGGGAGGAGTTAAGGGGGAGGGGTGGGTAGAAGGGGGCGGCGATTGTGTGATGGCAGGGCTGGAGTGTGGAGCGTAGGGGAAAGGGTTAGCGGGTAGGGGGATGGGTAGAGCAGGGCTGAGAGGTAGCATTTGCAGGTATGGTGAGGGCAGAGTGATAAGGGGTGTTGTGAGATTACAGGTCAGGTGGAATGGGGAACGGGTGTGGAGCTGTGCAGAGGGCATAGCTCAAGGTGAGGTGCGATGAGCGGCTTGTTAACAATGAGGGTGGGGTGCTTTGAGTTAAGGTGCGTAGTGTAGCGAGGGGGAGGCCGATAGGGGTTGTAGAATATATATATATATATTAAAACAGCAGAGTATAATTTTTCAACAGAATAACTTTCAGAAATTGCAGAGAAAATTTCGCCAGTAAAAACTCAGAATTTTTTCTAATAAAACCCAGAAAATTCTTCAGAAACCCTCTTTAATCTATTTTCCAGTAGCTCAAAATGCAAAATTTAATAGGCAGAATTTGGAGGAAGAAATCCGAGTTTAGAGAACCTTCAAATGCACAGTGTTGCTCTTCTTCAAAACCACTGCTTCTCTTCTTCAAAACACCTTTTTGGATGCAGAAAAATGTCTGCTGCAGAAACTCTCTAAATGCTACAAAAATTCCAAGAATTTTGCAGATATGCACAGGCCATAAACACAAATGGCTCACTCAAAGTTGAGCTGGTTATGGACGTATCAGCTCCGATACCATGTTAAACACCATGTTAAACACACACATGGTGTATGAGAAGAATAAACACACACACACAAGAGACTCAACACACAATGAAGGATAAGCATGAGGCTTTCTTATATTTCCATTATACATGATGTACATTTATAGTACAATGGTGTGACTCTTGGTTTCAAATTCCAAGGTCACTTGGACTTAATTGTGACTTTTCGCATTCCACACCTACCCATGTAGGATTAGGTGTTCCAACAATTTGCAACATAAAAACTGCATCTGAACTCATTGTATTGTTTGCATTTGATGACTCTTTGAAGTAATACATAGTCTCTTGAAAGTTGAAGGAAAATTGATGTTTTGGATCTTGTAGATGCCCTGATTTGTTTGTTGATGGAGGAGGTTAGATCACTAGATCCTTGAGCTTGAATGTTGGTGAAGTAATTCTATCTGTTATTGTTATTTCCTTTTCATTCTGTTTCCATCTTCTTTGTTACAGTAGAGTAAAAGTTTTAGGCTAAGAAATATCTTTTGAAAGCACCTTAGTTCTGTTTTCTTTTCGTTGTCTTAATTTTTTCTTCTGCAAGGTCTGAGTGGAGGATTCTTAATTTCCCTCTAGTTCTATCTATGCTTGTCAACTTAGAAATAATTCAATAGAATATAACCAAGGAGTCTCCCTTTTGGTAAGTCCATATCCCTTTGAGTACAGCTTGAGAGGTTGTTTTGAGGAATTATTTCAATAGAGTGAAACCAGGGAAATTAAGTGGTGAGTCCATGCTCCTTTGAGTACAATTTGAGATATTGTTTTTAAATATCTTTTCAACGTATGCTTAGTAGATTCTAAACTAGAGAAGTCTATGGTGCACCCTGTCCTCTTGACTACCTCAAAAGTTTGCTTTAAATATTTCTAAAGAGTTGGTCAAAAGCAAATTAGATTATTTATGTTTGATCTTAGGCTGCTCTTACTGTTTATCTTATATGTTTTATTATATGAAAGTAGTATTTTGATTGCTGGATCGTTATCTGAAAGTTTTTCTTATTAAAATTCTGTCCAAAGAAGTCTATGATTTGCCCTATCCTTTGGCCTGCTTCAAAAAAGATGCCTTGAAAGATGGTTCTTGTTTAAATTACATGATAAAGAATTCTTAATTGCTCTTTGTCCTACTTTTCATTCTTATCCTTGATTTTCACCTCATAATCCTAAACTTTGAAGATCCACTGGCCAAGTTAGATTTTCCCTATGATACTCCCCGATCCATTGATGAACTTATCATGAATTTCATTTGACTTCATTGCCCAATGACTTAGAGATTTCCTCATTCTATCTATGCTCTTTGATCATTATACCCAAAAAAAAACAAAAAACAAACCTCATACTTCGTAACTAGCCTAAAATCAACCCTTAAAACCAAACCAACACATATTCTTTGTGAAAAAAACCTGAGAGATCCCTCTATGAGTCTAGGAAGGCTAGGTCCTAGAACTCTAAAGATTGGTTTCATGTTACCTTCACATTTGGTATGCCAATCTGCCAAATCACAGGATCCTAATAGAAATAATGGGAATAATCTCATCATTGATTTTCTTACACCTCAATTCCCTTGGTGATAGTTTTTAACCCTCGATCCACTTGTGTGTAGGTCACTATAACTTCATGTAGTAGTTACAGAAATTCTTGTGGCATTTCAGGAGAACCCCCTTGTAACAAAATTGTTTTATCCATAAATCTCAAACGGTAGAGTGTATTGACCTGAAATATTTTGAGCATGTTACCATCATCCTTATGAACCTCCCCATAAAAAAAATCAGTCACTGGATGCATGAATCGCAAGAAAAATAAAAAATTGTTGTAGGTGATGGAGGTTGATTTCTCAAAAAGTGTGCATTTAAATTTTCTGAAAGTTCTTGAGCATGTTTCCATCATTTGTATGCATCTCCCCATGAAACATATCATCTAATGAATGCACTATTTTCAAGAAGTAATAAAAACAATTTTCTGCTAAAAAACAGGACTTCCTCTAGCAAAAACAAGACTTCCTGTAGCAATTTAGGACAATGAGGAAAATGAATGAGAAAAGCTTGGAAATGATGGGTGGATGTTGGAAATGGATGAGGGTGATGGATTGACATGACCCTAGCCCTTTTGGAGCATCTGAGAAAAGGAGGAGAAAGTCCAAGTTTGGCTTACTTTGACTAGATTTTTGACCAACTTGTTCTTTTGGTGCTAAATTGTTTTTGCTGGTTATAAATGTTGGAGAGTACCTACATTCATTAGAGAGAGATACATGTAGCACATTTCATTTTTTTTTTTCATTTTTTTTATTTTTTTCTTAGGCCTAATATTCGCCTCAATGAGGCTTTCAACAAGTAGGTCTGCCTAGCTGTCTCAAAGGAGGTGTTCACCTATGATCTTTTTTAATCTTATTTTATCTTTTTTTCAAATGCATTGACTACCTCAAGGAGGTTTTCAATTAGTGAGACAATCTCAGGCTCCTCAAAAGAGGTTTTCACCTGAGATTTTATTCTTTTCCTCGTATTTTTTCTCTTTTCCCATTTTTTATTTCTTTTTTTGGTCCTACTCTACTTGGAAAAAAAAATCTCTTTCAAGTGTAGGAATACTTCCAACGGAGCCATGTGCACATCAAGATGACAGATAAACTCATGTGTATTTTTGGATCGGGGTCCCCTAATTTCAACCATTTTATTATATTTTGTAATAGTTTAGTCTTACGCAAGTGTTTTGGGGGGGGTCAAAACCCCTCATGAATTATAATGCGTCAAAGGCTAGATCAAGGGGTCGCAAACCATGGTTTCCAGACCATAGAGTAGCGCAGGTTAAATAGTATAAATAAATGAATAGATCGAGTCTAAGAAGGTTGTTTTTGGATAATTCTGAATGTGGATGATTAATTTGGATATTTTGTGATAGTTTGTGTGGATTTGTCTGGGTAGAAGGCTCCTGTTGGCTATGTGCGTGGATACCTTAGTCCTGCTGTGTGTGGACGTTGCTGGCTATGTGCATAGGCTGTTAAAGTATTTTGTAGGAAGGATCCGAATTGATTAAGTAATAAAGAAGTATTTTTGCGGATATCTGAGTTATATATGCATCTGTTGGTTATGTTATGAATGCTTCTACATCTTTTTTCCGATTTCTGTACTGTCTGCAATTATATCTCTTGCACAACTGTGATTGGGTTTATATGACTGATTTTTGGATAGATCTGATGGTATACAGCTCTGATATGATGTGCAAAGGGTTATTAATTGATTTATGATTATTGTGTTAGCTTGCGCAAGATATTATGCATATTAGACCTAAATCTGTATGAAAAGGGTTTACTAGTCAGGTTTGTTGTTGCAAAGGTTTGTTTACGGTTGTTTGGGATCTTAAGGCAACCAAATCATTCCAAATCTCTCTCAGGGTGTGGAAATTTGGTTATAGAACCCCCTCCCCCATACTACTTCGGGTGAGACTTTGACTTGCGTAAGATGGTCACTGCTGAAAGGGACAGTAGTAAGAGGGTTTTGTTGGTTAACCTCAATTCCAAACCTCGGTTAGGACACCCCAAGCCAACAAATGGTTTCGTTGCCGGGACCGGGAACATTTTCAGAGAGGTTGGGTGATGCCGCAAGGTCATTGGAAGCCATTAAAGCTTGAACTTAAGGACTTAGCTTGAAAAATAGATTCAATAATTTTCACTAAAAGAAAACAGAAGTAAGTAGTTGTCTGCTGAAGAGTGGAAGAATAAGTATATTTTTACTGAGGGGTGTAAGATATTCTTTGTAAATTTTGTACAAGAACTACAGGAGTGGTTGGCAAGTTTAACAAAATTACAAATTTGTTGGAAGGACGATCAGGTCATGCAGTGGACCCTTGAATTAATCCAACAATTGGAAAAGACTGATAGTTCTATTACCCAGACTGTAGATCACTGGGTTGACAACATCTTGGGTGGGTTTGTAATAGAATTTGTAGTCGATTAGTTTGTGTCCTATTCTAAAGCTAAAAGGATATTTTTCAAAGGATTGAGGGGTAAGTTCTTATAAACTTTGCCTCTGTTGATTAAGATGCTATTGTGTGAAAAGGGTATCTTTTCCAGCCACACCGAGTGAATGACCCTTGATTAAATAAAAAGAAAAAAGTGCAATGGTAAATGCTATCGGGTCAAAAAAAAAGGGGATAGATATGTGTACAGTCCTATAAGAAATTCCTCTCATCTAAATGGAAGCAGGGCTATGCACGCAGAGACTAGACCTCCTGCTACGCCACCATAAAACTCGTGCAGGGGTAAGAATCCTCCTACCCCACCACCACCCCCACCTATGGACGATATGGTTGTGAAAATGAAGTTACCCACCTTTAAGGGTGTCGGGGATGAGGATATGGACTAATTTTGGTTTATGGCGAATGCATTGTGGACTACGAAGAATTTCACTACCGATGCTGTTAAGAGAGTGCAACTGGTGATGGCCTTTGAAGGTCAGGCTTTGGATTGGTTCATGGGATACATTACTCAACATGCGGATCCCACAGTCTAGGAGATCAAGGGTGCCCTAAAGCAGTAGTTCTGAAAGCCTAAATCATATTCTCGATGCATAGTAGAACTAAAATATATTAATAAAGGGCCTACAAATTATTTTGGGAAGCTGACCAATGACTAAAAAATGTCATCAGCGATGGAGGATTTGCTTACGATGACAAGTAGCATAACAAATGGTTCATTTCCATGTTGTTATCACATCTATGCAGGCCCATGGTTAGCAAAATATTGATTCAAAAGAATAAGCCCTGGAAATTGCTATGAAGTTGGAAGTTGCGCCAAATGACAATGCTCAATTTGGAGCGTTGCAGATGTAGATTCAATTAGAAGCTATGCCCTTAGAAATTCATAATTTACGAAGAGACCGAGGTAAAGAAGCTAGCACAGATATCTAGTGCATACACTGCAGGGTATCTGGCCACACCAAATATCAATTCCCTCTACTGTCAGATTATATGCAAACTAGGGGAACGAGTCCACTACGCCTGAGGGATGTCGTTGGGCCTAGTATCCCCACAATGTGGTGCACTGATTTTTGGGTGGTTGGGCGACATGATACAGACCACTACCCATGGTTAGGTGCATATGTCCCAGAACTGAAGCAACAATGGTGCATATTTCTCTCTTTGGTGGGACACGATGAGCACAACTACCAAACGTACAATTTGATGATCGAAAGAGGGAACCTTTATAGAGTGCAGGCCGACCCTTTGTCACCATCATCTCCCTCCAAACGAGGAGGATCCCCAGCAAGAGGACGGGGAGGGGAGAGAGGTGGAGGCACAGGTTGAGGGAGAGGGTAGCTAATTTGTTACAACTATGGAGACACAGGACATTATGCACGAGACTACCTGAACCCCACGTGGAAATCCTGCAGGTATTGTAGGAAATTTGATAATGTAATTGAATATTATCCTGTTTTAATAGCTAAAATGCAGGAAAAACAACAGACGTCAATGAAAAACATACATGGGTTAAGTTTGAACCATGTGATGACGGTCCAAGTGTAAATGTAATTACACACAACAGTATTTCCATTGGAGGAAATGGGAGAAGGCCGCCACAGTTCACTAATCATAAGGTGTCTGAAAAAAAGGAAAGCCTCAACCTGCAGAAAGAAAAAGAGACTTTCATCAAAGCTAGGAAGGATTTTTTTGATGTAGAAGGATCCACCTCAAGAACTCCCATGGAACCGAAAGATGATGATGTATTTAAGCCATTCTTACAAGCCTACATTAAGCTATTGCACAATCAGAAGGATGTAGATAATCTTCGGGCCCTAATAGATAGTTGTGCATAAAAATAGGTGTCGCGAACAGAATCCAAGGATGTAAACAAGGTTTAGAAATAGAAGAAGAGAACTGGTAGGGAGATGTGCATAAATGTGCAGATTGGAGACTATGAGATGGACCAGGTCATCTTGGATCTAGGATCTGATGCAAATGTCTTACATAAACAAACCTGGAAGAAGATGGGGGAGCCAAAGTTGGAATGGTCTACCATTCAAATGTGCATGGCTAATCAACAAAATATCATCCCACTTGGCAGGCTTCTGCAAGTTGAGGTAGACATCTCTAGAGTAAAGGCATGTGCTGAATTTGATGTTATAAAAATTGTGGATGATGCAGATCCATAACCTGCGTTGTTAGGATTGGATTGGTCCATTGATATGGGAGGCATATCTAAAGCGCAGAAGTATGAGTTTTGAGAATAATGGTACATGGGTGATAGTCCCACTTGATCCGAAAAATGGTGAATGCTACACAGAACCAGTGCATGAAGGGGATGAGGTTGACCATATCTATAAGATGATTGCGTGGGAAGAAGATTGGATCAACCCTACAACTGATGGCATGTTGAACTGGGAGAAGGATAGCTTATGTTTTTCTGATTCTGATGGTGAAATGGAGAACCAGTAGAACCAGTTGCACAATGTCTCTGCGCTGCTCTGCCTCAATATTAAAAAGAACTTCCGGTGCATCTCCTATGAGGTAAGAGAACTACTTTGATGGTTCTGGTAGTGTCAAAGAATTTTTGGAGGCATTCGAAAAAGATGTCCCAGAGGAACGAAGGTTCTAGGAGCTTGATTTGGCTATGCATGCAACTCCAGCGTGGTCAGGAGATGCACAAGGGAAATTTTCAGGACTGGGTGATATGAAAATGGATTGGATAACTTTTTATGCTTTTCAAGAACCTCCCACTTAGTTAAAAAAATCAAAGATCTAGCTTATACTTGACTTTTGCATAATTTTTTACTTAAAACAGGTCTATGATTTTTAACTATTTAAGTGATTTAAAACCATTTTTTTTTTGTGAAATTAAACATGTGAAACAACCATATAATGAAGCAACAAAATATCAACACAAAACACAAAATAGGAGTTCACCCGAATATCGTGGGCTACGTCTCCTTGAGCTTTTGTCATCTTGACGTGGCTCTTTGGGATTATGGAAAATTTATTTTACAAGTTGCAAAACTCAAACTGAACTGAACCAATGGGTTTAGAATACCATCTATATCCCTGTCCTGGATGTCATCACTCTACAAACCGATCTAGGCTCCCTTAGACTTGATTCCTTCTGTCGGTGCTCTTGAGCTACACTGAGCTTCTCTATGGCACTAAATCCTTCAGAATTTTTTTTCCTATCCCTGAAATCTCACCTACTGTCTCCAGCACATATCAGACTTCCAAAATAAACTGACATTTTTCTCAAAATGAGCACTAGCTCCCCAATATAGGCCTTCTTCCAAAGTTGACCCTAGGCTGCCCAAAAAATCCCTATAGGTTCTCCACCTTTATAATTCTTCAAACGACTCTGAAAATCCATTCAATGGATTCATAATGTCAAAAATAGTGCGAATAGACTATTGGTTCGCTGAAAATGGCCTTCGACTACTCTGATTTCGCCTCCAACACCTAGTGGCACCCCCTTGCTCTAGGGTCAAAGAAATATTCTTTGTTATTTCTCGACCTCTAGAAGTCCTCAAAAGATTCTAAAAACTCCTTCGTTGGATTCATAATTCTCATTACAGTCATAAATGACTATTGGTTTGCTGCATAAGGCCTCTAGCTGCCCTGGCTAGGCCCTGAACTGTTGCTCGCACTTGCTGGCCCTGGTGGCCCCTGGAACTTCACTAAAGCATGTAGGCCTTCATAAGTCCTCTAAAGGCTCTAAACATCACACCATTAGTTCCATAACATCTGAAACATTCAAAATTGTCTATTGGATTTCTGAATAAGGCCTCTAGTTTCCCTAGCTAGGCCTCGAACTATTGTTGGCCCCTTGAACTTCTCTGAAGCAAAAAACTACTCAAAAGTCCTCTGATGACTCTATAACCCTCACCAATGAGTCTAGAATGTCTGAGATAGTTGAGAATTTACTATTGGCACTCATAAAATGGTCAAATCTAGCTCAAGATAGAGCTTGAACTCATTTTGGCCAATGACCCTAAAAGTCCTCCACTAAAATTGGAGGAACTACACTTAACTATAGTTAAAATAGGAAAATTTAAAAAATTTGGTGGTGCTTAAAATATCCCACCAGTTTAAAAACCATGGCATTAAATTTTTAAAACCACCACATGTGACAGATCCGAAGGTTTCGACAAGTTTGCAGGCTGGAGTTTTAACGTTAACCAAAATTTGTAACCGCGCCATGTGTTAAGGGTTAACCGTAAGCTGCAAAAAGTTTACATTTTTTGGCACTCTGGAGTTTTGCTTAAGGTTTCGGGGCTATGGCCATATGGGGGGGGCTGGCCCCCCTCCAACCCCCAAATGCGTAACCATAAAACATTAAATACAACCAAAGTCCATATATGGTTAAGTATCAACGGTAGCATAGACGATATGGGCATGTGTCTTTCGGGCAGGAGGTTCCATGGTCGAACCAGGCGGAGCCCCAATAATTTTTCTTGACCATTCCTAAGCCATGTGGCGGCCTCTAGGCCTACCACGTGGTAGCCTCCCATTGGCCGAAATCAAAATAGTCAACCCACTATCGAATCACACGTTGACACTTGTCCATCACTAGTTGGTCTGGAAGGAATATTTTGAGGAATATTCTAGGAATATTCCTTGGAATATTCTCTTTTTTTGAATATTCAAAAGACCAATCAAAATTGTTCAAAGTCCAAAAATTACAATTTACTGGAATTTTCAAATTACGATAACTTTTTCATACGGCATCGGTTTTTCGAACCGTTCACGACGCCATAATCAAGAAGAAGAGATATATTTGGTTGCTCAGGTTCAACACACTTATGAACACTTTTAATTTTGAGCTATCACTTAGGTCCTTGATCCAAATCTAATCACACATCCCCATATGAATCTTTTGGACTCCAAAATATTGATATACTGATCTGTACAATATATGAGAGTACAACATCCTATTATTTTCAACCTCCACACACTTTCCTTTCATGGCTAGTGCCTTTGAACCACAACTCGAAGGTAGTCAACACTTCCCTTCCTGAATTATCTTGTCCTCCTGTTAAGAACTATCTTCCTTGAACTCACTCAGAAATTTCTAATGAGAAAATTACAGAAGGTAACTGAACATCGATTCCTTGATAATCGATCCAAGCTGGTTCAAACAAACGTGAGATTAAAACATAAATACATGCATACTTGACTGAAATTTTCATATGTACCAATGAAAGTATGTCTTACTGTGTCAAGAAGTCAAACCAATTCTTACCAAGCCATTTCCACGGCGAATTTTGCTATTGAAAATATTCTTCATGTGAAACATATGTTCTCACACCAATGATGGAATCCTTGGTTCCAATTTCGCTAGTCTTTCTGTCCTCTTGCTTCATGTGCTTGGCACAATTAGTTGGATGCAATGTCCAACAATGGGTAACAACCTGTCCCCTCTTCTAGAAATGTGTGCATGTCTTATGCACCTTCTTTGAAAGTTTCCTTTGCTTCATCTACTTCCTATATGCCTTCATCCTCTTCCAACATCTCGAAACATCATGGTTAAACATACCACAATATGCACAACAACTCTTTCCTCTATTCAAGCATGCAGATTTTTCATGCTTATTAGAAACATAATCAACTTTACTATGGGAAGAATTATACCTCATGTGCTGCTTTGCATGTCCATCCTTTTTACCTTCATGAGGATATGAACTTGTACAGGCTCCAGCTTTCTCTTGAAGACTAACATCAGTGTTCTTGTCTTGATAGTTGTCCGAACTCGCATGCTCGCCATAAGATGCATGTCTACCATCTTCTTGCTACAACATAGGCTTCAAACAATGGCAATCAACTTGAAAACAAACTTGACATGTTTTTTTATTATAACTTGGAACAAAAGTTCTTCTTGAAGTTTCCTCACATGCCTTCATGGCTTTGGAGTCTTCGCCATTAGATTAAACATATCCAAGACCAAATTTCTGAGGTCATTCCTCAACCAAAATAGGATCAATCATGCATTGTGCATGCTTTCCTAAACCCTTGCCTTCATAGCCCATTTTAAACATTAACTTGGACCCTATACCTCTAGTGTGCCTTTTAAATGAACCAACACATCTATCTGAAGAGGAAACTGAAGACAAATTTCACTGTATTACCTCTGTTTCATGCATGTTCTTGGTTAAAGGATCTTGGGCTTGATGGAGCTGCATCTCCATCTCATGCATTCTTTTAAGAATTTATTCCTTCTCTTGCTTCATAGCAATGAATTTCTCATGAAGTATAGTGCTTTCTCTTCTATCTTCAAACAAAATTTGCACCATGTCCTTCAACATGTAGAAGTATTGCTTCATGTCTTCATCAAAGAATATTTTGAAGGAGGAGGATTTTGAAACCTCACTTGACGAATTTTTCATTATTATGTCAATGAAAAAATAACTTCAATCAATAATTCCAAAGCTTTCAAAAAACTATTGACAAAGCTTTTGAACAAAATGGCTATAGAGTCAAGCTCTTTTTCAAGCAGCCTTTTTGCAAACACCATATTTTCTTCAAGGTTTGCCTTGAGATCCTTTGGGTAAGGAAGATGCCTTCAGCCCTTCTTCCTTCTTGTCCTCTCCTAGACTTAGCTATCAGTAGATTTCCCTTCACCTCAAGCAAACTCAAGCAACAATCAGTTTGCAAATAGTCAAATCTTTGCATTGTTAAATACCTTTCAAGTCAGACAAGCAACTTATTGCTCTGTCAATCAAGAAAACAAGTGCTATGATACCAAACTGATCTAAAAATGGGTTGGATAACTTGTTATGCTTTTCAATAACCTCCCACTCAGTTAAAAAAATAAAAGATCTAGCTTATACTTTACTTTTCCAGAAATTTTTACTTGAAACATGTGTATTATTTTTAACTGTTTAAGTGCTTCAAAACCATTTTTTTTTTGCTGAAATTAAACATGTGCAACAAACATATAATGAAGAAACAAAATATCAACACAGAAATACAAATTTAATCTAGGAGTTCACCTGAATATCGTGGGATACGTCTCCTTGATCTTTTGTCATCTTGACTTGGCTCTTTGGGATTATGGAAAATTTATTTTACAAGTTACAAAAATCAACTCCAATGGTTTACTGAATTGAACCAATGGGTTTATAATACCATCTGCATCCCTGCCATGGCTATCATCACTCTGCAAACAGATCTAGGCTCCCTTAGACTTTATTCCTTCTGTCGGTGCTCTTGACCTACACTGAGCTTCTCCATGGCACTAACTCCTTCACAATTCTTTTTTTGTCCCTGAAACCTCACCTATTGTCTCTATCACATATCATACTTCCAAAATAGACTGATATTTTTCTCAAAATGAGCACTGGCTCCCCAATATAGGCATTCTTCCACAGTTGACCCTGGCCTGCCCAAAACTTCCCTGTAGGTTCTTGGCCTTCATAAGTCTTCAAATGACTCTAAAAATCCCTTAAATGGATTCATAATGTCAAAAATAGTCTGAATAGACTATTTGATAGTCTGAATAGACTATTGGTTCGCTGAAAATGGCCTCTAGTTGCTCTAGTTTCGCCTCCAACACCTGGTGGTACCCCTTGGATCTAGGGTCAAGGAAATATTATCTGTGGGTTATCAACATCTGGAAGTCCTCAAAAGCTTCTGAAAAATCCTCCATTGGATTCAAAATTCTCATTACAGTAAGAAATTACTATTGGTTTGCTACATAAGGCCTCTAGCTGCCCTGGCTAGGCCTTGAACTGCTGTTGGCACTTGATGGCCCTGGTGGCCGCTGGAATTTCACTAAATCATATCGGCCTTCATAAGTCCTCTAAATGATCTTAAAAGAACACCATTAGTTCAATAACATCTGAAACATCCAAAATTTACTATTTGATTTCTAAATAGGGCCTCTAACTACCCTGGCTAGGCCTCGAACCGCTGCTGGCCCCTTGTGGCCCTGATGGCCCCTTAAACTTCTCTGAAGAAAAAACCTACTCAAAAGTCCTTTGATGGCTTTGAAACCCTCAAAAATGAGTTTTGAATGTCTGAGATAGTCTAAATTGACTATTGGCACTCAAAAAATGATTGAATCTAGCTCAAGAGAGAGCCTGAACTCATTTTGCCCAAAGACCCCAAAAAATCCTCCACTAAACTTGGAGGAACTGCATTTAACTGCAGTTAAAATAGGAAAATTCTGAAAATTTGGTGGCGATCCAATTATCCCACCAGTTTAAAAACCATGGCATTAAATTTTTAAAATTTTCGCATGTGACATCTCCGAAGGGTTCAGCGGGTTTGCGGGTTAGAGGTTTAACATTAACCAAAATTTGTAACCGTACCATGTGTTAAGGGTTAACCATAAGCTACGGATAGTTAAAAATTTTTGGTGCACCGATGTTTGGCCTAAGGTTTTGGGGCTATGACCATATGGGGAGGGCTGGCCCTCGAGGATGGCCCCCCTCTGACCCCCAAATGCACAACCATAAAACATTAAATACAACCAAAGTCCATATATGGTTAAGTATCAATGGTAGCACAAATGGTATGGGCACATGTATTTCGGGAAAGAGGTGCCGCGTCAAACCTAGTAGAGCCCCAATAATTTTTCTTTACCATTCCTAAGCCACGTGGCAGCCTCCCATTGGCCAAAATCAAAACAGTCAACCCACTACCGAATCACGCACTGACACTTGTCCATCATAGGTTGGTCTGGAAGGAATATTTTGGGGAATATTTCGAGGAATATTCTAGGAATATTCCATAGAATATTCTCTTTTTTGAATATTCAAAAGACCAGTCAAACTTGGTCAAATTCCAAAAATTGCAGTTTACTAGACTTTTCAAATTGCGATAACTTCTTCATACGGTGTCGGTTTTTCGAACCATTCATGGTGCCAGAATCAGGAAGACGAGATCTATCCGATCACTCAATTTTGAAACACATCCAAACACTTTTAAGTTTGAGCTATCACTTAATTCCTTGATCCAAATCTGATCACTGGGAGGAATGTAGAGAAATGATAACATTGCACTTTGAACCTCCAACCACTTCGCCAATCGAATTATTCTATGGTCGGGGAGATCCGTGCAAGCACATGTCCATGTGGATGGAGGTCTGGGATGAAAATACATGGAATGAATGGTTTCATAGGTTTTTCCACTCATTGGGACCATTCCCTACTACCCCATATCTATAAGTTGAGTTAAAATGAGGCACTCGAGACTGGTATGCAATGATCGAAGATTTCCTAGTGACCTTTGGCTTTGTGGGTGGCTCGAAAAAATTGGATGAGGCTCGGCAGGACATATATGCTCTCGTCTTTGATGAATCCTAGCCCCATATGGAGTGTTCTATTCTAGCCTAGGATGTGTAGATGAAATACATAGTCAACTGCAGGAATCCATCGATTGAGGATAATGAAGATGACCTAAGGAACGTTAATATCCTTGAATCAGAAGCAGAGCGCGCAGTTGCAGGACCATCATTAAGGACAGTGGATGTGAATAAACCTCTGAAATTGAAGGAATTTAACATTGGGATGGAATATCAACCCAAGTTGGCAAAGATTAGGGACTAATGGGATGATGATATAGTAGGAAATATTGCAAAAATGCTAACAAAATATCAAGATCTGTTTGCTACAAAATTCTCTGAGCTGAAGGGCATTGTGGGGGACCTAGGTGTCATGAAGATCACATTAAAACCTGGTGTGCGCCCTATCAAGCAATGCCCTTATAGATTTAACCCAAAATATAAGCATAATTTAAAGGAGTTAGAAAATATGGTGGCTATAGGTATCATTGAACCAGTCAAGCAGTCATATTGGGTAAGACCAATGGTGGTTTAGGAGAAAACGAGCAAGGGAGAAATCAAGATTTTTGTAGATCTACGCAACTTGAATGATGCCTATGTGCATGATCCATTCCCTAATCCATTCTCTAATTAAATTCTGGATAATGTGGGAGGGCAATAATCTTATTTTTTCACAACTGGATTATCAGGCTATCATCAAATCCAAATTGTGGTAGAAGACCGCAGCAAGACCACCTTTGCCACTGAATGGGGTTATTTCCAATATACTATCATGCCATTCAGGTTGAAAAATGCACCTACAATCTTCTCACGCGTGGTCGTGGTTTTATTCATGGAATTCATGCATAAATTCTTGGATGTATACTTTGATGACTGGACAGTATTTGGATTGGTAAAGAAACATGTGTTGAATCTGCGCATGATGCTTGATACCTATTGGAAGCACCAAATTTATGTCAACCTGAAGAAATGCATATTATACGTACCTTTTGGAATTTTGTTGGGGCATATAGTATGTCAGCAAGGATTGATGGTAGACCCAGCCAAGATTTTGATTATCATCAACTTGGAAGTTCCTACCACTGAGAAATAATTGCGCTCCATCCTAGGATGTAATATTGATTTTTGATGTTTACACTTAGGAGATGAATAAATGGGTAAGGAGGCCCATACATTTCAGAAATAGGAATAAAATCCTTCATAATGTGAAAAGGGATCATCATAGGAGTTGGATTTCATACCCTCATGTGTGAAAAGGGACATTTTCATGTGGACAAGGTCAAGTTTCACCAAGTCAACAACGCTAGGATAAGAGGTGGAGATTATCTTTGGAGATAGCACAAAGGTAGTGGGAGGAATATTCCTTGGTGGAGGAAACCCTAATGAGACGGACCCAAGGTGAGAGGGCTTCCATTTGTATAAAAGGAGGGCAAGGCAACCATAGCATCTTATGTTATTGATTATTGATTTTATGGTCTGTATGACTTTGTGCTTTCTCCAACTGTTTAGTTGAGATTGTTGTGCTGCTCAGCACAAGGCATTCCTATTTAGGAATTCCTTCTCCTTTCTTGAGAAGCCTCTTGAAGGAGCTTGAAATTCATTTCTCCACATCCATGTTTTAGGCCAAGCCACCTCCTTCAGCTACAACGTTATTTCTGCAGCAGTATAACGTTGTGTTGCAGGGTGTTGCAGTGGAGGGTTCACAACACCACTTCTGGAGCTTATGTTTCAGAGGAGGAAGCTTTATTTATTTTGAGATATTAGTGAGGAAGCCTCTTGAGCTGATTTAAGATCTTGGCACTTGGCCAACACGGTTTCTATCTCTTATAGCGCAGTCCCTCTCCTTGACTGCATTATTTTCAGTGTGTATCTGCAGTGATTGTTGGAGGGTGAGATATTCAGTGTTAGGATCAGCCTTTCACTTGGAAGATCCATTGGAGGAGGTTCATTTATCTCATGTTTCATATTCAGCCATCTCCATCCATTTCTTGAGTTGTAGCTGCTATTTATTCCTAGGACTGCAATTCTGAATTTTTTGTATGCAAGGTTAAAACCTTTTGTTTTGAGCTAGTTTCCTAAGGAAAGGGTTAATCCTTCTTCCAAAAAGCTACCAAAGGGGATTATCATCTATTTCTTGTATCATTCAGCTATATGTATGTAAATATATAGTAAGACTACGTTATTTCATGGTTGGATGTATAAATATACCCTTTTGTACTTATGTTTTCAAGAAACCCTTGCCAGGTTATCTCGATAATGTATTCAAGAGGCTAGATCTCTATTTTCTCAACATATTTCTTAATAAAAATACAATATATGGTTTTCTATCATAATTTTGCAGAAAAACTCAGTAAATCACATAGTCATGTGATTCAGAAATTCTGCATGGTGTAATTCATGGGTTTTGGGTGTTTTTAAGCCATTTTGAGGTCGGGAGATCTGTTTAACTTAGAAAAAGGGATTTTTTTTATCCCCTTTTGGATGTGAGGGAAATAATACATATTCTAAGGGATATCAGTGTTATTTCGCACCGTTTTACTGTATTTTTCTGGAAATAACGTTTTTATGGTCAATATTGTTGAATTTTCCCTTTCGGGATATTACAGTGGTATCAGAGCATAATCTTGGCTCGGCCTATGGAATCTCAAACAATATGCTATCAAAAATACAAGAAGAAGAAGAGATGAATAGAAAAGACAAAAAGAAGACTCCATTATTTGGAGGAAGTAAAGAGGAGAAACTTCCAAAGTTTCTGTCTCAAACTTTGCAAAGCATTCATGGAGATCTTAAGAAGATGAGAAGGGAGATGTGTGTAGAATCTCCAAGAGGGTTTGAATTTGAATCAAACTCTAGATTTTCATATGATGAGTGTGAGCATGAAGCCACACACTATGATTCACAACGCAGTCACATGCCCAGATTTTCCATGAGAGAGATGGAAGAAGAAGGAATGACTAGGAGGGAAACTCTTAGTGATTTTCTGCGAGTATGAATCTAAAACTCATAATTTTAGAGATCATATCACTTTTATAGATTTTTTCAAGATCAAGGTGAAGAGAAGCAAGCAACATTATATGGGTAGATTTCTTCTATCTACTTTTGATGGTTCACCTACATGTTCAGCTAGAGATTGGGTGGAGGAGCTAGAGACCTATTTGTAGTAGAATCAAATTTCTGAAGATGAAGCCATCAAAGTTGTAGTGTTGCATTATGGGGGTAAGGCCTATGCATGGTCGATATTTGAGTCTTTTTCTTTGAAAAATGCAAATAATTATTCTTATGCAAGGTTCACTAAGACACTAGTGGAAAGATTTGATGGAAAAATTTCTAAAACACATGTGGTAGAGCTAAACAAATCTAAACAAACAAAAACCTTGCATGTGATGGAGGAAACTATAAACTCAACTCCACTTCAGAAAACCATTGAGGAGGCTGATATCTTGCATCATACCTTGCTAAATGCAAGACCTCTATCTCATATTCTAGAACAAGAGGGTATGGAGATCCCTTTTTCAAAAGAGGATCCAATTCTTGGGAGGTTGCCCATTCATATTTTAGAAAGGTTGAGGGCAATAGTGTTGTCAAGTCTAGAGCTTATCTAGCGCTTCATGTAGAGGAAGAAGGAGCTCTTGATCCAACCAGAGGGGTTATTTCATCATTGCAATAAATTCCCCAGGATCTCATATGTGGAGATCAATGCACAACTCATGATCAACATGTACCATTGATGATAGATTGTGGATCCATGTAGACAAAAGGAGGAGGTAGGGAGGATGACCAATATCGTTTGATGAGGAGCACACACCTCTATCTATTTCAGAGGGTTGATGCACATAAGGGGGAGAATGGATTGTGCAGTGAGGGCAGGGACAAGTTTGTCCATTCATATATGCAGTCTACTCCTGATGTTGTTGTCTCATTGCATGGAGACATTTAACTAGGGATACCACTAGATCATCAGATAATGAGGGATGCTTCACATTTTGAGGCACCACTTATTGATTTTAGAAGAGTGGAGACCTTGGGAGATCTTGATACAACGTTGAGAGTCTTGGATAGACTCAAGGAGGAGAGAGGAATTCTCTAAACATCATCTTTGACCACTCTCATTTCAGATTCTGCGCTGTGGCAGGAGCAACATGGGAAGGATAGCAACCTTTCAACTTGCATATTTGAAATGGGAGATGTCAAATAAGAGGGTAGCCATATGACATATGTTCTTAATGATAGATCATCAGCGTTGTCACTATGGAGGATAGATCCATATTGGAAATCCCAGATGTTGGTGGATTATTCCAAGGATCTTTTTACTTGTATGATATTGGATGACCAATTGCATGAGGAGGGATATTCAATCAGAGATGAGTTCATCTACTATCATGGTAGGATCTTCTTCCCTATAGCTTCCAAGCTCAAGGAAAATTTTCTACAAGCAGCTCATGAAGATTTCCTTTTCAACCACACTTATTCTATGAGAGCATACCACACCATCATGGAGGGGTACTTTTGGGAAGGCTTTGAGGAGGAGATATACCAACATATGAGGAGATGCATGGATCATGTGGATATGGAGGGGACACATAACCCTTTGGAAGATTTAACACAACCACCTCTTTTCTCTTTGAGGATGAGAGGGGATTCATCTATGAGCCACTCCATTTGCATGAGAAAAACATATGGTAAGGGTATTTTTTGGTTGCATAATGATTTTTATAATGTATATGTGCATCCCTTAACCATATACGTGCAGGATATTTCTCCAAGGAAGAGAATTATTTCTTCTAGGCTTCATGGTCTACTTAAGGCCATAAGCAGTATTGGTGATGGCCACTCCCTAGAAGTATTTGGGGAGATTATATCTTTTACAAAGAATGCTCACTTTGCACCATACACCATACACTTTCTCCAAACTTGGGAGGAGATTGGGGCAGAAAGAAAGTGGTTGAGAAGGCACACACTTTGTCATTTCCTTTTGTAGTTAAGAGCCAAACTGCGTTGGTTGCGTTTGAGGGACCATTGTCCTTCTCCATTATTATATATGGAAGCTAGCATGATGAAAATCATGATTCCATTTGCTGATGTAGTTCTTATTTTATTGGGAACATTATTGGGAGAGAGACACATTGGTTGAGTGTGTCCTTAGGGAAGGAGATTTCCCACATTGTTTTCATTACATGTTCCAAGGGGAGCATGGGAGGAAGTATGGCCACCAAAGTAAAAAAATTTCTTCTTTATGAGGTGGGCCACGGGATTGATTTGATTCCATATGATGGTGATTTCCAACTCATCATATATGGGATGGTTTGGGCCAGCATTTTTCATAACATTGGAGACGAGATCTTTGGAGATCTAGTCTTCTTCTTGCGACTTGAGGGCAACATTATTGCAGCCCAAGATCAACAAAAACTCTACACTTATCATGAGTGGAGAGAAGCACAACATGGGGTAGGATACTTGGTCTAGCATGTTCAAATTTTCATCCCACCTACATTGTAGGAGCCAAAGGTGGAGAGGAATTTTTAGGAGTTGCCATGTTGGGAGGTAACTTATTTTTCATGGATGATTGCTTGGGGATGGAGGATCCACATGGGAATGATGGTTCCCAACACATTTCAGATCCCATTCCTTAAAGGGACCTTTAAACAACACCTTATTTCCTCCTTCATGATTGTTAGTATGAATCCTTTGTCGAAGTGTACGAAAAAGGACCACTTTAGCTACGCATAACTAATAGCCCTAACAACAAAAGTGGCTGCCAATATCTTCATATCTACGGCTAGTTAGACAGAAAAGAGCTGCAAAAAATCAGATCTATGCATGGAAAGACATTAAGCAGAAAAAATAAGGGTTTGCTCCATATACCAATAGACAAGACAAGAACAATTTTTGAAAGAATTTTTATATTAATGGGGCACCTGAGAGGCAAACAAGAAGGTGTATCCAATTCTCCTCAGTGGGATGGGTTCTTGGAAGTCCTTAGCACTTCAGATCTAATATTTCTCTCTCTCGTTGGTGTAGAAAACCCACACAAAGAATGGAACTCAAAGGGAGCTCACACAGCAAAATGGCAGAAAATGGTGACCAAGTGTATAGATCCAGAGTGATCTAATAGGAAACAAAAGGTGAAGAATGGTAGAAAAAACCCTCCTATTTATAACAAAATATTGGGTCATTATAGATCTTGGTGCATGGGTTAACCAGATCTAGATCCACTTTTTATGGAATATTTTATTATATTTGCTGGAGGGAAAAGGTATTTGACTTGGGTCAAATCCCTTAATTTGTCAAAAATAAATAAATAAATGATTTATTTATCTTTTTAAGGAAGCGGTTAGAAGATAATAAATAAATAAATGATTTATTTATCTTTTTAAGGAAGTGGTTGGATGATAATCAAATAAATAATGATTTATTTAATTATTTATGGGTGATTTAGTCATATTTAACAAGGAATATTATTTAAATAAGGTTTAAATAATTATTCCTAGAAAATAATAGGATAAATAAGGATTTATCTAATTAATTTCTTTGTTTTGGGTTAAACATGGCCATGAATAATAATTAAATTATTGTTTAATTAATTATTCCTTGAGGAGAATCAAACAAATATAGTTTTGTTTAATATTTCCTTTTGGGGTTTCCTGTTTTAACATAGTGAAAGCAGTTTTACTTAGGGTAAAACTGGTCTTACATGGTGTACTTGGGTCCATCTAATGAAGTATGGGACTGTTGTGGGACTGTTGTGGGAGGAAGTATGCGCGATGGTGCATATCGTCCCATGGAAAGTCCGGGTTGGTCATGGCTTCCATAATGTCTTCATCGGACTGGAAGATGGGAAGACTGGAGGAAGAAAGGTCACCCGAGGAGGTAGTGATGTGTGACGGGTCATCAGGAGGAGAAGGGCTCAGATGTGCAATATCAACAGATCCAAGGTCGGCTGAGGAGCCGAGAGTATCTACAGATTGAAGGGTAGGTGAACTATCTCGCAAGGATGATGACAGGTACAGAATGGTGATTGACGACTCTGTTGGCTCGATAGTGGGAGGAGGAATGTGAATGGGAGTAGGAAGATCCTCTGGTCCTATCGAAGTGGCCTTGAATTGGCGGTACATGTCCAAGGAGGAACGATACTCGTCAAGGCGGGGACAGAGGTGGGTGTAATGGCCGTGGAAATCGCACAAAGCACAAGGGTGGTTTGTGCGCAAGGTTTTGAGTTTCGGGATAGAGTCGGGGATAGTGACGTAGACTTCGGGGATGTCAGAGTCGGGAAACGTCTCATTAATCAGAATCTTGAGGTGCGGCAATTCAGGACACATATGGGTGGCGTGACCGACGATATTGCACAAAGCGCATTGGATAGCGGGTTTTGGCGGTCGTGGAGGGGTAGGGGTTGTCGGGGCGGCCTGGTCCTGATGGGTTTCCCCCTTACGAGATTTGCCTTTCTTTCCGGGGGCTGGCACCATAGGGGTAGGGTCCTGTGGTGGTGTTGGGGGCCCGGAGGAAGTGAGGGGGACCGGTTGAACCGGTGTCAAAGCAAGGTAAGGCTTGGGGTGACCAGGAGGGGTAGCGGCTGGAGGGTCAATGTACCAAACGGGTATACCGAGGGTCAGGTTAGGGAGAGAGAGGGTGGCCAGAACGAGGACAGAAAATACTCCGGGAGGGGGAGCCAGGAAAGGTATCTGCCCAGCAGGGTAATGACCAGGAGGGATGGCTCTGAGATGGTTAAGGCTTGGGGGAACTGAGCCAGGAGGACAAAGGGGGTCAGGGATACCAGCTGTAGGGGGAGGGCCAGAAGGAGGAGGTCCGGCTGGCTGAGAAGAATGGCTAGTAGCAGGGTGCGGAGGGCGAAGGGGAGGTTGCTGACTAGCCGAGGCAGGCCGCGTAAGGGCAACCTGAGACGATTGCATCATGCAAACATTCGATAAGCTGGGATCAGTGATAGGAGGAGAGGGAAGGTTAAGGAAAGTTCCAAGCAGGGAGGAATCTTTGTAAACGCCGGGGGAGACACTGGTCAAGGAATCGACGGTTTGTTTGTTGGTTACAGAAGAGATGGTCGTCTCAGGTGAGGTCTGAGATTGTGGCTCATGATATGTCAACTGGTCAATGGTGACTATCTTTCCATTATGGGGGAAAGACATCTTGCGAAAGACCGCGGATGGGACATCAGACATAGCATAGGTGTAGCTTCGCCCCAATAGAATGTTGTAATCTAGCGGGGCGTCGATGACCTCAACGTCAACACAAACAGTCTTACCGGCGAGGGTGATAGGGCAATTACGAAACAGGCCAATGGGCTAGGAGGCATGGCCGTCCCACGCTCGAAGGGTGATCGTGGAAGGGGCCAACTCAGGGATCCGAGTTTCTTCCAAACCGAAGCGGACATCACTCAGGTGGATGCCCCCTCATCAATTATGCACCGGGAAACGTTGGCGTTCCGGATTTTGACTAGGATTTGGAAGGCGACAAAAGGAGGGAGAGGAGGATGGTCTGATTGAGTGGCGTCGAAAACAATCATTTGGTCATCAGCAGGATCTACAGCACCCACGGTAGATAGTAGAGCCTTCTTTTGGGAAGGGCACGACTGGAGGAGTTCCAGTGTGGAAATGGCGGCAGGAGATTGCACATTTTTTCTGTTAAGGGCGAATGAGTAGCCTCACTGAGCGCTGCTTGATACGTAATGGTCCCTTAGGAATCTTGGTATGAACCTCAAATTTGGGTTGAGGATATGTGTAAGGCCACTGGTGTCGAAAGAGGCTCGAACCCAGCCACAGCCTGGGGCAACCGATGTGGAGGCTCGGGGTACTCCAAGACCGAGTTTGAAGGCAACAGTGGGATGACTGTTAGGATCGGAGGTGATCACAAGGATCCGGGTAATCATAGGAACTTAAATGGATGGGGGTGGCTAAACGGGTCACGCGCTGGGTAGCCATGAATCCTCACGAGAAAGATTCTGGGCAGAACACAAATTAATGTGTAGTGTGGGCCATATTAGGGTGAGCATGAGGGGAGGCGAATGCTCGTGCAATGTGGCTTGAAACTCCCATATCCGCTGACGGGGTAAGAGGGGACAATCGTGGGTGTAATTACCATAAACACCGCAACATGAACAACGCTTATTTGTGTGAAGCGGCCTGTCCGACCTGGGCTGAGTTCCCTGTTGCTGGTTGGCAATGTTAGGGTCCACACCAGGATTGGGTCCACGGGTACCAGGGGCAGATTGGTTTAGGTTTCCTTTCCGCCTTCTTTGAGAAGAAGGGGGATTAGTCACACCCTTCTGTGCAAATACTTGCCCTAGAGGAGGCGGTAAGTGCTGTTGCGAGTTTTGAGGAGGCAAGGGAGATGGAAACGCATATGATGGAGGAGCTGGCACACTAGGCTGCGGATAAAGGTAGTTGTTATGTTGGGCAACATTGAGGTAAGTAGGAGGTTGGGCAAAAGGAGGAGGCATGCCGTATTCTGGATACATACCGGAGGGGGAGAGGGCCGGAGGAGCCGGCCCTCTCGAGGGAGCCTACAGCCCATGTGGAGGCTGGAGCGATGGATGGGAAAGGGCCCCAACGAGCATATCGCTTGGCAGAATGAGATGTCTCGGCGGCTAGGCGCACCGGGCCTCGGGGAGGCCGGGAAGAACTGGGATAAACATAACCCGTATCGAGCTAGATCAGGTCATATTTCAAGGCTATTTGGAGGGCGGCTTCTTCGGTTTGAGGAAAATGGGAGGCGACATCTTTGCCGATGGGAGCTGGAAGGGTGCAAAGGAACCAGTCCATATAAACTTGATCTTCAAAGGGAGGGGCTCGACATAAGCTCCGTCTTCTTCGCCATTCTTGAACATGGGCGGAAAGGCGGGTTGAAGAGGATTGCTTGAAGGAAGTCAAGAGCTCCGTGCCAGTGTTGTATCAGAGAGGGAGCTGGAAATAAGACAAAAAGGCTTGGGCAAGGGTCGCAAAGGTGGTATGGGAAGAGGTGGCTTGTTCAACATACCATTTAGAAGCTTCGCCGGTAAGCGTGCGTTGGAACAAACGAAGACGGATGGAGTCATCGGTAATGGAATTGGAGGAACACCACATGTGGAAAGATCGGATATGATTGGTTGGATCTTCTCCAGCTTGGCCTTCGAATTTAGGGATATCGGAAGGGAGCTTGGTTGGCATGGCAGGCCAACCAACATCGTGGCGGATAGGGTTGTTGATCAACATATTGAAATCGGGGAGGCTGAGGCCTGCAATGTACGGCAGAAATGGGGTGGCCGGGGTCGTTCCTGTGGCGGTTTCACTAGTAGTCGGGCCGGCATTAGGGCCAGGAGAACCGCTAGCGTTAGGCCCTGGACCAGACATGGTGGTAGGGGGAGAACCAGGAGGAGAAGGGGAACCCGATGAATCAGAAGAGGAGTCGGAGTGCGGACTCGGAGGAGGACTGGCTCGACGACGGCGGGTCGGAGCAGGTCGATCGATCGGAAACTGAGGGTGAAGGCCAAGAAGTCTCCGGGAAAGGCGTCTTGGGGGCGCAATGACGACAGGAAGAAGGAAACCGACAGGGGCAGAAAGGGATAGAATCAATTGAGGTCAAGGGCAGAAAAGGTGTAGTGACAATTGATTTTAGAGTCTTTGCCAGGCGGTGTTAACCAGGCGCTTCTTCGCTTAGGGTCAGTGTGTGGCGTGCGTTAATTTTAATTTTTAAACCCTTTCCGTTTTGAGAGCAAGAAAAAAGTGTGCTGCGTAACTGAAAATAAACCTACAGAGAACAATATATAATGCTGAAATAACAGAAAAATAACAGCGACTTGTGCATCTATCTAACCCAAGAAGGCGGGTTTCTCAAAACTAATCTGAAAAGAAAGGGAAAAATCTAGGAAAAACACACGGAAAAGAGGCCAATAGATCTAAGGTCAAAAAGGGACAGGGATCTAAAGGATAAAGTTGCTGAAAAGAGGTGCAGATCACAGCCAAAAGACAGAGGCAAGGTGGCTGGAAAAAGGAAGGAAATCAGCAAAATCCGGAGGGGGCAAGGTGGAGGCCCTAAAAGTAGATCCAAACAAATCTTCAGGAGGTGATTTGAGAGGTAGAAGAGCTGATTTCAATGGATCTGAAAGGGAGGTAACAGATCTAGAAAAAAGGAGGTTGAAGCTCTGAAAAATAGACGGCTGAAACAGCTAAAACTCTTCCACAAAAAGTGGAGGGTACTAAATCCCTAGGGGGCTAGGTTCCCACTTAGATGAGTAAAAACAGATCAGAACTTGGTCAAGGCGGGCTGAGACAGAGGCTGGAAGACCCTGACAGAAGCTGCAGCAGAACCCAGAAAAATTGCAGAAAAATCACTGAAAAATTGGCAGGTCGCAGTTTCTGACCTGTTTTCAATGCAGGTCGCAGAAAAGGGGCAGAAAAGTGCGACCTGGAGGTCCAGGTCGCAGTTTATGGGCCAAAAAGTGCGACCCCCCGTTCCGGTTGTCTCGGCGGCAGATTTTCAGAAAAGTTGACGTCTCAGTTGCGGCTGGTGTCGCTTACCTGCGCAATAGGGCCAGAAACACACGGAAGTTAGAAATTTTAATGTTTTAGGGTTTTACGTGAGAAAAAAAACATAAAAATAGGAAAAATAAACAGCTGAAAAGAAGCCCTAGGGTCTGAAGTAGCTGGATATGCAAGAATATGAAAAACGACAGCGGTCATAATTTAAAACCCGTGTGGAGTCGCCATTTGTTAGTATGAATCCTTTGTCGAAGTGTACGAAAAAGGACCACTTTAGCTACGCATAACTAATAGCCCTAAAAGCAAAAGTGGCTGCCAATATCTTCAGATTTGCGGTTAGTTAGATAGAAAAGAGCTGCAAAAAACTAGATCTATGCATGGAAAGACATTAAGCAGAAAAAATAAGGGTTTGCTCCATATACCAATAGACAAGACAAGAACAATTTTTGAAAGAATTTTTATATTAATGGGGCACCTGGGAGGAAAACAAGAAGGCGTATCCAATTCTCCTCAGTGGGATGGGTTCTTGGAAGTCCTCAGCACTTCAGATCTAAGATTTTTCTCTCTTGTTGGTGTAGAAAACCCACACAAAGAATGGAACTCAAAGGGAGCTCACACAGCAAATGGTAGAAAAGAGTGACCAAGTGTATAGATCCAGAGTGATCTAATAGGCAACAAAAGGTGAAGAATGGTAGGAAAAACCTTCCTATTTATAACAAAATATTGGGTCATTCTAGATCTTGGTGCATGGGTTAACTAGATCTAGATCCACTTTTTATGGAATATTTTATTATATTTGTTGGAGGGAAAAGGTATTTGACTTGGGTCAAATCCCTTAATTTGTCAAAAAATAAATAAATAAATGATTTATTTATCTTTTTAAGGAAGCGGTTAGAAGATAATCAAATAAATAATGATTTATTTAATTATTTAAGGAAGTGGTTGAAAGATAATTAAATAAATAGTGATTTATTTAATTATTTATGGGTGATTTGGTCATATTTAATAAGGAATATCATCTAAATAAGGTTTAAATGATTATTCCTAGAAAATAATAAGATAAATAAAGGTTTATCTAATTAATTTCTTTGATTTTGGGTTAAACATGACTGGGAATAACAATTAAATTATGGTTTAATTAATTATTCCATGAGGAAAATCAAACAAATATGGGTTTGTTTAATATTTCCTTTTGGGGTTTCCTGTTTTAACATATTGAAAGCAGTTTTACTTAGGGTAAAACTGGTCTTACATGGTGTACTTGGGTCCATCTAATGATAATAGGTTAGATGACCAAAAAATGGTGTAACAATGATGATAGCTATTTAGCTAGCTTGCATGCTTGGGAAGGGTAATATGGAGATTTATTGATGAGACAACATCTCATTCCTTGGAGGATCTTATCATATGTGGATGCTACAATAGGATTAGGGGAGACTTCTTGTTCTATCCTTGTCGTTTCTTTAGGACAAGAAACATTTGGGAGGGGAGGACTGTAATATTCCAAAATTAGCATGCAACTAATTGGAATATTGTTTTTTGTTGTTTACACTTAGGAGACGAATAAATGGGTAAGGAGGCATATAAATTTTAGAAATAGGAATAAAATCCCTCATAATGTGAAAAGGGATCATCATAGGAGCTAGATTTCACACCCTCATGTGTGAAAAGGGACATTTGCATGTGGACAAGGTCAATTTTGACCAAGTCAACAACGCTAGGATAAGAGGTGGAGATCATCTTTGGAGACAGCGCATAGATAATGGGATGAAGATTCCTTGGTGGAGGAAACCATAATGATGGGACCCAAGGTTAGATGGCTTCCATTTGTATAAAATGAGGGCAAGGTAGCCATAGCATCTTATGTTATTGATTATTGATTTTATGGTCTGTATGACTTTGTGCTTTCTCCAACTATTTAGTTGAGATTGTTGTGCTGCTCAACACAAGGCATTCATGTTTAGTAATTCCTTATAATTTCTTGAGAGGCTTCTTGAAGGATCTTGTACTTCATTTCTCCACATCCAGGCTTCAGGCCAAGCTACCTCCTTCAGCTACAATGTTATTTCTGCAGCAGTATAACATTTTGTTGCAGGGTGTTGCAGTGGAGGGTTCACAACACTACTTCCAGAGCTTATGTTTCAGAGAAGGAAGATTTATTTCCTTTGAGAGATCAGTGAGGAATCCTCTTGAGCTGATTTCAGATCTTGGTGCTTGGCCAACACAGTTTATATCTCCTACAATGCAGTCCCTCTCCTTGACTGTGTTATTTTTAGTGTGTATCTGCAGTGAGGGTTTGCAGTGATTGTTGGAGGGTGAGATCTTCAGTATTAGGATCATCCTTTCACTTGGAATATCCATTGGAGGAGGTTCATTTATCTCATGTTTCATCTTCATCCATCTCCATCCAGTTCTTGAGTTGCAGCTTCTATTCAGTCCTAGGACTGTAACTCTGGCATTTTTGTATGCAGGGTTAAACCCCTTTGTGTTGAGCTAGTTTCCTAAGGAAAGGGTCAATCCTTCTTCCAAAATGCTACCAAAGGGGATTCTCATATATTCTTGTATCATTCAACTATATGTATGTAAAGCTGTAGTAAGACTGCATTATTTCATAGTTGGATGTATAGATCTATTCTTTTGTACTTATGTTTTCAAGAGACCCTTGCCAGATTATCTCAATAATGTATTAAAGAGGCTAGATCTTTGTTTTATCAACATATTTATTAATAAAACTATATATCAATGGTTTTATATCATAATTTTGCAGAAACCCTCAGTAAATCATGTAGTCATGTGCTTCAGAAATTCTGCATGGTGTAAGTCATGGGGTTTGGGTGCTTTCAAGCCATTTTGAGGCCGGGAGATCTGCTTAACTCAGCAAAAGGGATTTGTTTCTAATCCCCTTTTGTATGTGAGGGCCATAATACATATTATAATGGATATAATTGTTATTTCCCACTGTTATATTATAATTTTCTGGAAATAATGTTTTTATGGTTAATATTGTTGAATTTTCCCTTTCGGGATTTTACATAGGACATACCAGTTACTGCAGGAATTTTATCAAGGGGTATGTTCTGATCACAGTGTCGATGGAGAAGTTGCTAAAGAAGGATGTAGAATTTTTTTGGGATGACGAATGTTAGAAGAGCTTTGAGTTGATAAAGGAGAAAATGTTCACTATACCTATCTTGATATTCCAACACTAGTCTAAGGTTTTTCATGTGAATTTGGATGCATCTGGTATAGAACTTGGGGATTTTTTGGTGCTATTGGAGTCCTGTGTTTTGATAGCTTGGCTTACCAAAAGACAAGGCAACATCAGAACCAATCTTGAGAGTTCCAGGAGCTAGTCCTTCTGTTGTCAAAGAGGGATCTCTCAAATTTACTTGTTTTGCAAAGATTTATCTTGTTTTCTTTTAAGTATTGATTTTAGACTAGTTATTAAGTGCAGGTGTTTGTTTTGTTTGTTTGTTTTTTTGGTTGGATTGGCACAGCAGAACATGAAATTTTTAGGTAATACAGATAGAAAAAGGGAGTGTCAGTTTCATTGGGCAATGGAGTCAAAATGAAGTTGGTAACAGGGTCATAAGTGGATATGCGATATCAAAGGGAAAATCTAACTTGGCCACAGGATCCTTTAGTTTTTATGAATGAGATGGACATTAATGATTTGAAAGAGAGTTCAAATTCTCTACAAAGGGAACTTAAAAACATAACTTGAACAATAAAGAGGTATTTGATAGACAGGGCTAACCATGAATTCTACAAACCACACTTTAAGCAAATAATGATTTCAAGAAAACTTTCAAAATGAAATCTAAGTTTCGAGAGCACATCCTATTTCCTCAAAGATTTTATTTCAAAGGACTTAGAAAACATAAAAGATTCACTGATAATTGCAGTCATAGAAGAGGGAACACCTAATACATCTATGATCACAACTATAAATACCTTTAAAACAATTGTTTAAGCAGGGAAAAAGGGTATGATAAAAAAATACCTCCTTGGCTAACTATAAACAATGGTACTTCAAAGGAAGACTTCAAAAACAGTTTTCAAGTGGTAGCAGACAAGCAGGGAAAACCATAAATCATGCTGGAACCAACTATTTGAACTATTAGAGAAATAAACAAGCATGAGGACTAAAGAGAAAGATTAAAGACTCTAAAATACCTCAACAAAAGAAAACATAAAACAGTGAAGGATAAACAGGTCTAAGGTGCTTCCAGGTGTCATTTCTTAGACTAAAATTTTCATCCTACTGTAGTAAGAATTTATGAAACATAATGAAAACAGTAAAAACAGCATAAAGTTCAGAATACATCACCAACAGCCAAGCTTAGGAATCCAATGATAGAGCCTTCTCGAGAATAAGCATGTCAAGACATCAACAAGCTTCCAAGACTTCAATTTCTTCTTCAACTTCAAACAGACTATGTATTATTTCAGAGAATTTCAGTATTACAAATAGTGACCAACCAACAAATTCTCATCTTCTTCAGAAGTAGTTATAGAATAAATGGGGAGCTGGAAGAGTTCTAGGGTTGAGTATCATTAAGTCTATACTAAATGCAACTCCTAGCCTTGAAAACCATGCAAGGCATAAGGCAAAAAATCATTGAATTATAACTCTGTTTCATTTATTTTATTTCTGTTTTTTGGCTTAGTGGGCAAAAAGATTGACTTTAAGGCACTTTCTTATTTTTGCAATAACTTCTACTGACAGTTTGGGATATTTGTTTTGCTTGTAATAACTATTTAGCTGTCTTTGGCCTTAATGTTTTGGACTGAGATTTGATCTGGGTATTCCTTTGAGGCAGAGAGGTTACAGGTGGCAATTTTGGTAGCTGGGGATTCAATTAGCCCCTCTGATGTGGTGTTCGAGGTCTTTTGGATCTGATTTGTGGATTAGGCCTTTGATTCCAGAGTTCATGCCTTGATCCTTTAAGCTTTTATTTTAACTTTTAATCTTCGGATTATGCTCTGATTTTCATCTTGACACTGATATTCTTTCATTTAATTAACTCTGATAGTGTTTGTTGTTTGCAGGTGCGTAGAGGGTTTTTTGGAGAAATGGTTTTGAAAAGCCGACAATCATGACTTATTGACCTTCTTAGAACACGTAATTATCACTTAAAAACCCTTTAATTTGTACCAAATTCCATAAGGATCATCATCCTTAGCCAATAACACTGTAATCATCTGCGGGAGGGTTTTAACCTTAATCTTCATTAAACCTGCATAAAAACAAACAAATATTATTTAAATCCTACAAAATTTTGTTTAGAACTACTTAGGATGGTTTATGGAAGCGTTTCGGAGCAATGAGGATGGAGGAAATTATAGCAGAGAATGGGTTTCTATGCCAAAATAGAGATCTAGAGTTTAAATTTAAAATATGGTGTGAAATTGGAGAAATGCGGTTTTGGAAAACCGACAGTGGTTTTCGCATTTCATTTGGGGGGTAGGCGGTATTGCCTGAAAAAATATGATTCCATAAATTACTTGACACATTTCCCTTTCGATACCGCTGATTTCACAAAATTTTTATGTGTTAAACCTCTGGCACAAAGATTTTGCGATATGCCACCACAACCATTGGATCGGAGGCTCCAGATCCAACGATGCGGAATGAACGTGATGAGGGATAAGAAGCATGGTCGGGGAAAGTAGTGGGGCCTACGATGACGTGTTCTTCTTTGTCGCGGAGCAGGTGGGTGGTCGGGAGTGTTTGAATGGTCGGTATAGATCCTGGCCATT
Organism: Pinus albicaulis; assembly: GCA_034641835.2. Classification (NCBI taxonomy): domain Eukaryota; kingdom Viridiplantae; phylum Streptophyta; class Pinopsida; order Pinales; family Pinaceae; genus Pinus; species Pinus albicaulis. The sequence goes on along the minus strand of CM076579.1, from coordinate 1,550,342,210 downwards.
GGATTTATAGAATGGATGGTGATGGTTGAGAAAGGAAGCGGATATGTTGAAAGGGGAAGAAAGGAAGGGAAGGTGATCAGGCAAAGAGATGAGGCCCGATGGCCGTTGATCTTCAAAAATCAATGGTCTGGATGTGTTTAGACCAAAATGTCGGGAAAGAGGGAAATAAAAGGAAAGTAGGGGTTCGGGAAGGGTTTTCAAGTCCTTTACCGCTCGCTTGCGGGTCTTTAGGATGCATGGAGGAAGGGCTGAAGGTATAATCCCTCAAGGGCTTAAGACTATTATAGCGCATTAGACTGTTTTTTAGGCCAAAAACAAAGGTTTTTAAAGCCAAAACAGGGTTCTGATAGATGAGAGAAGGGTTTTTAAACCAAATGAAAGGGGAACATAAGGTTTAAAAAGGATTTTGGAATGGTTTAGAAGTCAAATGAAGGTCTTTAAGGATGAATATGGAGAATGAAATGGAGAAGTGTAATGAGGGAAAATGGAGATTCTTCAAGCAGTCTTTCTCTTGGTAAATCAACAGGTACTTTAGGAATTATAGTGAAACAACAGTGAAGATTAATTCAAAGGATAAAGAACATCATAAGACTTCAAAAAGATGATAGGTTTTCAAAGGAAACTATCTCTTGAAGGCTTGAAGACAAATTCTAGCCACTTCTTGGTATAACAAAATTTATAGGTGGCTAACAGTGGCTCCACTTGGGGAGGATAGCTAGTTATTTAGGTGTCTAGAACCTTAGCTATTGATCTCTGGCTTTCCAGTAAACCAGTGCCTTAATCCATTTGGCAGCAAATTTCTTTCCCTTTAGCTGACCTTTCTTTGATTTGATAATCTCCGCAGCAATTTGAAACAATGGAATTCTATCAAAACAACATATCTACCTACCCATTTCTAATGATCCTAACATTTTCCTTCTTTCAGAGTGCATTTCGACTAGAAAAATCTCTTCATCAACATTTTATTATTTTTTGAAAATAGGAAACTAATCTAAGTCTAATATTATTCCTCCATGAGTTCACATTAAGCAGTTGAACTCATAAATTTCTCTACCTAAACTATTATCTAACAAGATTAGATTGTCTGACAAACCTTTATTCTCTAAATTCAAAAGCAAGAAATTTAAATGCAGCCAAGACAGGATTAAGCAGTCTGACTTGCTACAGATCTATGGCATAAAAACAAGCTGCACATAGATTTTATGAAAAGTAAAACAAAATTTGTGAAGGCTTCAGATCTGAAAACTAAAACATCCTTCATTATTTCTTCAGCTCTGTTTTGAATTTGTTTGACATGTGTTTTCTCTCTTATCTGGTTCAAGTTTTGAGTATATTGGAACAAATTTTTTTTCTATATTTGGCTCAATATTTAATCTAATTAGAGTCATTCTTCTTTTCATATTCATATGTTCAGATATTGAATTTGTTTGAACCTTTGTTTCCTCTATCCTAATCTACCTTACTGATAAGCCAAGATTGTGTTGTTTGGCTGATCTAATTCACTAACCTATCAATAGTAAATTGAAAATATAATTAGTCATGATTAGGTTGTATGACTAACTAGAAGTGTGTTTTTAGGAGTGGCATTTGAGCTTGCACACTTTCAGACTTTGTCTCTCTTTTTTGGTACGAGGCTGTACCTTTCTTTTTTTTATCTGCCCTCTTTTCTTTTCTATTCTTTTTGTATTTGTATTTTTCTAACTTTGAATGCAATGTTCAGACAATGATAATTTACAATGGAAAGTAAAAATATTTGAAACTCATGACTCTTGACAGAATTAATGCTTGAGCATCCTGCCATTGACAGGACCTCCATATAGATCTTCTCCACTCAACTCCTTCAAGAAAAATTCATTATGACCCCTCTCAGCATGAATAATATAGGGTACTTTCCATAGATTCTCGAACTTTCCATGCTTTTCCTTCTCTTTCCTTCTTGAATCCCACTTAAGAACCACATTTCCAACTTGGAAATTGTTTTCCTTAGTCCTTTTATCTAATAGTTTCTTGATATTTTCTTGGACTATTCATATACTTCTTCTCCGGACTGTTGTAAATGAATTGTTTGGTTGATTCTTCTCTGCATATCATTTTCTTCAGTTTGCACTTCTTGAAGGAGTTTCATGACTGGAACTCCTAATGATGTTGGGAAGACTGCATCCAAGCCATAGAACAGCTGATAGGGGGACATATTTATTGACTTCTTAGTAGTTAATCTATCAGCCCATAAGGCATGAACCAACTTGCTATGCCATGATTTCTGATTTTGTTCCAACAACTTTTTGATGATATTGATGAGGCTCTTGTTGGAGGAGTCAGCTAATCCATTTCCTTGGGGATAGTAGGCAGTAGAATGTCCTAAGGTGATGTGGTATTTGTAACAGAATCAACCATTCTTTTAGACTTGAAGGGAGCAACATTATCTGTGAGGATTTTTCTAGGAAAACCAAATCTGGATAGGATGTTTGTTTCAAGGAACTTGATAATGACAGAGTCAGTTGCATTCATAGATGGTATGGTGTCTATCCACTTGATAAAATAATCAGTGGTAGTGAGGATCCACTTATGTTGGGCTGATGAAGATGGGTGAATTTCCCCAATGAAGTCCAAACCCCATTGTTGAAAGGGTGCCTCAACACTGATGGGATGTAAGGGTAAGGGAAGGAGCTTTCTTTTGCCATAAAAAATTTGACACTTATGGCAATACATGACTAACTTTTGAGTGTCTGGGAAAAGGGTGGGCCAATAGTAACCAGATTTGAGGATTTTGTTTGTTGTGGTCTTCCAGTAGAGGTGTCATCCACATTCTCCTTCATGCAGCTCATGCATGTTTTTTCCTACATCATCCTCAAGTAAACATTTAAGAAAAATTCCAACAACACTTTTCCAATATAATACCCCATCTAATATGAAATAATACAAAGCCTTATGTTTCAAAAATATAGCTTTAGTTTTAGACAAAGAAGGAGGGGAATTTAGATATAAAAGCACATAAATGATGTCAGCATACCAAGGAGAATTCAAAAACGTTTCTTCAATGAAAGGAGTAGTGAATTCTTCTATTTCTTCCAACACATCTACCATATTCATATCTAGTGCTTGGAAGTTTGACTTAGCCATGACTTTCGCTAATCCTTGCCCTTTAATTAGTTTGGTGGGCTTGATTTCTTAGTCATATTCAAGAATAGTAGCAATCCAATTTCCCCTTTTACCATCAGGGTCTTGACTTAGAATATCCTTGACAACAATATGTGGAACAAAAGCAATTATGTGAGAGTGTAAAATATAGACTCTAAAGTCTTTTAATGCTTTCACTAACGCTAAGGCTTGCTTCTCTAAGATGTTATATTTGAGAGGAGCATCTCTTAAGGCCCTACTAAAAAAGGATATTGGTTGTTCTTGCCCCAAATAATTCTTTTGAAGTAATATTGCAGCTATTGTATGTTCTGATGCAAAAGAAAAGATATAAAAATCTTTGGTGAAGTCTAGACTAATCAAGATTGGTGTTTGAGTAAGAGCTTGTTTAATCAGTTCAAATGATTGTTTATCTTGTGTAGTCCATTTCACACCTACCTCTTTATTAAGCATGTTTGTAATGTTTCTTAGTAGCTCAACAAGGTTGAGGATAAACCTCCTCAAAAAATTAATCTTTCCAATGAAATATTGTAATTCTTCGAGGCTTCTTGGATGGTTGATTTTCAATATGCCATCAATCCTTTTAGGGTCTACTCTGATTCCCTCTTCTGAAATTATGTGACCAAGAAGCTTTCCTTCTTGGAGACCAAAGAGTGCCTTCTTGGGATTCAAATATAAGTCTAATTTCCTACATTTCTCAAAAATGTTTCTTAAGTGAATCAAATGTTCTTCATCAGTTTTAGAGAAAACAATTATGTCATCAAGGTAAATGATTATAAAATAGCCAATATCTTCTAAAAAGGCTATGTACATGGCCCTTTGGAAGGTGGCCCCTGCATTCATCAAATCAAATGGAATTTTTACATACATAAAGGTGCCCCAAGGTGTAGTAAAAGCAGTTTTGTGTTGATCACTTGGGAGCACTAACACCTGATTGTAACCTGAGAACCCATCCAATAGTGATATTATTTTAGACCCAACTACCCTTTGAAGTATATGGTCCATCTTGGGCAATGGGTAGTTGTCTTTCAGGGAGACTCTATTTAGATTTCTAAAGTCAATGCAGAGCTTGATTTCCCCTGTCTTCTTCCTAACAGAAACTAGGTTTAACACCAATTCTGAATATATAAGGGATACTATAATGCCAACATCATACATTTTTTCAATTTCTTTCTTGACTAAAGGTAATAAAACAGGGTTTATTCTCCTTAGTTTTTTTTTGAAAAGTTTCTAATTTTCCTTAAGAGGAATTTTGTGTTGAATGGTGCTAGTCTCATAATATTTCATATCTTTGTATCCCCATGAAAACACATCTCTAAATTATTTGAACAGATCTATGTATTCCAGTTTTATATGAGCTGGAAGTGTGCTAGAAAGTTTGATCATCTTGGGTTCTGCTAGGTTGCCTATGTTATGTTCTTCTACATCTATTTCCATAGGCTCCATTCTTGGTTCTTTGGCTACATAATTAAAGTCAAAAATGTGTTCTAAAGGTGTGAGACCTCTTGGAATTGTATCATTCTTGCATTGTAAAACTTCCAAGTCTTTCTGGTCTATGTTGTCAATTAATTCTGCTTTAAAAAGATTCTCACAGTGATTTATATCAGCAGAATATGTGCTTTCTGTTTCTGGGATTTGTTCATTATCCAAATAGTTTTCTTCATGGCTGGTTTCTAATGCTAGTATGGAAAAATCATTTTCTGATTTTAGGAAATCATCTATGTGTTTTTCAATGTCAAACACTTGCCAGTGGTCCTCATTATTTGGCATTGCAGGCCTGTTTTTGACCTTTATGTTAAGATGTTCATTTATCTGAGGTACTTGGCAATTGCTGGCATTGAAGGCAAGTTCATTTGCTAGATGATTTTGTGCTCTTGGAATGAAAATGAGTTCATATCTTTCAAAGGTCTTTAATAAATCAAGGGCAACATTTAGATATTCTCTAAGTCTTAGGTTTTTTGCTGAATATTCTCCTTTGATTTGTCTAATGATGAGTTCAGAATCTCCTAGGACTGATATTTTTTGGGCTTCTATTTGTTTAAGCAACTGCAAGCCAAGGAGCAAGTCTTCATATTCAGCAATGTTATTGGTGCATGGAAATTATAATTTATATGAATAAACTTGATTTGTATTGTGAATCCATACACCTACCCCTGCACTTGTTTTATTACAAGACCCATCAAAGTTTATTATCCAAAGTATTTATGTCTCATCTTCATTTTCGTGTTGCTACTGATTACTATTGTTTTGTATCTTAGTTGGTGGTAGCTTAGATTGTTCTGGTGTACTAATTTCTTCTTTATTTTCCTTTTCTTGTTGAGTGACTTCATCTTCATTGTACAAGATAAAGGAATCTAAACTTGACTGAATGGAATATATTGGAGAGTTGTTTGGTTTATCTATGTTGCTCACCATGTATTTCATGTGGGATTCCCTGTATAATCTTTTGTTTTGGTTAAATACTGGGATGGTGGCATAAGACATGTCCATTTGAAGGCTCCCCTAAAGTTTGGCTCCCCATGATCTTGATAAAAGCATGCCATATTTTGGGGGAATTTCAGCTACCACTATGTCCATTACTAGACTCTTAGCAGGGATTTGAGATAAGTTTACCCATAAATCTTTGATTAAACCCAAGCATTTGACTTTGCTTGAATCAAATGAATACATATCCTTGTATGGTTTAGTAATTTCTAAGCCTAAGCTTTCCATTACTACTTTGGGCATAAGATTATGTGAAGCTCCAGAGTCTAACATGGCATTGTGTAATATCCTATCATGTATATTCAAACTGACATAGAAGGGAGGGATAGCTCCTTCCTGGAATTGTCCTTCAACTTCTGGACCAAACAACAACTCAGGTTTTTCATATGTCAAGTTTAACGTATCAGTGTCACTTCCTAAGTTCAAAGCTTTAAAAACTTGGTTTTTGTACACTTCTTGTGTTACTAGTTCAGCTAGAGGTATGGTAATTTTTATCTTTGCAATCTCTCCCTCAAGGTTGAAAGGAACTATTGATTTTTTCATATTTACATCTGTTTTTTCAATCAAATTCCTTTCAGCAATTCTAATTTGTTGAAATTTGTTTGGACTGCTATTTGGGATAATTTTGTTAGGGCCACTAGCTGAAGTGCTAGGGCTGCTTTGTTCAACATTTGATTGGCTACTTTTCTCTTTGTTTAAATCTATTTTCTTAGCCAAAATTTTGGGTTTCTCTATTGTTTTCTTAGGCCGATTTTCTGCATTTTTCCTAACAGTAGTGCTAGTGTTTTTGTCATTTTAATTATCTATGTTCCCTCTGCTCATAATATCACATTGTTTTTGCACCTCCATGATTTCATTTTCAAACCCCAATCTATAATCATCAGAATCCTCATATGTATCTTCATTTTGTTTTGGGGAGAAGAAACCTTGTTCTTCTTCAGTGAGGTAAACATCATCCCCACTATCTGATCCAATCAAGTTTACATGATTTTCTCCTAACCTTTCAATATCCCTTTCTTCCTCTTGATCTACATAGTTTTGTTGGAAGGGAGGTCTAATTTTTTGGTCATTGTCTCTCTGCCTATCTTGATTAGGGTCCCTTCTCAGATTTTGGTTTCTATTTCTGTTTTGTTTTTCTCTAGGAGGCACTCTATCATTCAGATTTATCTTTTCAAGAATCCTCTCCATTACCCTTACTAAGTTATCAATTTTACTATCTGATACTGAAGTTGATGGCATTGTATCATCCCTGTATGTAACTCTTCTCTCTACACTCAACCTAGCTCTTTTTTCAATCAGATTTGCCTCCACACTCATGGCTCCCCTCTGCATATCTTCTAAAGTTGAGGGGTCTCTTTCTCTTAGCTGATAGGCCATTTCCGAGTCAAAGCCTTTTGGGAATTTAGCCAAGGCTAAGCCTAGTGAAGGTTTCATGTCTGGAGGAAGTGCATTATACACACTATTGAATCTAGTGCAGTAATCATGGACACTTTCCCCAGTATTTCTTTTGAGGCTAGTATAGTCTGAAAGGATTTGGAGGGGATTTTTTCTGATTTCCCATTTGTTTATGAATGTTTGATATAGAGAAGTAATATCATTTATGTTGTGAGGAGCTAAGTTTTTAACCATTTCTTGACTTCTCCTCCTAAACTTTGAGCAAAAATTCTCATTTTAATAGTCTCTTCTCTATCTCCATGTAATCAAAGGCATCATTCATTTTATCTACATGTTGTTGGGCAGTAGTAGGTTCATTTCCAATGAAATGAGGAATTTTGGATTGGTAATCATTTGGTAAGGGAAGTATGGGTTGTGGTAACACTAATGGGGCATACCATGCTACCATTATTAGGTCCCTATATTACTAGTATAGTCCCTTATTGTTATTAGTGTAACCCCCTTATTGTTATTATTGTACCCTTGTAACCCCCATTTTGTTATTATTGTGCCCTTAAATTATTATTGTTAGGTCGGCTAGGATTACATTGTGGCCCACTTGGATTACATTATGGCCACATAGACTCCTATATATAGAAAGGAGATTTTGTAAATTGTATCATCCAAGAATTGTTCGTTTATGTAATGTATTGGAGGTTTCCCTCTTGAAGTGGCTTATTTCTAAGGTTTTGATATCTCTTTTCTTCTATTTTTGGATCTGGTTACACAACATTTGGTATCAGAGCTTTGGATTCTAGGGTTTCACTGCTCCAAACAGGTCATCGTGGAATGTTTTCTATAACTTTTTTGCTATGAAGTTTTAGAAGCTGAAATTGTTAGGGTGTGAAGCTGAAATATTGAAGAAGACTGTATAAAAATTTTAGAGCTTGGTTCGCAACATTTTTGGAGATATGATCTGTGGAAGTTAGGTCTTTTTTCAGGCTCCTAAATAAGTCATCGTGGAATTTGCGCTATAACGTTTTTTCTATGAAGGTTCAGAATCTGAAATTTTTAGGGTGCGAAGCTGAAATCTTTAGGAAACTCATCAAAAAATTTCAGAGCTTGGTACACAACATTTTTTGAGATATGATATGTGGAAGATAGTTCTTTTTCAGGCTCCCGAATTTCATCTCAAAGAGGTGATCGTGGGAAAAGTTCAATAACTCTCTCTCTGAGCATCTGATTGGAGTGACGTAAAAAGTGATTGCAAGTACACGGACTTTGGTTTCTTGGATATCAATTTTAGAGGTGAAGGATGAAACAGTGACATGTGGCAAGTCGTACAAGTTTTCTCTACTGAACCAGTCCATAATTAGCTCATTGTGGGAGATTGGACATAACTTTGTCTTGGAGAATCCAAATCAGGTCAGACCTATGGCATTCAAAATAGAATTCAGAGGGCCACTTCAGTGCTGAATTTCAAATATTGAAGAGCCACAATCACAGATATAATCCAATTTCAATATCGAGCTCCTCAAAAGCAAGAAAAAGGTGTGTATTGTTTTTTGAATTGCATAAGTCTTGTTTGAAAAATCAATTTGAATTGATTCCAAGGGAATATTGTAGAATAGATATCAGTATTGGGTTTTAAAAAATGCCCTATAAAAATAATTCAACACCCATTAAGCCTTCAAAAGGCTCTATTATGACTCATGAAGATGAAGAATTGCAACATGATCTATCAAAATTAAAAGAGCAAGTGCACCAAATTTCGTTCTCGCAAAGAACAGCAAAAAATGAAATGGAATTTTTGAAGAAAGGCGTGGAATCTAAGATAGATGGCATGGAAGCTAGCATGGAATCTAAGATGGATGACATGGAAGCTAAAATGGAAAACATGAATAATGATCTAAAAGTGAACATAGAAGGTTTGACAAAGTTGATACAAGAAATGTTTCCTAATGGTGAAAAAATAGTAGAGGAAACTCATGATGAGAACAAAATAAATGTTAATCGTGATTTCATAAACTCTAATGTTGGCAGGAAGAACCACCATATTCCAAAAATGGATATGAGGAAGTTTGATGGAAAGGATCTGTAACATGGATACCATAGATGAACAATATTTGCAGTCTCCATAATGTGCAAAACACACAAAGGTACGCATTGCAACTTTACATTTAGAAAAAAATACATTTTTATGGTATGAGTAAACTTATACACTATTAAAATTGTCCACTTGAGTCAATTTTAGGAGAAATAATTACTTACATTATGAGGATACAAAGAGAAACACCTTCTTTAGCCAATTGATAAGTCTCAAACAAAAGGGTTTAGTGGGGGAGCACATTGAGGACTTCCAAAAATTGAATATAAGGGTAACTGATATTCCAGAGGAACACATGATTGATCTCTTCATAGGCACTTTATAGGATAACATCCAACATGAAGTTCACGTTTTGGAACCTGATAGGCATTTAGGTTGGCAAGAAAAATTGAATGTAAAATTATGGCGACAAGGAAGCCTACCACTCACTTCTATAAAGAAGGAAGTGTTTCTATGCCAAGATTTCCACAACCTACAAGGTTGACACCACAAAAATTGGAAGAAAAAAGGGCAGAAGGGATTTGCTACAGTTGTGATAGCAAATACACTAAAGGTCATAAGTGTACTGAGAAGAAATTATTTTACATAGATTGTGAAGAGGAAGAAGAAAATGAACAAGAAGAGGATATGGAATTATGGAAGAGGAAGAAATGATTCTGACTATATCTTGTAATGCATTGGAGGGAATTACCACTCCTCAAACTCTCAAGATAGAAGGACATATCAGGAAGAAAAAGGTAATAGTGTTGATTAACTTGGGTAGTACCCATAATTTTATTCATTATAGGGTAGCCAAGGAATCGAATTTCTTCCTATACCCAGCACTAGAATGTCAAGTGATGGTTGCAAATGGAAGACTATAAATTGCTTTATTCATAATATCAAGCTAACCATGGGGGAATTTTTATTGAATAGTCCAATGCTTTCCATTCCTATGGGAGGTATTGATGTTGTATTAGGATTACAATGGTTACAATATTTTAGGGTGGTAGGTTTTAATTTTCAAGAACTTTTCTTGAAAGTTTTTTCAGAAGGAAAGGAATTTGAATTACTGGGTATTGTAGGGAAGCCAAGAAAGGTAGTAAGCTCTAATATCATGACAAAGCTTCTAAAGAAAAGACAACGAGGCGTAATTGCATAATTATGCTCACTATAAGTTCCAACATCAAAATAATATATTTCTCCAGATCTCCAAAAAGTCTTGGAAAATCATTCCAAGGTGTTTGAAACTCCGAAAGGACTCCCACCTATTCGGGATCATGATTATGCTATTCATTTGATTCCGGGAAGTGTTCCTCCAAACATCAAGCCTTGTAGATATCCTGAGTATGATTGCAGAAATGTGTGAATTTATAATTCCCTAGTCAAATTTCTTTCTCTACTCTGTAGTATTGGTACCATGAAGGATGGATCCATGAGTGAATGTGTCGGATTATAGGGAGCTAAATAAAACACCATTAAAGATAAATTTCCCATTCTGTGATTGATGGATATTGGATGAATTACATGGAACAATTTGACTTACGAAGTTGGATCTTCGTTAGGGATATCATCAAATTAGAATGAAGACTGAAGAAATTCCGAAAACAACATTTCGAACTCATGAGGGTCATTATGAATTTTTGGTCATGCCTTTTGGCCTTACCAATACACCTTCTACATTTCAAGGTTTGATGAATTCCATTTTCAAACCCTTCCTTAGAAAATTTGTGCTAGTATTTTTTGATGATATACTGATCTACAGCAGGTCTTGGAAGGATCATGTTCAACATGTTGACAGGGTGCTCAAACTATTGGAGGAGAAACAATTATATAAAAAAACATCCAAATGTTTCTTTGGAGTACAAGAGGTGGAATATATGGGTCATATTGTATCTCACGAGGGTGTTAAGGTAGACCCTAACAAAATTAAAGCCATTAAGGAATGGAAAGTCCCCACAACCATAAAGAAGTTGCACGGATTTCTCAGGTTACGGGAGTATTATCCTGGGATTTGTTAAGAACTATGGGAGAATAGCAGCACCTCTAACAACATTATTGAAGAAAGATGCATTTTCATTGACTTCTAAAGCAACTAAGGCCTTTGAACAATCTTAAAGAGGCAATGTGTCTAGCACCAGTCTTAGCTACGCTAGACTTCACAAAACCTTTATTGTGGAATGTGATGCCTCAGGAAATGGAATTGGTGTTGTTTTAATGCAAGAAGGAAGACCCATTGCTTTTGAAAGTCGTCCAATCAAAGGAAAGTATTTACAGAAAGCTATTTATGAGAAGGAAATGTTAGCAATTCTGCATGCACTAAAGAAATGGCGAACTTACCTAATGGGAAGGCACTTTCAAGGTAAATAGATCATGATAGTCTTAAACACTTTTTTGGAACAAATACTATCTTGAGCAACAAAAATGGGTCACAAAGATGTTGGGTTATGACTTTGAAATCATCTACAAAAAAGGGAAGTTAAATGTTGTTGCAAATGCACTCTCAAGAAAGGATGAGGACGTGGAAGCATTTCTTTGTGTCATTTCTATTATCCAACGAGATTGGATAACCAAATCAAGGGAGGAATGGAAGAATGACGAAGGAGTATGGACACTCATTCAAAAGTTGCAGCAATATCCCAGTACATCTGATACATTTAGTTGGAAAAATGATTCCTTATGGTACAAAGATTGCTTATATATTTGTAAGAATTCCCCACTAAAACAAGATTCTTACAAATTTTTATTCTCTATTTGGGGAGGACACTTAGGATTTTTAAAAACTTACCGGAGGGTGAAGAAGAATTTTTTTGGGATGTTTAAATCTGATATTCAAAAGTTTGTGGTGGAATGTTTGGTTTGCCAGCGAATAAAGTTGAGACAATTAAGACAGAGACTTCTACAACCTTTATCATTTCAGTGTTGGGAGGATATTTCAATGGATTTATCCATGAGGTTTACTGATGAAGGAAAAGTGTGTCATCATGGTGGTGCAGTTGTTATACTTACCAATTATGCACACTTTTGTGCATTATCTCATCGATTTAAAGCAAGTACGATTTCTAGTGCATTCAAGGCCAAATTCTGAAACTACATGGAAGCCCAAGGGTTATTGTGAGTGACATAGATCCCATTTTTACTGAAAATTTTTAAACCGAGTTATTTTCTTGTTTGGGTACTCAATTAACACATAGCTCATCTTATCATCGTCAATTTGATGGTCAAACTGAGATAGTAAATAAATTTTGGGAAGGATATCTTGTTTTTTTTGTATCTGATAAACAAACACAATGGGTCAAGTGGTTACCTTTCGCTGAATGGTGGTATAACACTTCCTTCCATATTGCAGCAAAAATGACCCCATTTATGGCACTTTTTGGATATCATCCACCATCCATCACATCATCTTTAAGAGAAAATTCGAAGGTTCAAGCAGTGGAATATCACATCGAGCATCAACAAGAAGTTCTCCAACTCTTAAAGGATAACACGAAATTGGCACATTTGGCACCAAATCAAATCAAAACAACATGCGAGATCAACATCTCGCGGTGAAAGAAGTTTTGATGTAGGAGATTGGGTGTTTTGTTCAACCCACAAACCAAATGTCCTCGAAGCAAGCTAAGAAGGATTAATAATTATCATGGCAGTACTATGGTCCTTACAAGGTGTTTCAAAAGATTGATGCTTATGGCATACAAATTGGAGCTTCTGGTTCTTCGAGTTTATCAGGTTTCCCTTATTCATACCATAAAGAAGGTTATAGGTGAAAATCTTCTAGTTCAAACAATATTTCTAGAACTTGATGAGGAAGGAAAAATCATATTGGAACCTGAAGCGGTCACGGAAACAAGAACTCGACAGCTACGGAATCGATCAATTTCAGAGTATCTCATCAAGTGGAAGAAATTACCCACTAAATATTCTACATGGGAGGATGAGAAGTTTATACAAAATCACCCAGAGCTACTCAAGCATTAAGGACAACACTTTTTTGAAGGAGAGGGGCATGTTAGGTCCCTATATTACTAGTATAGTCCCTTATTGTTATTAGTGTAGCCCCCTTATTTTTATTATTGTACCCTTGTAACCCCCATTTTGTTATTATTGTGCCCTTAAATTATTACTGTTAGGTCGGCTAGGATTACATTGTGGCCCACTAGGATTACATTATGGCCACATGGACTACTATATATTGAAAGGAGGTTTTGTAAATTGTATCATCCAATAATTGTTCATTTATGTAATGTATTGGAGGTTTCCCCCTCGAAGTGGCTTATTTCTAAGGTGTTGATATCTCTTTTCTTCTATTTTTGGAGCTGGTTACACAACGGTTTCCCCCTCGAAGTGGGCTAGAATGGAGTGTTTTGGACAATGGTGGTATGGATTGGAGTGGAAGAAACACTTGGGCCAGCAAACTAGTTTTGAGCAGATTTGTTACAAAAGAGGCTAAAGTTGTGAAGAAGCTGGGAATCAGGAGGAGTAGAAGGTGAGGCTTCTCTACTAAAGCCCTGTTGCAAACCTGCAGCTTCAAAATCAGCTTGGTTTAAATCACTTTGAGATCTGGTTTTGAATATGTTATTTGTATGATGCAATTCAAAGTGTAAATCCTCTAAGACAACAAGGTTTTCAGGGACAGATTTTTTTCTTAAGAGGCTCCTATCAGCCGCTGAATTTCCAAACTTAAAATTCTGCCATAAAATATTCTCTTGATTGTCAAATATTATAGGAGGATTAGGGTCTGGATGAGATCTAGTGTTGATCCTATGTGAAGATAGATTGTTTTTTTCAAAAATGAGAGAGGCTGAATTTTTTTAGGGATTGTTTTTGAAAATATTTCCTATCACAATGTCTATTCTAGTATGGGACTATGCTTCTAAACTTCCTCAAGGCTAGTTAACACAGTCCTAAAGAGATCTAGAGACCTAGTGTTGTGTAACCAGCTCCAAATATAGAAGAAAAGAGATATCAACGCCTTAGAAATAAGCCACTTTGAGGGGGCAACCTCCAATACATTACATAAATGAACAATTCTTCGATGATACAATTTACAAAACCTCCTTTCTATATATAGGAGTCCATGGGGCCATAATGTAATCTAGTGGGCCACAATGTAATCCTAGCCGACCTAACAATAATAATTTAAGGGCACAATAATAACAAAATGGGGGTTACAAGGGTACAATAATAACAATAAGGGGGTTACACTAACAACAATAAGGGACTATACTAGTAATATAGGAACAAAATGGGGGTTACAAGGGTACAATAATAACAATAAGGGGGTTACACTAACAACAATAAGGGACTATACTAGTAATATAGGGACCTAACATGCCCCTCTCCTTCAAAAAATTGTTTTCCTCAACGCTTGAGTAGCTCTGGGTGCTTCTGTATAAAATTATCATCCTCCCATGTAGAATCTTCAGTGGGTAAGTCCTTCCTCATCAAGCTCTGGCAATATTGTTTGAACTGGAAGATTTTCACCTGTAACCTTCTTTAAGCATGAAACATGGAAAACTGGATGTACTCGCGAAGAAGCAGGAAGCTCCAATTTGTATGCCATAGTACAAATCTTTTGCAACACCTTGTAAGGACCATAGTAATTTGGCAATAATTTATTATCCTTCTTAGCTTGCTTGAGGGAAATTTGTTTGTATGGTTTTAGCCGTAAAAATACCCAATCTCCTACATCAAAACTTCTCTCGCTGCGATGTTGATCTGCCTGTTGTTTCATTCTATTTTGTGCCAAATTCAGGTTATCCTTTAAGAGTTGGAGAACTTCTTGTTGATGCTCGATGTGATCTTCCACTGCTTGAACCTTCAAATTTTCTCTTAAAGATGATGTGATGGATGGTGGATGATATCCACAAAGTGCCATAAATGGGGTCATTTTTGCTGCAGTATGGAAGGAAGTGTTATACCACCATTCAGCTAGAGGTAACCACTTGACCCATTGTGTTTGTTTATCAGATACAAAACAACGAAGATATCCTTCCAAAAATTTATTTACTATCTCAGTTTGACCATCAGATTGAGGATGATAAGATGAGCTATGAGCTAATTGAGTACCCAAACAAGAAAATAACTCTGTCCAGAAATTTCTAGTAAAAATGGAATCTCTGTCGCTCACAATAACCCTTGGGCTTCCATGTAGCTCTGGAATTCTGTCCATAAATGTAGTAGCAACTGTACTTGCTTTAAATGGATGAGATAATACACAAAAGTGTGCATACTTGGTAAGTCTATCAACTACTACCATGATGACACTCTTTCCTTCGGACTTAGGTAAACCTGTGATAAAATCCATTGAAATCTCCTCCCAACGTTGACTTGGAATGGATAAAGGTTGTAGAAGTCCCAGGGTCTTAATTGTTTCCACTTTATTCTGCTGGCAAACCACACATTCCACCACAAACTTTTGAATATCAGATTTAAGGCCATCCCAAAAAAATTCTTTCTTCACCCTGTGGTAAGTTTTTAAAAATCCTGAGTGTCCTCCTAAAGGAGAAGTGTGCAATTCCAGAAGAATATTTTGTTTTAGTTGGGAATTCTTACAAAGATATAAGCGATCTTTGTACCATAAGGAATCATTTTTTCAACTAAATGTATCAGATGTACTAGGATCTTGCTGCAACTTTTGAATGAGTGTCCATACATCTTTGTCCTTCTTCCATTCATCTCTTGTTTCGGTTATCCAATCTGGTTGGATAATAGAAATGGCACAAAGCAATGCTTCCACCTCTTCATTCTTTCTTGAGAGTGCATCTGCAACAACATTAAGCTTTCCTTTTTTGTAGATTATTTCAAAGTCATAACCCAACATCTTTGTGACCCATTTTTGCTGCTTTTCTGAAGATATTCTTTGCTCCAAAAAGTGTTTAAGACTATCATGATCAGTTTTTACCTTGAAGTGTCTTCCCATTAGGTAAGTTCGCCATTTCTTTAGTGCATGCGGTATTGCTAACATTTCCTTCTCATAAATAGGTTTATGTAAATACTTTCCTTTGATTGGACGACTTTCAAAAGCAATGGGTCTTCCTTCCTACATTAAAACCGCACCAATTCCATTTCTTGAGGCATCACATTCCACAATAAATGTTTTTGTGAAGTCTGGCGTAGCTAAGACCGGTGCTAGGCACATTGCCTCTTTAAGATGTTCAAAGGCCTTAGTTGCTTCAGGAGTCCATGAAAATGCATCTTTCTTCAATAATGTTGTTAGAGGTGCCGCTATTCTCCCATAATTCTTAACAAACTTGCGATAATAGCCTGTTAACCCGAGAAATCCTCGCAACTGCTTTATTGTCTTGGGGACTTTCCATTCCTTAATGGCTTTAATTTTTTTAGGGTCTACTTTAACACCTCGTGAGATATAATATGACCCAGATATTCCACCTCTTGTACTCCAAAGAAACATTTGGATGTTTTTGCATATAATTGTTTCTCCTGCAATAGTTTGAGCACTCTATCAACATGTTCAACATGATCCTTCCAAGACCTGCTATAGATTAGTATATCATCAAAAAATACTAGCACAAATTTTCTAAGGAAGGGTTTGAAAATGGAGTTCATCAACCCTTGAAATGTAGAAGGTGCATTGGTAAGGCCAAAAGGCATGACCAAAAATTCATAATGACCCTCATGAGTTCGAAATGCCGTTTTTGGAATATCTTCAGTCTTCATTCTAATTTGATGATATCCTGAACGAAGATCCAACTTGGTAAAATAAATTTCTCCATGTAATTCATCCAATAATTCATCAATCACAGGAATGGGAAATTTATCTTTAATGGTGAGCTTATTGAGCTCCCTATAATCTCGACACATTCACCATGATCCATCCTTCTTGTGTACCAATACTACAGGAGCAGAGAAAGAACTTTGACTAGGTTGAATTATACCCGCCTCTAACATTTCTGCAATCATAAGTTCAATTTCGCTCTTTTGGAAGTAAGGATATCTATAAGGCCTGATGTTTGGAGGAACACTTCCTGGAATCAAATGAATAGCATGATCATGATCACGCATAGGTGGGAGTCCTTTGGGAGTTTCAAACACCTTGGAATGATTGTCCAAGACTTGTTGGAGATCTGCAGAAATAGATGATTTTGATGTCGGAACTTCTAGTGAGCATAATTGTGCAATTACGCCTCGTTGTTCTTTCTTTAGAAGCGTTGTCATGACATTAGAGCTTATTATCCTTCCTGGATTCCCTTCAATACCCTGTAATTCAACTTCCTTTCCTTCTGAAAAAAATTTCAAGAAAAGTTCTTGAAAATTAAAAGCCACCGTCCCCAAAGATTGTAACCATTGTACTCCTAGTACAACATCAGCACCTCCCATAGGAATGGAAAGCATTGGACTAGTCAATACATATCCCCCCATGGTTAGCTTGATATTATGGCATTTTCCAGAGCAATTTATAGTTCCTCCATTTGCAACCATCACTTGACATTCTGGTGCTGTGTATAGGAAACAATTTAATTCCTTGGCTACCTTACAATGAATAAAATTATGGGTGCTACCTGAATCAATCAACACTATTACCTTTCTCTTCTTGATTTGTCCTTTTATCTTGAGAGTTTGAGGAGTGGTAATTCCTGCCAGTGCATTACACGATATGGCTGGATTCATTTCTTCCTCTTCTGGGGCTGGTTCCTGGTGTATATCCTCTTCTTGTTCATTTTCTTCTTCCTCTTCACAATCTATGTAAAATAATTTCTTCTCAGCACACTTATGACCTTTAGTGTATTTGCTATCACAACTGTAGCAAAGCCCTTTTGCTCATTTTTCTTCCAATTTTTGTGGTGTCAACCTTGTAGGTTGTGGAAATCTAGGCGTAGCAACACTTCCTTCTTTATAGAATTGAGTGGTAGGCTTCCTTGTCGCCATAATTTTACATTCAACTTTCTTGCCAACCTGAATGCCTTCTCCAATGAATCAGGTTCCAAAACACGAACTTCATGTTGGATGTTATCCTTTAGAGTGCCTATGAAGAGATCAACCCTGTGTTCCTCTGGAATATCAGTTACCCTTATATTCAATTTTTGGAAGTCCTCAATGTGTTGCCCCACTAAACCCTTTTGTTTGAGATTTATCAATTGGCTAAAGAAGGTGTTGTTCTTTGTATCCTCATAATGTGCTATCATTTCCTCCGTAAAAATTGACCAAGTGAAAAAAATTTTACGGGAGAAAAGCCATCGATACCATACAAATGTATTTTGTTCTAAATGTAAAGTTGCAATGCGTACCTTTTGTGTGTTTTGCACGTTATGGAGATCAAAATATTGCTCCATCTGTAGTATCCATGTTATAGGATCCTTTCCATCAAAATTACTCATATCCATTTTTGGAATATGGTGGTTCTTCCCGCCAACATTAGAGTTTATGAAATCACAATTGACATTTATTTTTTTCTCATCATGAGGTTCTTCTACTATCTTTTCACCATTAGGAAACATTTCTTGTATCAACTTTTTCAAACCTTCGATGTTTGTTTTTAGATCATTCTTCATGTTTTCCATGTTGTCTTTCATGTCATCCATCTTAGCTTCCATGCCAGCTTCCATGCCATCCATCTTAGCTTCCATGCCTTTCTTCAAAACTTCCATTTCATTTTTTGTTGCTCTTTGTGAGAGTGAAATTTGTTGCACTTGCTCTTGTAATTTTGATAAATCATGTTGCAATTCTTCATCTTCATGAGTCATAGTAGAGCCTTCTGAAGGCTTAATAGGTGTTGAATTATTTTTATGGGGCATATTTTAGAACCTAATACTGATATCTATTCTACAATATGCCCTTGGAATCAATTCAAATTGATTCTTCAAACAAGACTTATGCAATTCACAAAAAAAAAAAAAATACACACCTTTTTCTTGCTTTTGAGGAGCTCGATATTGAAATTGGATTATCTCTGTAATTGAAGCACTTCAATATTTGAATTTCGGTGCTAATGTAGCCCTATGAATTATCTTTCGAATTCCATAGTTCTGACTTGATTTGGATTCTCTAAGACAAAGTTGTGTCCAATCTCCCACAATGACCTAATTATGGACTGGTTCATTACAGTGAACTTGTACGACTTGCCACGTGTCACTGTTTCATCCTTCAGCTCTGAAATTGATATCCAAGAAACTACAGTCCATGTACTAGCAACCACATTTTACGGCACTCAAATATGATTCTCATAGAGAGAGTAATAAATATTTTCCCACGATCACCTCTTTGAGATGAAATTCGGGAGCCTGAAAAATCACTACCTTCCACAAATCCTATCTCCAAAAATATTGCGAACCAAGATCTGAAATTTTTTGATGATGTTCCTCAGGATTTCTTCTTCGTACTTTATGAATTTTAGCTTCTGA
Organism: Pinus albicaulis; assembly: GCA_034641835.2. Lineage (NCBI taxonomy): Eukaryota > Viridiplantae > Streptophyta > Pinopsida > Pinales > Pinaceae > Pinus > Pinus albicaulis. The sequence continues at coordinate 1,550,322,767 of CM076579.1, read as the reverse complement.
GACTTCGTAGCAAAAACTTTATAGCGCAAATTCCACGATGACCTGTTTAGGAGCCTGAAAAAATACCTAACTTCCACAGATCATATCTCCGAAAATATTGTGAACCAAGCTCTGAAATTGTTAGAAAATATTCCTCGGGATTTCAGCTTCGCACCCTAAAAATTTCAGCTTCTTAAACTTTGTATAAAAAAATTTATAGCGAAAATGCCACGATGACCTGTTTGGAGCAGCGAAACCCTAGAATCCAAAGCTCTGATACCAAATGTTGTGTAACCAGCTCCAAAAATAGAAGAAAAAAGATATCAACGCCTTATAAATAAGCCACTTCGAGGGGGCAACCTCCAATACATTACATAAATGAACAATTCTTGGATGATACAATTTACAAAACCTCCTTTCTATATATAGGAGTCATGGGGCCATAATGTAATCCTAGTGGGCCACAATGTAATCCTAGCCGACCTAACAATAATAATTTAAGGGCACAATAATAACAAAATGGGGGTTACAAGGGTACAATAATAACAATAAGGGAGTTACACTAACAACAATAAGGGACTATACTAGTAATATAGGGACCTAACACCTAGATGAGTAATAAGCCTACTGGGGCCAATGGAGTCACCAGGTGGAAACGTTTTAGCTTTTGTGAAGGTAAAATTTTTTATGGTTCCACCACCATATTTATTATGAATCCAATCTGAAATATTTTTGGATTTTGTATATTTCTATGGTTATGAGAATTTCCTATGTCTAGTTTTAACAATTAGCTAAGGTGCTCAAACAAATAGAATCTACTCTATGGCTTACTGACTGATTTTCTTAGATATTTGTAGGACTAAAGAGTTATAATAGTTTGCTAGGCTATCATAGATTCAATAGGTCCCACCGTGATCGCCATTATGTTATTGATGAGGTGGGATAACAATTCCCAGTGTATTCTTTGTCAAATTGAGGGCCTAAAGAGTTTTAAGAGGTATTCCGGCAACTATATACTCAATAGGTCCCACCGTGATCGCCATTATGTTGGAGTCCTCTGTTTTGATAGATTGGCTTACCAAAAGACAAGGCAACATCAGAACCAATCTTTAGAGTTCCAGGATCTAGTCCTCCTGTTCTGAGATAGGGATCTCTCAAATTTACTAGTTTTGCAAATATTTATCTTGTTTGCTTTTAAGTATGATTTTAGACTAGTTATTAAGTGCAGGTGTTTGTTTGGTTTGTTTGTTTGTTTGGTTGGATTGGCACAACAGAACATGAAATTTCTAGGTAGTATAGATAGAAAAAAGGAGTGTCAGTTTCATTGGGAAATGGAGTCAAAATGAAGTTGGTAACAGGGTCATAAGTGGATATGGGATATCAAAGGGAAAATCTAACTTGTCCACGGGATCCTTTATTTTTTATGAATGAGATGGACATTAATGATTTCAAAGAGAGTTCGAATTCTCTAAAAAGGGAACTTAAAAACATAACTTGAACAATAAAGAGGTATTTGATAGACAGGGCTAACCATGAATTCTACAAACCACACTTTAAGAAAATAATGATTTCAAGACAACTTTCAAAATGAAATCTAAGTTTCGGGAGCACATCCTATTTCCTCAAAGATTTTATTTCAAAGGACTTAGAAAACATAAAATATTCACCGATAATTGCAGTCATAGAAGAGAGAACAACTAATACATCTATGATCACAAATATAAAGACCTGTAAAACAATTGTTTAAGCAGGGACAAAGGGTATGATCAAAACAGACCTCCTTGGCTAACTATAAACAGTGGTACTTCAAAGGGAGACTTCAAAAACAGTTTTCAAGTGGCAGCAGACATGCAAGGAAAACCATAAATCATGCTGGAAAAAACTATTTGAACTATTAGAGAAATAAACAAGCATGAGGACTAAGGAGAAAGATTAAAGACTCTAAAATACCTCAGCAGAAGAAAACATAAAACAATTAAGGATAAACAGGTCTAAGGTGCTTCCAGGAGTCATTTCTTAGCCTAAACTTTTCATCCTACTGTAGTAAGAATTTATGAAACATAATGAAAACATTAAAAACAACAGATAGTTCAAAATACATCACCAACAGCCAAGCTCAGGGATCCAATGATAGAGCCTTCTCAAGAATAATCATGTCGAGACATCATCAATCTTCCAAGACTTCAATTTCTTCTTCAACTTCAAACAGACTATGTATTATTTCAGAGAGTTTCAGTATTACAACTAGTGACCAACCAACAAATTCTCATCTTATTCAGAATTATTTATAGAAGAAATGAGGAGGTGGAAGAGTTCTAGGGTTGAGTATCATTAATTCTATACTAAATGCAACTCCTAGCCTTGAAAACCATGCAAGGCATAAGGCAGGAAAGCATTGAATTATAACTATGTTTCATTTATTTTATTTCTATCTTTTAGGCTTAGTGGGAAAAAAGATTGACTTTAAGGCACTTTCTTATCTTTGAAATAACTTCTACTGACAGTTTGGGATATTTATTTTTCTTGTAATAACTGTTCAACTGTCTTTGGCCTTAATTTTTCGGACTGAGATTTGATCTGGGTATTCCTTTGAGGTAGAGAGGTTGTAGGTGGAAATTTTGGTAGTTGGGGATTCAATTAGCCCCTCTGATGTGGCATTCGAGGTCTTCTGGATCTGATATGTGGATTAGGCCTTTGATTCTAGAGTTCATGCCTTGATCCTTTAAGCTTTTATTATAGCTTTTAATCTTCGGATTATGCTCTAATCTTCATCTTGACACTAATATTCTTTCATTTAATTAACTATGAATGTGTTTGTTGTTTGCAGGTGCGCAGAGGGTTTGTTGGAGAAATGGTTTTGAAAAGCCGAAAATCATGACTTAACGACCTTCTTAGAACATGTAATTAGAACTTAAAAACCCTTTAATTTGTACCAAAGGCCATAAGGATCATCATCCTTAGCCAATAACACTGTAATCATCTGTGGGAGGGTTTTAACCCTAATCTTCATTAAACCTACATAAAAACAAACAAAAATTATTTAATGCTATGAAATTTGGTTTAGAACTGCTTAGGAGGGTTTATGGAAGAATTTCGGAGCAATGAGGATGGAGGAAATTGCAGCGGAGAACGGGTTTCTATGCCAAAACAGAGACCTAGGGTTTAAATTTAAAATATGGTGCAAAATTGGAGAAAGGTGGTTTTGGAAAACCGGCGGCGGTTTTGCATTGCATTTGGGGGGTAGGCGGTATTGCCTGAAAAATGTGATTCCATGCCTTACTTGACACCTGTCCCTTTCGATACTGCCGATTTCACAAAATTTTTATGTGTTAAACCTCTGGCGAAAATATTTTGTGATATGCCGCCACAACCATTGGATCGGAGGCTCTAGATCTAATGATGCAGAATGAATGTGATGAGGGATAAGAAGCACGGTTGGGGAAAGTAGTGGGACCTACGATGACGTGTTCTTCTTTGTCACATAGCAGGTGGGTTGTCGAGAGTGTTTGAATGGTCGGGATAGATCCTGGCCATTGGATTTATAGAATGGATGGTGATGATTGAGAGAGGAAGTAGATATGTTGAAAGGGCAAGAAAGGAAGGGAAGGTGATCGAGCATAGAGATGAGGCCCGATGGCCGTTGATCTTCAAAGATCAACAGTCTGGATGTGGTTAGACCAAAATGTCGGGAAAGAGGGAAATAGAAGGAAAGTAGGGGTTTGGGAAGGGTTTTTGAGTCCTTTAGTGCCCGTTTTCAGGGCTTTAGGACACATGGAGGAAGGGCTGAAGGTATAAGCCCTCGGGGGCATAAAACTATTATAGCGCATTAGACTATTTTTTAGGCCAAAAAAAAAGGTTTTTAAAGCCAAAACAGGGTTTCGATAGATGAGAGAAGGGTTTTTAAACCAAATGAAAGGGGAAAATAAGGTTTAAAAAGGATTTTGGAATGGTTTAGAAGTCAAATTAAGGTCTTTATGGATGAATATGGAGAATGAAATGGAGAAGTGTAATGAGGGAATATAGAGCTTCTTTAAGCAGTCTTTATCTTGGTAAATCAACAGGTACTTGAGGAATTATAGTGAAACAACAGTGAAGATTAATTCAAAGGATAAAGAAAATCATAAGACTTCAAAAAGATGATAGGTTTTGAAAGGAAACTATCTCTTGAAGGCTTGAAGACAAAGTCTATCCACTTATTGGTATAACAAAATTTATGGGTGGCTAACAGGTGCATCCAGGAGAAGGAGACATTGATCACCCAGTATCTTTTGCTAGTAGGAAACTCTCTAGCGCAGACCGCAACTACTCAATGACAGAAAAATATAGACACTATCTACTAGGAGGAAATTTCAAGATGTGCACTGACCATTCTACTCTGAAATACTTGGTCAATAAGCCCGTGTTGGGGGGGAAGATCTGTCGATGTTTGTTGATTTTCCAGGAGTATGATTTTGAGATCATTGTGAAACCGAGAAGACCAGATGTTGGGCCTGATCATCTGTCACGGATTGAGAATGGGGAAGAACCCACCAGTTTGGAGGAAGGGTTACCAGATGCGCAACTCTTCACTATCAAGGTGGTTGATGAGAACTTTGTTGAAATTATTCATTTTCTGACTATGATAACAACACCTGCAGAATATTTAGTCCAGCAAAATAAGGAGTTGGTTTCACACACAACTTATTTCACCCTGATTGTAGGTCATTTTTATAAATTAGGAGAAGATGAAGTATTAAGGAGATAATTGTTGGAACATGAAATACAAGATATATTGGCTGAAGCTCATGGATGAGTGGTAGGAGACCACTACGCTAGAAAAGCCACTACGCAAAAGGTGTTGCATGCTGGGTTATGGTGGCCCACACTGCATAGTGATGCGCAGGTGTACTGTCGGGCCTGTGATGCATGTTAGCAAACTGGGAGGCCTTCGCACAGAGATGAAATTCCCCTGCAACCGCAAATGGCCTTGCAGGAATTTGGAAAATGGGCTATATATTTTGTGGGACAAATAAACCCTCCTCGAAATAAGACTGGAGCACGCTATATCATTACTGCAACTGATTATGTGACCAGGTGGGCAGAGGTGAAGGCGGTTAAGGACTGTACTGCAAATACTGTTGCACACTTCATCTTTGAGCACATTTTGACCAGGTTTGGGTGCTCCAAGATTTTGATGAGTGATAGAGGTATGCATTTTGTTAACGAAAAAATTGAAGCTTTGACAGAGGAGTTCCAGATCCATCACAAGAAGAGTACCCCTTATCACCCACAAGCAAATGGCACAGTAGAAGCATTCAACAAGATTTTGGAGGATGCACTCAGAAATATCTACAATTCCAACTGGGATGATTGGGACATGTGCATCCCTTCAGTGTTATGGGCTTACAGGACAACATGCAAAAAGTTGACAAGAAATACACTGTTCAGGATGGTCTATAGGTAGGAAGCCATCATGCCAATGGAGTATATTGTCCCAAGTCTGCACATTGTGGACTTCACTAAGATAGTTGAGCCTAGCATTATGGAGGAACATTTTAATATTCCTAAATTAGCTGCAGCTAATAGGAATATTAATTTTGTCTTGTCTATTTTTTCATTTCATGATTGATGAATAAATTGTAAAGGAGGACATGTAAAAATCCTAAAAACCAAGAATAAATCAATGCCTATGTGAACAGAGACATATCTGGGCTATGTAAATAACTCTTGCAGGTGCGAATGGGTGTAAATCACAAGAGTGGGTCATCTTTGACCAAGTCAACAGCGCAGTCTAGGTTCATTGAACCTCTTTGAGGGACAACACAGTTATAGAAGGAGACTCTAAATGTGAAAGGGGCTAAACCAATGAAGTGGTTTAGGGTTTTTCCAAGACTCCAATATTATAAAAGGAGGAGGAGAGAAACAAGAGAGGGTTGTTGAAGATTATTATTTATGAAGGTATTGTCTGCTCAGACATCCCTTGTTGGGTCTTCCTATTCAGGAATCCCACCTCCTTCCTTGAGCAGCTCTTGGAGGCGACTTGTTCTTTCTTTTCCACTATCTGGCATATGGCCAAGCTCTATCTCTCTTTGGCAGTGTAAATCTAGTGAGGGTTTCATTGTCTAAGTGAACTGCAGCAAGTGAAATCTAGATCTACTCAGATATAGATCATACTATCATCTCTTCTCAGTGAGTGAGTCTTTTATCCTCTTGGAAGAGTGTAGTATCAACTTGAGCTTCAGTTTCAGATCTTGGCATCAGGCCAAAGTGTATACAATCATCAACTACACAGTTTCTCTCCCTGATCCATGTAAATCTTGAAGAGCAGAGTTGCAGGGGTTTTGGAATTCTCCTAGAGAAGAGATCTCTCGTGGAAAGGATCCTTCCTTTCACTGTGGTGATCCATGGATTGGCCAACCAATCCATGTTACCTTCATATCTAATTTATTTACTGATGTATTTACTATAAAAATTCTAAATACTGCTGCAGAACTGTGACTTAGATCTCAGATCTACTCACTGTTGTTGGTCATTTGCTGAGATCCCCAAGGGGAGTGTATTATAAAGTCCCTTTTGTATACAGATCTGCAATAGATCTATAATTTTGTATGTATATCTATTATAGATCTGGAATGTAATAAAAAATAGCTTCAACCTCCTAAAATTTATGTTGATAAAATTTTCTGGTTCAATCTACTATTGTAGCACATATTTGAGGCTGGTATTCATGTAAATGCATGTATTTCTCTTGTATATTGCATAGGCCATGGCATAGACTATATTTCCTATTTCTCACACTCTATTATAACTTTCACCTTCAGAAATTACGCTATCCATGCTTTAGTAAAATTATGCATACTTCAAGTCATGGGGAATCAGGGTTTTTAAGCCTAGTCGGGATTGGAGGAACTGTTTAATATAGCTAGGATCATTTTTTTGACCTGAATTTTGGTATGGGAGGCCTACATGACCTAAGCTAAAATATCCTACAACAATTTCCCTTATTTTTACGTGGATTACTGAATACACTCATTTTAGTGCCTAAATCACTGCTTTTCCCCATCCTTTGTCAGTAGAATTGATCTTACTCCTTTCTGCTATACATAAAATATTTTTTGAGGTGTTTCTAAACACATATTAGGGTTATTAGCTCGTTGCTACTCCAGTATTATGTTTTTATACTACTGCAGCCCTTCATTGGGCCATTTTCTAAAGACAACTAGGTGTGGGAGATCTGTTTAACCCACCTAGAGTGATTTATTTTGAGCCTCCTCTTAGATTTAAGTCTTAGATACTCTTATATAAGGGATCCAAGGGCTGGTCTTGGCTGGTCAAGCACACATCCCTGAAAAATGAGTTCTTCAGGCTTGTTTTGTTGAGTAGTCTAGATTTGGAATATTACAAACATTTAGGGAAACTCGTTTCCTTAGAAGAATATCGAATAATTTCTCACTTCCACCAGCAAGTTTTACAGGACAAATTACCTCCTCATCAGTTCAAAGGAGAAGGTAACATGGAAGGAAGAAAATGACCCAGACAAGACCCATTTTTTCCAAGGTAACACACCCCAGAAACAGCAAGGCAGAGGTACAACGCACTTGAGCCATGAAGAGGAAGTGTTAATTCCTAGGCTAATGCTCTATCTTGCCCAATGGGCAGCATTATCCGTGTTTGAATGTGAAAAGGGAAATATCTTGCGAAAAACTGACTAGCATTTCTAGATTTTTCTCAAAAGGAATCAGTTCAAAATAGAAACTAAATGGCACAAATATTTTATTAGGAATTTCCAAACATAACTGAATTCATATGGAAGGAAAAAGCAAGGAAAAGTGAAGACACATCTAGATCTTTCCCGATTTAAATAGGTTGAAAGAGTTGGCAAGGTTTGCCCTCTCCATCTCCTATAAATTGGAGCTATGGGCTCTTGGTCTAAGGTCGAAGGTTTGATTATATGTGGAGCAAAATTTTGTTGTTGTAGTGTGAGGCTTGAAGATCGACGAAGTTCATGGAGATATTTCTGCCTTGATCATCATCACACTCGGAGATAGAGAAAGAGAGAGAGGAATTGGAAGGTTGAGAAGGGCTTGGTGCAACTGGCGGTTGTAATCCCCCTTTTTATAAATCAATAGAATTGTATCTGTTTTGTCCATTCAATGCATCAGTGTCACAATTGTTGTTCAATCGTCTATGTAGCATGATATGAATGGCTTAGATCTGCTTTGTCATATGTTTTTAAATGCTAGTTTAATTGATAGAAAGCTATACTGTCATAGAGATTACACGAGTGCTTTGACTGGTTGCAGGATCTGGATTAGGAGCCAGTGAAGAAGGGCTTCTACTTCGCTGCTTGGTGCTCTCCATAGGATCTGCTATCCACAAAGAGGTAATATTTTCCATATCGCTTTGTCAATTATATATACTAGTATGAACATGTGTGCATTACCTTTGGAACTTTACAGCTAATCTAACAGTTTGCCTTGGGCACCAGGAAGCCTTGAGAGGGATACCCAATAACCACCACCCAATCATATTACCCTATAGCAGAAATTACGACTCCACTGGGGAGTAAACCCAAAGTTTCCAGGTTGTTCCTATGACTTTACCTTTTTTCGTCTATTCACATATCCTTCCGACTAACTTATATGCTCAGTAATCATCTCAAAAGCTCACAAAGTCTAGATTAGACCCTGCTTAGCCATGTGTGCAACTTTACCCCGAGTAACACTTCCTCTGTAAGTTTTTCAGTGTGATATAACGCTGCTTATGCTCAGAAACAGTGTGTTAGTCTCAATATTAATGCTCTGTAATCTCTGCTTCCCAGCACTACCCAGCCAAAATCTGTTGTTTACACCTCTGTTGTGTTTCCCTTTGGCTATGGAGTTATTGGCCATCATATTAGCTTCTCTTGTTGGATCCCTATGCTTGTTTACCAGTTAGCATTTTTATCTTTTGTTCTTGTTTAAAAATTTAATTTTTATCGCATCTACTTTTTAAAGAAGATTTTTTTTTAAAGTTTTCTGAACTTAGTTGAATTAATTCTGAAAAAATTTTGGTTAAAAATTTGTTAAGAGAAGATAGATAGATGTTTGAATCTTTAAAGTTAAACTGTCTTATTCAAATGTTTGGTGCATGGATGTTCAAAGAATCTCTCCTAGTAGAATAAACTCTTCATTGAATTGAATATTTAGAGCATGTTTCTGCATGGTTTTTGAGTCAGAGTCTCATCACATTTCATACGTCCACTCCCCCTCTGCAAGACTAATAATCAAGTACACTAAGAATCAAGCGATAATAAAATTAATCATATAACGTTTTCTGAGCTCACACCAACAGTAGTTTAGGCTAGGATCTTGGAGTAGAAGTGAGAAAATCACCCAAGATCTCAAAACTTGAAACTAGAGTCATTAAAAAGTGAAATCCTACTTCACTCATATTATCGGGACCACTCCACTACCACCGGAGTTAAGCGCGAGACACATCAGGGTGCATGAGAAGGCAGCCCACCTTCGAGTGCATTCAGTGGGCATTCTATATATTGGGGTTCCCTTCGGGGATGTCGAAACTAGATCGGGGATCTAGGTGTTCTGCCCATATAGTGTGTTGTCTATGACTATGACCCCCCTGATGATGTTTGTGATTTGAGGTATCTTTAGTTGCCAAAATTTTTAGGGAATTACACGAGGTGACTGGGACGGGCTGTCCTGGTACCTAAAATAGACAGACCTACACTATGCTTTATTTTAGCAATCATCTACACTTCCCAAACTAGGTTATATTTTTTAATTAAGTTTATTTGCAGAATTAACTCTCTGGCTGTGCTGAGGCAAATATCTGATCTTAATCAATAACTTAAGCCTCTGTTTGAATGCTTTGAGGCACAAGTGCAACTGTGGTAGCTGGGAGGAATCAATTAGCCTCAGATGTGGTAGTGGAGGCCTTCTGTCTGTTAAACATTTAGGATTTTCTTTTAACTATGTCTTAATTGGGAGGATTAGGCTTTTGATAATCAATCTTAGCCGTAATCCCCACAAATTTGTTTTCAATCTTCCATCCTGGTGTGTTTTTTCTTTGACACTGATACTCTTTTATTTTTTATTCATTTACCGTGTTCTGTTGGTGTGCAGTGTTGCGTAGGGCTCGTGAGGCATTAATGCCTTTGGAGTATTGACGAGGCATGGAAATTTGAACCCATGGATGGATTCCTCTTAAAGAACCGAAGGCGTGAGAATTAAACCCCAGCGTTCGGCCTTTCTTCAGTATATAATGGAAAAACCATATAATCACCCTTACCAAATAATATATCTGGACTTCAAAACTTTTGATAAAACCAAGCTGTATAAACATTTTGGGTCACAAAAGGGACTTGTCGATGTCAGGGTGTTTGTGACCCGAAATTTTTATGAAATCCGCCATACAAAGCTCCCCGGGTCTGGATTTCACGACCATGCGAGAAACCAAACAAGACCCGCTCCAATATGCTACTGCCTCGTGGATGCTGACTAAGCGTTGGGACCACTGGTTCTGTGGGACCGTTGACTGCTGTCGTGGCCGTGGGGACTAGGGCGACTGATTGTGGGCCGTCGATCTGCATATCAGATCGACGACGGAGATGTTTTGATAAATGCATCGTACCTTAGTTTATCCCCTGAGCTTCTTTTGAGCGCGATCATCGTCCGATGAATCGGCCTCAGATCGAACGGCGTACGCCAATATCGTGCTGAGCTCACAGTCGATATTTAACGCCCGGGGAGGGCGGTATCTCCAAACTGCTCAGGGCCACGTGTCGGCCTGTGGCATTGATCGCAATCAAATGGGGAAAACAGCTTATCCCACAAATACGGTGCGATTGAAACTACTCCGGTTTTGTACAGTGATTGATCTTAGGGTTAACCCGGGGCTAACGCAATTTGTTGTATTCGCTCGGGCCCATTAAACTCCAGGTTCAAACCTTGGACTCTTTTAATATGACGGAAAATCATCCAAACACCTGCACAATACAAAACTTGTATTATAAAATCCTGTGTTATTTGGTTTACTGCTTCAGAGGGCGTGGGGAGGAGCATGGCCATTGGATTGCGCGATCGGGCCATCGCAATCGATGGTTGGGGAAAAACATTAAGAATGCTCCCGAAGGATAAATCTGATGCGATAAGCACTCGATGGGTCTAGCGCCTGGTTCCAGCACCAGGGCCTATAATGGGGAAGTAATTTTTAGGACTTAGCCCAAGGGGGCTTAAGCCTTTATACAATAATATGTATTTCTTACGCAATTTTCAATGTTTTCAAAGGGTTTCGAGAGTTTCGATAAGGCAAAGAAAGGGTCTTAAACCTTATCAAAGGGGTTTTGAAGGAGGGGAAAGGGGAAAAATATGAAAATGAAGGATTTTTTTGGGGAATAAAGGGGTAAAAATGAGATTATTTTTGGAAGTGGAAGGAGGGGGAAAATGGTCTTTGGAGCAGTATTTCCTCAATGAAATTAGTAGGATCTCAGAGTTTTTTAAGATGGAAACAACAGTGAATATTTGGACAGAGGCATGAGGCCTTCAAGAGTCTTCAAGAGATAACATTTTTTAGCAATAAAACTTGTTTCTTGAAGGCTACAAAAAATTATTTAGCCAGCATTTTCTATAACAAATTTTATAGATGGCTAACAGTGGCTCCACTTGGGGATGGTGCCTTCTTGAAGGCATCAAGAACTTCAGACTTGCATTCTCTGGGAGGCTGATCAGTGCCTTAACCATTGGGCTACCTTTCTTTCCTTGAATGATCTTATTTTGCTCTGAAAACATATTAGCAGCCATAAAAACAATGGATCTTTCATCCACAAGCTTTCTACCTACCCAATCCTACAGATCTAACATTTTTTCTTATTTAGAGTGCACTTGGATTGGCAAACTCTTTTACAACATTTTATTCTTTTGAAAGTAGGAAATCTAATCTATTTCCACTCCTTATTTCCCCATGGACTCAGATTAAACAGTTGAGTCCATATGATTCTCTACCTAAACTACCATCTGTTGGGATTAAACTTTCCAACAGATTTTATTCACTAAATTCTACAACAAAAATTTAAAAGCATACAATTCAGGATTGAATAGTCTAACTTGTTGTTGATCTATGGCATAAAAACAAGCTACACATAGATCTTATTTTGCAGAAAATTAAAACAAAATGAACGGCTTAGGATCTGAAATTTCAAAGCATTTCCTTCATCTCTTTTACAGCTTTGTTTTGATTCTTAAGTTGTTCTTTTCTTGTCCTCTGGCTCAGATTTTAAACTGATTAGAACCAGATTTACTTCTATTTTGACTCTTAAAATAAAACAGATTTGAGTCACCTCTCTTTGGAAACTTAGGTTTATATCTTGAGCATGTTTGAACCTTTGATTTCTATCCTAAACTATCTACTGATAAGCTAAGATTAAACATTTTGGCAAATCGAATTCACTATCCTATCAGTAGAAAATTTAAAACTAATTAGTCTAGATTAGGCTGTTTGAATAACTAGAAGTGTGTTTTTCAGGAGTGGCATTTAAGCTTGCACACTTTCAGAATTTGTTTCTCTTTTTGGTATGGGGCTATACCTTTCTTGTTTTTGCAATCTGCCCTCTTTTCTTTCTTTCACTATTTTTGTATTTTTTATTTTTCCAACTTCAAATGCAGGGGTGGATGAGATATTTATAATGGAAAAAGATAAAAAGGATTTTAGAAAATTAAATGGATCAAGAGAATTAATGCTTAATCATCCTGCCATTGACAGGACCCCCAAACAATTCTGCTCCATTCAACTCTTGTAAGAAATAGGCATTGTTACCAGCAGCTGAATGAATAAAGTAAGGGCCAAGCCATAAGTTGTCAAATTTTCCATGGTTGCCCTTGTTTTCCCTCCTTGAGTCCCACTTCAAAACTTTGTCCCCAATATTGAAATTTTTGGCCTTTGTTATTCTATCAAAAATCTTTTTAATGTTGTCCTGCTTCTGCAATGCTTTGTTATAAACCTCCTCTCTGGTTTGCTGAAGATGAATGGTCTGATTTATTCTTCTGATCATGTCATTATATTCAGTTTGAAAATCTTGAATCAACTTCATCACTGGTACACCAAGGTTGGTTGTACAAATTGCATCAATACCATACACAAGTTGGAAAGGTGACATACCAATAGATTTCTTCAAAGTTAATCTGTCAGCCCAAAGTGCATGAACTAGCTTTTTGTGTCAAGACGTTTTGTTGTCCTCCAATAGTTTCTTGATTATGTTCACTAAACTCTTGTTTGAGGATTCTTCAAGTCCATTACCTTGAGGGTAATAGGTCGTGGAATTCCCCAATGTTATCTGATATCTGTGACAGAATTCAACCATCTTCTTTGATCCAAATGTTGTTGCATTATCAGTGATGATCTTGGTAGGACAGCCAAATATGGACAGAATGTTAGTCTCCATGAATTTTATAATAACAAAATCATTGGCCAGCCTACAAGGAATGGCTTCTATCCATTTAGTGAAGTAGTCTATGGCAGTGATAATCCATCTATGCCGAGCTGAGGATGATGGATGGATTTCACCTATGAAGTCAAGACCCCACTGTTGAGAAGGAGCTTCAACAGTGATTGGATGTAGAGGTAGGGGTAGCAGTTTTATTTTGCCTTCAAAAAGTTGACATTTATGACAAGCAATGATCATATTGTGTATATCAGGAAAGAGAGTAGGCCAATAGAAACCAACCCTCAAAATTTTGTTGGCTGTTGTCTTCCAGTTTAAATGACCTCCATACTCTCCTTCATGGAACTCGTGCTTAACCTTCTCTGCATCATACTCAGGCAAACATTTAAGCAATACACCACTTGCATTTTTCCAATAAAGACATTTATCTATAATGCAATCGTTTACAACTTTTAACTTTAGGAACCTTGCCTTTGTTTTTGTTAAACTGGGAGGTGTATTTAAATTAAGAAAAACATAAATAATATCAGCATACCAAGAGGAATTCATGAAATGGTCTTCAATAATGGGAGTCGAGAATCCTTCTTGGTCATCCAAAGCATCAATCATATTTATATCAAGAACTCCAAAATTTGATTCAGCCATTAGTCTAGCTAGACCTTGGCCTTTGATGAGTTTAGTGGGTTTCATCTCTAAATCATATTCAAGGATAATAGAAATACACTTACCTCTTTTACCATCTGGGTCCTGTGTTAGAATGTCTTTCACAACTGAATTTGGGACAAAGGCAATGATGTGTGAGTGCAATATGTATACTCTGAAGTCTTTCAAATCTTTAACCAAAGTAAAAGCTTGCTTCTCCATAATGTTATACTTCAGAGGGGCATCCCTCAAGGCCTTGCTAAAGAATGCAATAGGCTGCTCTTGTCCTTGTGGATTTTTCTGTAAAAGGATAGCAGCTATGGTATGTTTTGATGCAAACGAAAATATAAAAATCTTTTGAAAAATTAGGACTTATTAGAACTGGTGTTTTGGTTAACGCTTACTTCACCAGTTCAAAGGAATTATTTGCTTCCAAGGTCCATTTTACCCCTTGCTCTTTCTTCAACATGTTTGTTATATTCCTAAGGAGCTCAGCCAAGTTGGGGATGAACCTTCTCAAAAAGTAATCTTTCCAATGAAAGATTGCAACTCCTTTATGTTTCGAGGATGAGAGATTTGCAATATGGCCTCAATCCTTTTGGGATCTATCTTAATACCCTCTTCTGAAATGATGTGCCCAAGAATTTTACCTTCTTGTAGCCCAAAAAGTGTTTTCTTAGGGTTCAAAGATATCCCAAACTTTTTTCATTTCTTGAAAACTTTTCTTAAGTGTTTTAAGTGCTCTTCATCTGTTTTTGAAAACAGAGTGACATCATCAAGGTATATAATGATGAAGAAGCCTAGTTCCTCTGAGAATTCTATGTCCATGGCTCTCTGAAAATTTGCTCCAGCATTCATTAGACCAAAGGGAATTTTCACATACATGAAAGTGCCCCAAGGTGTAGTAAACACTATCTTTAGTTGATCATCAGGGTGGACTAAGATCTAATTGTACCTTGAATAGCCATCAAGCAAGGAAATTCTTCTAGACCCTACCACCCTTTGTAAAATATGATCCATCTTAGGTAAAGGGTAGTTGTCTTTTAATGAAGCTTTGTTCAAGTCTCTAAAGTCTATACAAAGCCTGATCTCTCCAGTTTTCTTCCTAACTGACACCATATTAGACACCCACTCAGAATATCTAATAGGGACAATAATACCAGGTTCATACATCTTTTTAATCTCCTTCTCAACCAAAGGGAGCTGTACAGGGTTTATTCTGCACAGTTTCTATTTGAATGGTTTTTGGTTTTCCTTGAGAGGGATTTTGTGTTGTATTATTTCAGTGTCATAGGATTTCAGATCTTCGTAACTCCACACAAAAACATCAGAAAATTCTTTGAAAAACTCTATGTATTTGAGTTTAATGTGAGCTGGTAAGTTTTTAGACAGTTTAATCATTTTTGGTTTAAGTTCACTGCCTATATTGCACTCTTCCACTTCAGTCTCTACAGGTTCCAATTTTGGCTTCCTGGCCACATCGTTAAAATCAAACAACTCTCCAAAGGGGCCAGACCCTTAGGCAAACTTTCATCTTTGGACTGCGGGGTTTCTAACTCCTCTGTTGCTAATTTTGTAGTCAGTTCTATTTTGTTTTGAAGTTTTCTTGACAGTAGAATAATATTAACAAATTCAGGAGATGGTTCTTCTTCACCAAGAAAATTTTCTTCACTACAGTCTATATCATAATCTGAGTCCAAACTGTGTAGTTCGAATTCATTTCTGAATTGCATGAAGTCTTCTATTTTTTTATCCCCGTCGAACACTTGCCAGTATTTTTCGTTATCAGGTATGGCTTGTCTGAATTTTATTTGATTTGTGCAGTCTTTGGTTTCATACGGTGTTAAGCATGTTCTAGCTGCAAAGGCTAAATTATGGGCCACAATATTTCTTTTCCCCGGGACAAAAATTATCTGGTATTCCTCAAAAGTTTTTAAAAGATCCATGACATCGTTTCGATAGGCCCTAAGTCTGGGATGATTTGCATTATACTCCCCATTGACTTGCCTAATGACTAACTCTGAATCCCCATACGCATTGATTCTTTTGGCTCCTAACTTCTTCAACAATCGCAAGCCTAGAAGTAGGGATTCATATTCCGCTATGTTATTGGAACACTGAAAGTTTAATTTGTAGGAAAGGCTTTCTATGTGGTTATTCTCAGTGTTGCGTATCTAGACACTTGCACCAGCGTTGATCTTAGTGCAAGACCCATCGAAGTGCATACTCCATAGAGGACTAGTCTCGAGTTTATGATTTGGGTTACTATGCTCTTCACTAAGTGTGCTATCGAATTGTTCTTGGAGGTCAACACACTGTTGAACTTGTTTTAATTCCTCAGATTTTTTATTGGGTTGAGGGCTGATTTATTGACCGTCAAGTTTAAAAAATGATGGATGCATGATTTGTAGCTCAAGACCTGTGTTTTGTTTGCTAGAGTTTACAGGTTCAGCAAACAGTTCTGACACTCCTACATTATCTTTTTCCTCCTCTCTATCTGTCATTAAACCATACAGGGTCACTTGTTCACTGAAAGTTTCATCATTGAAAAGGATAAATGAATCCAGGCCTATGTTTACAGAATAAAGGGGATAGTTCTGTGGTCTGTCTTGGCTAGTCACCACATATTGCATATGAGACTCCCTGTAAAGTCTTCTTGTCTGATTAAAAACAGGGATGGTCGCATAGGTCATGTCCATCTGCATAGTTCCTTGTAACTTAGCTCCCCAAGACCTAGATAACAACATTCCATAATTTGGGGGCACACCAGCCACAACAATGTCCATTACTAAGAATTTGGTTGGAATTTGAGCTAAGTTAACACAGAGGTCCTTAATTAATCCTAAAAATTTTACTCTTATTGAGTCAAAGGAGTAAAGGTCTTTGTAAGTTCTAGTGATTTCTAGACCAAGGCTCTCCATTACAGCTTTAGGCATTAAATTATGAGAAGCCCCGGAATCATGCATAGCATTGTGCAAGATCTTGTCATGAACGTTTAAACTTACATAAAAGGGAGGAACAGGTCCCTCTTGATATCTACCTTCAATCTTAGGACCAAAAATGAGCTCCGGCTGGTCATCGTTAAGATTGACTGTGTCATTATGGTCCTCAATATTTAAAGCCTTCAAAATTTGGGTCCTATATACATTCTGGACAACTAACTCAGTCAGGGGAATAGAGATTTTGATCTTTGAAATTTCCTGCTCTAGGCTGAAAGGAATTTGGTTCTTTGAAAAACGTGTTTCAGCCCTACTATCTGCTAGTCTATCAGCAACATCAGCTTGCTGATTTGTTCTATTTACATTTGACACGCTGGTTTCAACAGGAGTACTAGCTGAAGTGTTAATACTACTAATGTCCGCACTCTGTTTTTCATTGTTTTGAGTGCCTTTCTCTCTACCATTATCAGAATTCATAGCTACTGTTTTGTCCTTCTGTTTGACAACTTTAGGCTTGGTTGCAGTGTTGTTTTGTGAATATTTATCAGAGTTTTTGGTGTTGGGAGTTTGTTGACTGGTTTTTCTTCTAAGGTCATATTCTCTTTGAGACTCTATGATGAAATTTTCCATGTCTTGATAATAAATTTCATCATCATCTCTTTTGTCATCATAAGGTGTATTAAGACCTTGTTTTTTCTATCATAATGGACTTCAAAGTCATCATTATCTACCCCCAGCATATTGATATCATCTTCCTCTATTATTTCATCTATTTCCTCAACCTCACTTACATAGTTTTGATGAAAGGGAGGGGTGATTTGTTGATCATCTTCCCTAGGTCTGTTTGGAGGTTGGTTCCTTCTAAAATTCTGATTCTGGTTCTGGTTTCTGTTTTGAGGAGTAGTTTGGTTTTGACTGGCTTGTGCTCTCTCAAGGATGCTCATTTTCTTCATCATCTCCTCCATCATTCTCTCTATATTTGAGTTGGAAGCAGAGGGTGTAGATTCCTCTCTAAAGGACACTCTCTTTTCATTTTTCATTCTTTCTCTCTTCTCCATCAAGTTGACTTCCACAGCAAGAGCACCTTTTTGCATCTCTTCAAGAGTTGCAGGATCTCTCTTTCTCAACTGATAGGCCATCTCAAGGTCAAACCCCTCAGGAAAATTGTTTAAAGTTGAGCCTTGTGGAGGTTTTAGATCTGGGGAAAGTGCATTATATACACTGTTAAATTTGGTACAATAAGCTTGTACACTTTCCCTAGTGTTTCTGTGGAGGTTCTTGTAATCCGAAAGGACTTGGAGAGGATTCTTCTTCACTTCGCATTTGTTTAAGAAAGTCTAATGGAAGGCTTGAAGATCGTTGATACTATGGGGGGTTAAGCCTTTAAACCATTTTCTTACCTCTCCCCCCAAGCTTTGAGAAAATAATCTAAGCTTGACAGAATCATTAGCAATTTCATTTCTGTAAAAGTAGTCATTCATCTTATCCACATGTTGTGATGTAGTAGCAGCATTACTAGCATCATATAATGGAATTTTGGACTGATATTCCTGTGGAAGATTGAATAATGATACAGGAAGGACTAACGGAGCATACCATGCTGCCATGATATGTGGTGGAGGTGGATTTACAAGAGGTGGATTAAAAAAAGGTAAAGTGGGCTAAAGTGGAGTGGTTTGGAGAGTGGATGTTTGGTGAACAGATGTGGATGGAACAGCAGTAGATTGTTGAGCTGATCTTGGATGAGAGACACCTAAATTGTGAAGGAAATGTAAATCGGGAGGTGTTGTTTCTCTACTACCAGGATGTTCAATTGTTTCAGGAAATGAAAGTGAAGACTCAGAATCTAACTGATCTAAATTGTCAAGAGACCTAGTTCTAAAGGGATTTACTAAGTCAACTTGTGATTGTTGTGGAGCTGAAATATTTTCAGGAACTGAATTAGCTCTCAAGGGTAATCTGAAAACAGTTGATAATTTAATCTTAGGAGACTTCCTAAGGATACTCTTTGGGTTATCAAATATCTCAGGTGGATCAGGGTCAGTATAGGCTCTAGTGTGAATCTTTCTAGGAGCCACTATGTTGTGTTTTTTAGACCCAAATAAACAAGAGTATTTTAACCAAATATGACAATATTTAAGTGGTTAACTAAACTTTTTTATACAAATTTTAATCCTACAGTCCTCTAACTGAGTTTGAAAGATATTACAATGATAATGGTTCTTCCCAGTGGAGTCTTAAGGTCTGTTCAGGACAGTGGAGTCGCCAAGTGGAATTTTTTAGCTCTTTAGGAGGTAAAAAGTTTTATGGTCCACCACCATGTTTATTGGATACCAATCTGAAATATTTTTGGGTTTTCTGAGTTATTTTTCAGTCCTATTGGTTGTTAAGAGTGTCCTAAATCTGTTTCAAAACTTAGCTATGGTTATGAGACAAAGACAGTCTACTCTTATGACTAAGCCAACTGATATTTCAAGGTTAGCCAAACTCTTATGAGAATCCTAGGTTTTTCCTAGTCTGTCACTGATTCAAACAAGCTTAATCATGATTACCATTCCTAGGTAGTTCTTGAAAAGGTTTCTTTTTACTCACTAAACAATGTTCGTATGAAATTTTAAGGGGAACCAGAGATTCTGATTAGGTTTGGTCCCCAGCGGAGTCGCCAGAAATGTTAGGGATCTGTAATTAGAAAGATTGGCAAAGTCCAATCATAGAAACAACATTATTTCAACCACTTTGGGATTCTAGGATCTAGCCCTCCTGAATCTGGAGAGGGATCTCTCCAATAAGTGCAAAGATGGATTTGTCTTTGAAGTTCTGGGTAATGATATTAGGCTATTTATGAAGGCCGAGGGTTTTGTTTTGTTTTTGTATGGTTGAGCATGAAAATGGCTTGAGTGGAAATTTCTAAATGCAAAGAGTGTCAAAGGTGTGATTTTGCAAGCAATCAGAACAAGCTTTGGCCAGAAATATAGATAATTGCAGGTTTTAGTCCATTGGGCTATGGAGTCATAATAGGGTTTAATTGAAACAATCAGGTTCAAGAGTGGTCCATGGGGCAAGTCATCTATGTCTAAGGATCTCTTTAAAGTTTTATTTATGGAATGAAATGATACAAAAAAGAAGCGGAACTAAACAGAGGAAGAAAAAAGAGTAGCCTAGGATCTGGTAAGTACTTTGAAACTAGCTAGCCTTTGACAAACACTTAAGAAAGACATAAAAGAAATCCAGGATCTGGTAAGTACTTTGAAACTAGCCAGCCTTTGATACACTTTCGATAGAAAACATGTAAAAACAGAGGGAAACTTGAAGGCAACTGTTGGAGTAGAAGCTAGTGGGCCGAGCTCACCACAAATCCTCTCCTAGCTCTGCTTTGCTTGGTAACTTTCAAGACAAACACAAAGATAACAAAGAATGGCCTAAGATCTAGTAAGTACTTTCAAACTAGCCAGCTTTTAACACATTCCAAGGGAAACTTTCAGACAGTTTTTTGGGATAATACTAGGACCAGGGCACACCATATCTTCCTTAGTTCATCTCTACTTAATGTATACTAAAAATAAAATTTAATAATAACAACTAGCTCAGACAGTAGGACGAGGGAACGCCAGCATTCCTATGCTTGAACTGAATTAGATCATTCCTCAATAACACAAATTGGAAGAAAACATTTAGATAAAGATTTTCAGTCAGAGAAGGGTACTGATATACAGTAGGTCCTAACTCTATGCATGTTGTTCTTTATAAGAGAATATGAACACAGTGAAAATAGAAACAAAATAACAATTTATAGTAAGAAATAACATCACCGTCGACATAAACCAGGATCCCATAAATCAACTTGTATTGATGCTCCAAACCAGTTACAGCTTTAAGTCCAATGCTTTAGTTTAGCAATCATCTACACTTCCCAGACTAACTTATCTATCAAAAACAGAGCTTCAAGAGCCAGTGAACACTATTTACAAGTAGGAGTTTCAAGCTCAAGTATATTTCAAAATTCAGCAACCAACCTCTCTCTCATCTTCTCCGGTAGTATTTATAGAAGAATGAGGAGGTGAGATCTGATAAAAGATATCCAAAGATAATTAATACAGTCTTAATGGCTTCTCAGCCTTTAGGGGCTCGATGAAGAAGCTTACAGGCGATCTGTCTATATTAATGTTTTTCATTTAAGATTAAGCCCAGTGGGAGCTTTTATTGAGTTTTGAGGCTCTCTATTATGTTAAAGTAACTCTGCTAATATTTTGTCATTAAGTTTATTTGTAGAATTAACTCTCTGGCTGTGCTGAGGCAAATATCTGATATTAATCAATAACTTCGCCCTCTTTTTGAATGCTTTGAGGCACAGGTGGCACTGTGGTAGCTGGGAGGAATCAATTTGCCTCAGATGTGGCGATGGAGGCCTTCTGTCCGTTAAACATTTAGGATTTTCTTTTAACTGTGTCTTAATTGGGAGGATTAGGCTTTTGATAATCAATCTTAGCCGTAATCCCCACAAATTTGTCTTCAATCTTCCATCCTGGTGCGTTCTATCTTCGACAACGATACTCTTTGATTTTTGATTCATTTATTGTGTTATGTTGGTGTGCAGTGCTGCACAGGGCTCGTGAGGCATTAATGCCTTTGGAGTATTGATGAGGCGTGGAAATTTGAACCCATGGATGGCTTCCTTTTAAAGAACCGAAGGTGTGAGAATTAAACCCCAGCCTTCGGCCTTTCTTCAGTATATAATGGAAAAACCATATAATCACCCTTACCAAATAATATATCTGGACTTCAAAAATTTTGATAAAACCAAGCTGTATAACCATTTCGGGTCACAAAAGGGACTTGTCGAAGTCATGGTGTTTGTGACCCGAAATTTTTATGAAATCTGCCATATAAAGCTCCCTCGGTCCGGATTTCACGACCATGCGAGCAACCGAACAAGACCCGCTCCAATCCGTTGCTGCCGCGTGGATGCTAACTAGGCGTTGGGACCACCGGTTCTGTGGGACTGCTGACTGCTATCATGGCTGTGGGGACCAGGGTGACTGATTGTGGGCCGTCGATCTGAAGATCAGATCGACGACAGAGATGTTTTGAGAAATGTGTCATACCTTAGTTTATCCCCTAAGCTTCTTTTGAGCACGATCACCGTCCGATGAGCCAGCCTCATATCGAATGGCACACGCCAATATCGCGCTGAGCTCACAGTCGATATTTAATGCCTGGGAAGGGCGGTATCTTCAAACCACTCAGGGCCACGTGTCGGCCTGTGGCATTGATCGCGATCAAATGGGGAAAATAGCTTATCCCACAAATGCGGTGCGATCAAAACTTCTCTGGTTTTGTACAGTGATTGACCATGGGGTTAACCTGGGGCTAGCGCAATTTTTTGTATTCGCTCTGGCCCATTAAACTTCAGGTTCAAACCTCAGACTCTTTTAATATGATGGAAAATCATCCAAACACCTACACAATACAAAACTTATATTATAAAATCCTTCATTATTTGGTTTACTGCTTCAGAGGGCGTGGGGAGGAGCGTGGCCGTTGGATTGCACGATCGGGCCATCGCAATCGAAGGTGGGGGAAAAACATTAAAAATGCTCCCGAACGGGAAATTCGATGTGATAAGCACTCGATGCATCTAGCGCCTGGTTCCAGAACCAGGGCCTATAATGGGGAAGTAGTTTTTAGGACTTAGCCCAAGGGGGCTTAAGCCTTTATACAATAATATGTATTTCTTACACAATTTTAAATGTTTTCAAAGGGTTTCGAGAGTTTCGATAAGGCAAAGAAAGGGTCTTAAACCTTATCAAAGGGGTTTTGATGGACGGGAAAGGGGAAAAATATGAAAATGAAGGATTCTTATGGGGAACAAAGGGGTAAAAATGAGATTATTTTTTGAAGTGGAAGGAGGGGGAAAATGGTCTTTGGAGCAGTATTTCCTCAATGAAATCAGTAAGATCTGAAAGTTTTTTAAGATGGAAACAACAGTGAAGATTTGGACAGAGGCATGAGGCCTTCAAG
Organism: Pinus albicaulis; assembly: GCA_034641835.2. Lineage (NCBI taxonomy): Eukaryota > Viridiplantae > Streptophyta > Pinopsida > Pinales > Pinaceae > Pinus > Pinus albicaulis. Next base: position 1,550,299,772 of record CM076579.1, on the reverse strand, counting down.
AGTCTTCAAGAGATAACATTTTTTAGCAATAAAACGTGTTTCTTGAAGGCTGCAAAAAATGATTTAGCCAGCATTTGATATAACAAATTTTATAGCTGGCTAACAGATTCTACGCTAGCTATCTTTGACATGGAGAAATCTGAACCTTGCCTCTCACACCAAATTGCATTCCAGGTGCAAGTTGTGTCAAAAGGGAGACCAATCCATCGCAATGTCATAGATGAAGGTGCTTCGCCCTACGTTATTTCAATGACTTTCTGGCTCGCTTTGGGTTCTCCTACATTGTCTCCACCATCGAATTCCCTTAAAGCTTTCGATGGCCACACTTTCCTCCCAAAAGGATACCTTGCTTGCTTTCCCATTTCGCTTAGTGGGAAAACGATATCTGTGGACATCGAAATTGTAGATCGTCATCTCAACTATAATTTTTTGTTGGGTCGCATTTGGTCTTACACAATGACTACCATTTTCTCTTCGGTCTTCCTACTCATCCTCTTTCCATTGGATGGGAAAATAGTCACAGTGGATCAGTTATCCTTTTGCATGCCTGATTATTCCACATTACCAAGTACCAATGTACCCCTAGTAGGAGGTGTTCCTAACTCGTACGTTAGTATCAGTACCAGTCTTCTGAAGGCATCTTCCCTGATGGGTTTGTTTCCTCTCCCACCGCCTGAGGTTCCACACATGATTGCAATGGTATCCACCCTTTTGGATAGCTCTATCGATCCATGGGTCCTACCGGCACCTTTTAGAAATTGATTCCTACGGAGATCAGATGCGGCTTTCATCGGCAGAGTCGACTTATCAAGCCATCCAAATCACATATGAACCCTCCACTGCTTTGGTTTCAACTAATGGTACCACCCTCCCGTCCATCATGATTCATTCTAGAGATCTCCTCAATGAAGTCCTACCTACCGACAAAGCTATTCGAGAGGTCATGTCTCTAGAAGAATGACCTTGGGGAGAGTTCCATCATCACGCTTCGATGTTCAATTCAAATGTGATAACTACTAAAATCCCATATTTTGACCCACCTGAGATCATTCCCTCCACTTACATGACTATTCAAACTATTGAATAGGAAGGGAAAATGGGAAATATTTCCAAGACTATGCTCATAGATATCTCGGTCAAAATGGGTATCATCGAAAACATTCAGATTGGAGCCAATTGCAATCTCGAGGAAATTGCACACTTCACATCCCTTTTTAAGGAATTCCATGATGTGTTTGCTTGGTATTATGAAGAAATGCCCGGCATAGATCCGTCTATTTTTTAGCACGAAATCAAAGTTTATGACAATGTCAAGCTTGTTCGGCAAAGACTTCGACCTGTCCACCCTCGCAAAGCAGCCTCCATTAAGATTGAAGTCTAAAAACTCCTACACGCTGGTTTCATATATCCCATTCCTTTGACAAAATGGGTTTCCAATCCGGTTCCTGTAGATAAAAAACAAGGCACCATTCGGGTTTGTGTTGACTATCATGATTTGAATGCTGCTTGTCCAAAAGACAATTATCCTATGCCGTTTATAGATAAAATTCTTGAAGATTGTGCCAGATGTGAATCTTTCTCCTTCATGGATGGATTCTCAGGCTACAACCAAATTGCAATTAAAAAATATTACCAGCATAAAACTGCCTTCATCTGTCCTTAGGGCACATTTGCGTATCGTAAACTCCCATTCGGTCTAAAGAATGTGGGGGAAAATTTTCAACGGGCTACAGACTATGCCTTTCATGATATTTGGCATATTGTACAAGCTTACATGGATGACCTTCTGGCTCACTCTAAGAAGCGAACCCACCACCTTGCACATTTGAAACAAAACTTCACTTGGTGTAGGTTCTACAATGTACGTCTAAATCCGCATAAGTGTGTATTTTTTGTCGAGTCTGGACACCTTCTAGGATTTATTGTGTAATATTCCCAATTACCCCAAGCTAATGGGAATATTCAATTTTGTTTTGTTTTCTATTTCATGAATAAAAAATGTAAAGGAGGATCAATAAAACTCCTAAACATAAAAATAAATCAATGCCATATGTGAACAAAGCTAAATCTGGGCTATTTACATAAGCACACTTAGGTGTGAAAGAGGCGGGATCAATTGACCAAGTCAACCAGGACCAAATCAAAAGCGTTGTCCAGATGCAATGAACCTCCTAGATGCACAACGCAGTTTTAGTTGGAGGCTACACATGTGAAAGAAGCTAAATCATTGAGGTGGTTTAGGGTTGTGCAAGATCTCAATCTTATAAAAGGAAGAGGAGGACAACAAGAGAATGTTGTTGATGACCATATTATTTACGAAGATATTGTCTATTTAGACATTTCTTATTCTCTTGGTTTTTTAGTAGAGAATAGTGTTGTTTAGCTCTAGGTGTTCCTAAGTGGGAATCCCACCTCTTCCATTGAGGAGCTCTTGGAGGAATCTTGCACTTCTTGTCCACTATCAAGCATTTGGCTAGGCTCTTCTTCCAACTACAACACAAATCATGTTGAGGGTGTGGTTTTTTTTGTAAGCTACAGCAAGTGGAGGTGAGATCTATTCAGATCTAGGCCATTCTAGTGCCTCCTTTTGGTGGGAAAGCCTTCTATCCCCCTGGCAGCAGAGTATTGGATCATTGGAGCTTTAGATCTACACCTTGGCATCAGGCCAAATTAAAGCCTACAACGTAGTCCATCTTCCTATACTGCGTTATTTGCAAAGGAGAAGTTGTAGGGAGTTTTGGCACACTTTTGGGAGAGAGATCTCTAGTGTTGGGAATTTTCCCTTCGCTGTGGTGATCCGTGGATTACAGATCTAATCCATGTTATATTCAAATATGATCTGAATAATCTTGTATTTACTTCAGAGTTCTTGAATCATTCTATAGATCTGTTGCATTAGATCTCATATCTACTCCATGTACTTCATTTTTTGCTGAAAACCGCAAGGGGCATTTGTAGAGGAGCCTTTCTAGTGTACAGATCTGATATAGATCTAAATTTTTGTACATAGATTTGCTATAGATCTGAAGTGTAATCTACTGCTCTTTTCAGCTAATAAAATAACATTGTCAAGTTTGTACAATCATATCATATGGTTGCAACACCTTATTTTTAGGATCAAAGTATTTTTACCTTGACATTATTATCCATTCTCTCATCTCATACTGTATTGAGGAAAGTTGCTACAAGGATGAAGAATGACACCATCATGGGGCAAGGAAGGCAATCCTTGAATTAGAAGACAAAATTTTTGGGGAAGCACTCTTCCATACATGAGGAGAGACGGTGGTCACACATGCATACTTTGGCAAAACCTGTAATATTCCTAATTAGCCCAAGCTAATAGAAATATTTAATTTTTCTTTACTTTCCTATTTATTGAATAAATATGTAAGGGAGGATCATAAAAAATCCTAAAGCAATGAATAAATCAATGCCACATGTGAACAAAGACAAATCTGGGCTATTTACATAAAAACACCCTTATATGTGAAGGGGATTGAACTATTTGACTAGGTCAACATGACCACATCACAACACTATCTAGATTCATTGAACCTCCTATATGCACAACGTAGATCAAGTTGGAGGCTGTCCATGTGAATGGGGCTAATTCATTGAGATGGTTTAGGGTTGTGCAAGGACTCAATCTTATAAAAGGAAGAGAAGGACAACAAGAGAATGTTGTTGATGACCATATGATTTCTGAATAATTTGTTTTTTTAGACATTTCTTATTCTCTTGGCTGTTTGGCAAAGAATAGTGTTGTTTAGCACTGGGTGTTCCCGGGCGAGAATCCCACCTCTTCCATTGAGTAGCTCTTGGAGGAGCCTTGCATTTCTTGTCCACTATCAGGCATTTGGCCAATATATTCTTCCAAATACAATGCAAATATTGTTGAGGGTTTGGTTTTCTTTGTAAGCAGCAGCAAGTGGAGGCTAGATCTATTCAGATCTAGGCCATACTAGTGCCTCTTCTCAGTGATTGAGTCTTTTATCCTCCTGGAAGAGTGTATTAGCTGATTGGAGCTTCATATCTACATCTTGGCATCAGGCCAAACTCTACATAAAGTCTAAAGTGTGGTTTATATCCCTGGACTATGTTATTTGCAAGTGATAAGTTGCAGCGTCTTTTGGCAACTATTTGAAGGAGAGATCTCTAGTGTAAAGTAGCCTTACTTGCACTGTGGTGATCCATGGATTGGCAAACCAATACATGTATATTTTAGCTCTGATTTATTCATTGATGTATCTGCTTTAGAATTTCTGAATCATTCTACAGATCTGCTGCAGTAGATCTCAGATCTGCTCTTGTGCTTTCATGTTTTGCTGAAAACCCCAAGGGGGATGTAAAATAGAGACATTATAGTGTATGGATCTGTTATATATCTGACTGTTCATGCATTATCTTATCCTATATCTAAGTTTTAATCACCAGCTATTGTTTTCTCCATAATAAAACGCTATCAAGCTTCTTCATTCATCTTCTATGGTTGCAGCTCCTCATAGTTGAGGATTTCTTCCTGTATTCTCTTCTACTTCCTGTATCATGATGTAATAAACTCCAAATCTATTATTAATACCATATTACATCTAAAACCCTCAGAAAATCATGCTAGGTAAGCTTCATAAATTTCTGCATAAGTTAAGTCATGGGAATTCAGTGTTTTTAAGCCATATTGGGACCGGGAGATCAGTTTAACTTAGCTAGAGTCATTTTTTTTTCTGAAATTTGGTATGTGAGTCCCACATGACCTAAGCTAAAGGATCCCACCATAATTTCCCCTTATTTTTACGCAAATCTCAGAAAATGACGTTTTTAGGGCTGAAATAGCTGTTTTTCCCCATCTTTTAGATCATAGATCAGAATATAAGTTTTTGTTGTAGCTCCAAATGATTTATATGTGTCTATTGCACCTATTTTAAGCTTATTCCTCATTTCAACACTGTTATACAACTCATGTCTTGTTGAATCCCTGTTTTGGGATACTACAGTGGTATCAGAGCATGATCTTTGGCTCAGCCTGTGGCCTTCAAGCCAAGATGATATAAGATGCATAAAGAGAGAAAAATGATGGAAGGTATGAGTTTCATCTCATCTCTTTTTAGATATAATAAGGATCTCCCTAAGGATTTTAAGCAAAGAAGAGTAGAGAAGTAATGTGATTACATAGAAGACCGAGAAAACAAGAGTGAAATCCTTTCATCTGGAAGAAAGAAAGGGAAAGAGTTCTAAAAAACTCTATTCCACACTATGCATAAGCTGAAGAGTGAAACCACATTAGGGTTTCAATATGAGGAAGGTTCATGTACTTCCTATCAGTAAAAAGAAGATCTGGTATTGCATAGAGCTCCGAGGAAGCATGCTATGTCCTTTTTCTTTCAAGATAAGAGGCATAGAGATGAAGGAAACTTATGTCATGAGATTCTAAGTGAATATCTTGTAGAATATAAGTCTAAACCTAGATCTATCAAGAAAAATCTAACTCTTCCAGAGTTTATTGAGCTCAAAGAAGAGAGGAGACCATGCAACAATAAAAGAGTGAAGGGCAATAGAGTTCTATTGTCTACTTTTGATGGGTCCTCCTCATGCACGGAAAAGGCTTGGGGGAGGAATTTGGATGCATTTTTCCTACTACATCCAGTAGTAGAGAAAGAGGTTGTTGATATTTCTGTGTTGCACCTTCAAGGTGAAGCACAAATGTGGTGGTTCAGCCATTTGAGTCATGCTAAAGTGATTGCATATGCAGAATTTACTCAAAGGTTGATCAAGAAGTTTGAAAAGAAGAAATCAGAAGGGAAGAAGCCTTCACCACCATCTACTGTAGAAGCACTTGTTTCAAGAGGAAGACCACTTGCACCTTTGCAAGATGATCTTTATCTATTGATCTCTAGAGTCCCATGCACCATTCTAGAGATGCATGAATGTAACATTCCCAATTTTAGCCTCAAGCTAAAATGGAACATTATAGTTACATATTTTCATTTTTTTGAATAAAAGTGGGTAAAGTGACCCATTCATGTAATAAACAGGAATAAAATCCCTTACAATGTGAAAAGGGATCATCATGGAGCTGGATTTCACACCCTGATGTGTGAAAGAGGTTAAAATGCAAATGGACAAGGCCTAATTGACCAAGTCAAACTGCGTTGGCATGAGTTGGAAATCACTAAGTGGGAAAGTGCAGTTTTAGTGGAGGAATATTCCATGGGGCAGGAAACTTCTAGTGGAAGGAAGATGGAGACTTCGTAATGTTTAAAATAGGAGCAAGGTAGCCCATTGAGATTATCTTGGATCATTTGATTATTTGTCTATTCAGACAAATTGCTGCCTCTTGCTGTTCAGCAGAGCTACAGCGCCCTCAGGCACGAGGGAGTCCTGTTTAGGATTTCCTTTCCTTCATGAGGAGCTCATGGAGGATTGCACTCATTCCCCACATTCTGGAATTCAGGCCATGGCATTAGCCATCTACATCAGCACAGTTTCTGTAGCAGATATTGTGCAGTGTTGCTAGATGTTGTTGGGGAGGTTTCCATACACCATTTTGAGCTGATATTTCAGAGGAGGTAGGTTCTCTAATTCCAAGAGGTTAGTGAGGATGGTTCCTGAGCTTATTCCACTATCATTGGTAGGAGGCCAGTCACTCCCAGAAGTTACAGCATAGACCCTCTCATAGACTGCGTTCTAGTTGGAGCACATTTGTAGCGAGGGTGTTGCAGACATTTCAGAGGGTGAGATCTTGGGTGTAGGGATCAGCCTTGCACTTCAAATTTCCAAAGGAGAAGGGCTCTTCATCAGCTTTAGTCATTCATCCTTCTCCATTCCATTTTATGTATTGAGTTGCTGCTGCTACCCAACAACTCTGGCATTTTAGCAGTTTTACATATTTCAGCCAATTCTCCTAGGATTGACTTGAGGTAGTGATTGGGAGCTTATATATTCTCTCCCAATGATGTATGAACCATGTATATGTAGATCCATGATGTTTTTCACTCAATACAGTAGTCTCCCTTCTATGACTGTGCAGTCCCTATTCATGGGCATTCTACTCTGGAGCAACACTTTGTATTTTGGCATATGTTTTCATGAAAGGCTTCTTGCCTTATTCCTTTGACATTCATTGAACCATTTGCTGTTGTTATTTCATAATAAAATGGGTCAAGGGTTTTCATAAATTTTGGCATAGTGTTATTCATTGCTATTTCCAGTTTATGTCTTTATATTATTGTAGCTCTATTTTTGGGTTATCTTGCAAGATTCCCAATCTTGTTGTATTTCCCTCTTGGGGATATTGTCCCTTGAAAAAACTCTATAGATAGAGTCTGATAGTGGGCTAGGAAGCCTCTGGATCTCATCCTTGTTTATGAAGGTGACAAATCCAGCAAATTCCCCTTCAGTCTATCTCTGGAATAGATTTGCTTGTCGATTGACAATGTTTCTGAAAAAGGAACATTACAGTGGTATCAAAGCATAATCTTGGCTCACCCTGTGGATATTCAGCCAAGATGCCATCTAAGAAGAAGAGGAAGACTCCACTTTGTGGAGAAGAAAAAGGATATGAGCTAGCCAAGCTTCTCCCTAAATTCATCTAGGGCTTTCATGGGAGCCACAAGCAAAAGAGAAGGGAGACATTTGAAGAATCTCCACAATGATTTGAAGTAGAAACAAACTCTAGGGTTTTTGATGAGGAATGGGAGCATGCAGTCACATCCTTTGATGCACAGCGTAGTCACATATGTAGCTTTTTCATGGAAAGATGGGAAAGAAGGAGAGGTGATCAAGAGAGAAACTCTTGGAGATTTTTTGAGAGGGTATGAGTTTCATACTCTGGCATTCAGAGATCATCTCACTTTCATGGATTTTTGTAAGCCTAAGGTGAAGGGGAGCCAGCAGCAAGATAGATTTGTTCTATCTACTTTCAGAAGTTCACCTATATGAGCAGCCAAAGCATGGGTAAAGGAGCTAAAGACCTTGTTGTAGCAGCACAAAGTTTCCAAGGAAGTGCTATCAGATTTGCAGCGCTGCACTTTAGAGGTAAGACCTATGCATAGTGGATATTTGAGTCATGTTTTTTAGAGGATACAAGTACTTCTTCCTATTTCAGATTCATTGGAACAATGATGGAAGGATTTGGTGGGAGGAAACATAAAATCAGTTCCACTTCAAAACATTGTTGAGAAGGCTGACATCTTGCATCATACCTTGTTGGAGGCAAGGTATCCATCTCATATTCTTAAACAAGAGAGCATGGAGGTCTCTTTTTCAAAAGGAGATCAAATTTTGGAGAAGTTTCCCCTACATGTTGATGAGGAGGAGGTTAACTACACTGGGATAGCTAGAGTTGATCCAGTGCCTCATGCAGAGGTAAGAGGAGCTCTTGCTCCACATAGAGGGATTCTTGTGTCTTTGGAAGAAATTCCCCGGGATCTCCCATGAAGAGATCAAGGCACAATTCATGATACATCTGTGCCATTGATGATAGGGTGTAGAGCTATGGAGATAGAAGGAAGAGATAGGGAGGATGATCAGCATCATGTGATGAGGAGCACACACCCTGTCCATTTTATGAGTTTGATGCACCTAAGATGATGATTGGATTGCGTAGTGAAAGCATGGAGGGCTTTCTACATTCATACATTCATTCATCTTTTGATGATGGTGTCTCACTGCATGGAGACATTGCACCAAGGAGACCACTAGATCAACAGAGGAGGTTGGATGCTCCACATTTTGGGGCCTCACACCTTGATTTCAGGAGGGTGGAAACCTTGGGATAATTCAGCATAGCGCAGAGATTTTTGGATAGACTCAAGGAAGAGGGAGACACTCTCTCATTTCACCATCACCCACTCTCATCAGTTATACTGCGCTGATATAGTTGTTGCAGAGACGGAGGATAGAATCTTCATTATTTAGGATGGTTGCTTCATAGATTTGGGGAGAGAGATGATATGCCCCTTGAGGAAGGACTCTTTCATGCATTGGAGTAGATGGAGACCACTCATGCTTACATTACCAGGATCGAGAGATTCTTTGGAGGTGATAGTCTCTCATGGGAGGCTCATTTTCAGAGAGCATCATTTCTATTTGAGCATGAGTAGCTGCATGATGGGCATGGCATAAAATTGGAGGATGACTTTGGCATGAGGGGATGTCAAGGTAGCAGGCAGCAGCATGATGGAGCACCATATTGTAGAACACCAGCGTTGTCTATGTGGAGGATTGATCCAGGATGGAGGACTCAGCTTTGGCTGAGTATTCCCTAGGATCTTGGTGCCTGCATGATTTTTGGATGGCCTTGATTGAGATGGTATATACTTAGTGGATGATATGATCATCTATCATCATGGAAAACTCTTCATGACTAGGGCTTCTAGTCTCAAGGAGACATTATTGCATGCAACATATGAGGGCTTCCTAGCTATGCATTGGGATGCATACTTTGCCTTTCTAGAGGAGTTCGCTTGGGAGAGAATTCAGCATGATCTACATCAGCATATGGATAGATGCAGAGCCCGGTTTTTTTCTGGAGAGGTTGGCACAACCATTCCCTTACTCATTGGAGGAGAGGGAGAGCATTCAGATGAGCCATTTCAGGTCAAGGTCTCAAGTACATGGTAGAGAAGGTATAACTTCACATTATGTACCTATTTAATTTATATGAGCAGCATATTGATCAAGGAGGATCATCCCTTCTTGCACTTGGTATAATGTACTTGCAGCTACTTGTAGCCTTGATTTTGGCTATTCTTATGATGGTTTGTGGGGGAAGCCACATGTTTCTCGGTGTGCACCATTGGCAAAAATTTGTCTTCTCATGTTTTATCTTATGATGAGATGTTGTGGCAGCAAACAAGTGGCTAGTACAACACTTTTTATTTGTGATTTTGAGGCAGGCCAAGAGGCACTACGCAGGTTCCATGAGTGGAACTCTGAACCACTCTCTGGTTGTCATTTGACAACTTGTTTCTATTGCATGTTTCTCCTTACATGTTTCTGATGTTGTATATCTATTGAGGAGCATTAGTTGGAGAGTATTGTATGTACATCCTGTTAGCCACCTATAAAATTTGTTATATCAAAAGGTGGCTAAATCATTTTTTAAGCCTTCAAGAAACAAGTTTTATTGCAAAAATTTGTTATCTCTTGAAGCCTCATGAAGACATCATGCCCTCTGTTTAAACTTCACTGTTGTTTCCCTTTCCAAATACTGAAAATCTGATATTTTCCATGAAGAAAATACTACTACAAAACTCCATTTTTCCCCTCCCTCTACTCAAAACTAACCTTCTTTTTATTCCCTTTTTTCCCCATGAAATTCCACTATTTTTCATTTATTCCCCTTTACCCTTCATAAAAATCCTTTTACAAGGTTTAAAACTCATTTTTGAACCTTGCCGAAACCCCCAAATCCATCAAAAAATCCTTGAAATTTTCATAAAAATAAAGTTTTTTAAGTATGGGTCAGAGCCCTTCTCTGTCGTTGAAATCTTGAGCCAATCAATGGCCAGTGCTATATTGCATTGAGAGATTTCATTGGCACGTTAAATATTTTATTATGCCACCCCCGATTGGTCACCTTCCGATCCATTCTCCACCGTCGATCTGATCTGCAGATCGACGGCCCACAGTCAATCGCTTCGATGCTCCCATGTCCATTGCCCCCACCGATTGTGAAGCTCTGATTGCATCTAGGTCGTCCACGTGTCAACATCTGACGGTCCAGATCAATCCTTCCGACCTTGGTTAAATTCATGCACCCCTGCTTTATAATGTTTTCCAAGTAGATCTCAGCCATTGATCTCTGTAGATCAATGGCTCATATTAAACCTTTCTCCACCTTGTGTATTATTTCGTTTAAACCCATTTTCAATCCTGACTGTTGATCCTTTACATTTGATGGCCCATATTAACCCTGACAGACCCGACCCTTGTGGGTCCTGCCTCCCTCCAGATCTGATCTTAGCCGTCCAATATTTGATCCAACGGCTCAGAACAAAACCACCCCACCTCACTCCTCATGCGCATCTTATCAATATCGCGCTCACTCCCCACCATTAGATCTGAGGCCCCAGATCTAACGAATGACATTCCATATCGCGTAACTTTAAGCACGAGCATTAATTTCCCAAGGGCTGCACGATATAAGCTGTTTTCAAATTCTACGTGCCAGGTGGGAATGCATATCACGTTCGAAAAGGTGAAACCGCTTATCCCTCTTTTGGCCACGCAAAACCCGCAGTTTTCCCTCCTGAAACCTCCTTCCTCATTTTGTGTTATGTTTTATCGCATGTGCTACCGGTCGTTGATCTCTATAGATCAACGGCTCAGATCTAATCTCCCATTACACTATCACCCTCGGCCTTCACCAAAGGATTTCAACAAGCAATCTCCGCCATTGATCTCGGGGTCCAATATGATCTGACGGTCTACGATCGTTCGGAAACCCCAATTTCCATTTTAACACAGATTTCTTCCGCCAAAGGTTTTAAACCCTTTTTCTTTGTAATTTATTCACATTTTCTCCTATGTTATTATAAAGTGACTCATTCGCTTTGTATGTCCACAACCAATCTTGACTGTTGATTCGACATGGATCAATGGTTCTGACATAATTCTTCACTGCTTTCCTCTTTGACCTTCTACACGAAATCTCCATCGTTGGATGCTGCCATCTAACGACCATGCTCCAAACCCGAGCCTCTGAAGCAGTTTTACCCCAAATACGCAGGATTTCTTAATTATTTCTTGTTCTGTACAGGAATTTAAAGGTTTTTTAAATATTTTAAAAGAAAATGTTAGACCGAGAGTGACGACTCTTCAGGCCTTTTTTTCTCAAAGAAATATTTTTGCAAAGGTTCCCATCAAGGTTTATCAATACATCATGAGCGCTGATATTATTATAAAGCCTCTGTGCACCTGCACATCAACAAGACATAGTGAAGATTAAAAGAGACAGAGAGTATCAGTGTTGAAGACCTAACCACGGAAAAATTGAAGAATTAAAGATTAATTACACAGATTGGGTGGATTTCGGCTAAGATCGAAAATCATAAGCCTAATCCATTGAATTAAACACAGTTAAATAAAATCAAAATATTTCTCAGACAGAGGATGCCTCCACTGCCACATCAGAGGAAAATTGATTCCTCTCAGCTACCTATTTCCATGTGTAGCCACAAAGCATTCAAACAGAGGCCCAAGTAATGACCAGAATAGACGATATTTGCCTCATCACAGCCGAGCTGTTAATTCATCCAAAAGGATTAATTACAAAAATATCTGCTGAATTACTACAGAGATGACACAGAGCCTTAAAGTCAACAAAAGCTCCTCACCGAGCTTAATTCTTAATGTGAAACAATTAATACAGAGCAAATATATGTAAACTTCTCCATCGAGCCCCTCAAAGGCCCAGAAGTATCAATCTGTATTAATTGAACCTGGGAGATATTTTATCCCATCCCACCTCCTCATATCTTCTATAAATACTTCTGTAGAAGATAAAACAATGTTGGTTGATCACTATTTGTAATACTTAAACTCTCTGAAATAATACATAGTCTGTTGAAGTTGAAGAAGAAATTGAAGTCTTGGAAGTCTCGATGATGTTGTTGCATGCTTGTTCTTGAGAAGGCTCTATCATTGGATCCATGAGCTTAGATGTTGGTGAAGTATTCTGAATTGTTTAATGTTTTCCCCTATTTTCATTTTTTTCCATAAATTCTTACTATAGTAGGATGAAAGTTTTAGGCTAAGAAATGACATTTCGAAGCACCTTAGGCCTGTTTATCCTTCACTATTTTATGTTTTTCTTCTGCTGAGGTATTTTAGAGTCTTTAATCTCTCTCTTTAGTCCTCATGCTTGTTTATTTCTCTAATAGTTCGAATATTTGGTTTCAACATGATTTATGGTTCTCCCTGCTTGTCTGCTGCCACTTAAAGGCTATTATTGAAGTCTCCCTTTCAAGTATCTTTGTTTATAGTGAGCCAAGGAGGTATGTTCTGATCATGCCCTTTGTCCTTGCTTGAATAGTTGTCTTAAAGTTATTTATAGTTGTGATCATAGATGTATTTAGGTGTTCCCTCTTCTATGAACATAATTATCAGTGAATCTTGTATGCTTTCTAATTCATTTGAAATTAAATCTTTGAGGAAATAGGGTGTTCCCTGAATCTTAGATTTCATTTTAAAAGTTGTTTGAAGTCATTATTTGCTTAAATTGTGGTTTTTAGAATTCATGGTTAGCCCTGTCTATCAAATAACTCTTTATTGTTCAAGTTATGCTTTCAAATTCCCTTTGTTGAAAATTAAACTTCTCTTTTCTAAACCATTAATGTCCATCTCATTCATAAACTAAAGGATCCTGTGGCCAAGTTAGATTTTCCCTTTGATATCCCATATCCATTTATAAGTTTGTCATAACCTCTTTTTGACTCCATTTCCCAAGGAAACTGACATTTCTCCTTTCTATCTATCTTTCCTAGACCTTTATGTTCTACTGATCAATTCAACCAAACAAACAAACAAACACTTGCACTTAATAACTAGTCTAAAACCAATACTCAAAGCACACAAGATAAACCTTTGCAAAAAACAAATAATTTGAGAGATCCCTCTCTGAGAGCAGGAGGACTAGATCCTGTAACTCTAAATATTGGTTCTAATGTTGCCTTGTCTTTTGATTTGCCAAACTATCAAAACACGAGGGACCAAAATAATGGCGATCACGGTGGGACCCTGAGTAAAATATTTAAAACAAAACACTCCCTGTCCGGTATAACATAAGTAGCCTTCTTCAAGCACTACCTAACAAAAATGGTAATCATGATAGGAATTAATTGAATCAGTTACAAACTAAGTAACCCTTAGGATTCCCGTAAGACCTTATCAAACATTGAAGGAACCAGTTACGAAGCCATAAGAGTGAACTCTGTATGTTTAAAAACCTTAGCTAAGTGTTAAATCAGATTTAGGACACTCGCAAAACCTATAAGACTGAAATAACTCAGAAAAACCCAAAAATGTTTCAGTTTGGCTTCATAATAAACATGGTGGTGGAAACATCCAATATTTTACCTTCATAGAAGCTAAATAGTTTCCACATGGCGACTTCACTAGCCCCAGTAGGCCTATTACTCATCTAGGTCCCCAGATCTCTTCAGGACTATGTTAACCAGCCTTGAAGAAGTTTAGAAGCCTAGTCCCATACTAGATAAGACATCATGAGAGGTAAAACGCCCAAAAATAGTCCCTAAAACCTTAACCTCTCTCATTTTTGAAAAAACAGTCTAGATTTACATAGGATCAACACTAGATCCCATCCATACCCAAATCCTCCTTTAATCGTTGACAATCCAGAGAGAATTTTGTGGCATACTTCTAAGTCTGGAAAATCAGCTGCTAATAGGAGCCTCTTAAGAACAAAATCTGTCCCTGAAAACCTTGTTGTCTTAGAGGATTCACACTTTGATTTACATCGTACAAAGAATATATTTAGAACTAGATCTCAAAGTGATTTAAACCAAACTGATCTTGAAATTGCAAATTTACAACAAAGCTTTAGTAGAGAAGCCTCACCTTCCACTCCTCCTAATTCCCAACTTCTTCATCACTTTAGCCTTTTCCATAACAAGTCTGCTCAAAATCAGTTTATTGGCCCAGGTGTTTCTTCCACTCCAATCCATACTACCACTGTGCAAAACACTCCTGTTCAGCCCACTTTCACATTTGTAAATCCACCCTTATTTCTAGCCATGGAAACATGGTATGCCCCATTAATGTTACCACAACCTCTACTTCCCTTACCAAATGAGTACCAATCCAAAATTCCTCATTTCACTGGAAAAGAGTCTACAACAGCTCAACATCATGTAGATATGATGGAAGATGCATTCGATTACATGGAGATAGAAGAAGAAACTGTGAATATGAGGATCTTTGCCCAAAGTTTAGGAGGAGATGTGAAGAAGTGGTTTAAAAACCTACCTCCTAACAGCATAAATGATCTCCTTGCTTTGCATCAAACATTCGTTAATAAATGGGAACTCAAAAAGAACCCTCTCCAAATACTAGCAGAGTATAGTAGCCTAAAAATAAATCAAGGGGAGAGTGTTCATGACTACTCCACTAGGTTCAATAGCATTTACAATGCTCTTCCACCTCACATGAAACCTCCCCAAGGCATGGCCTTAGTAAAGTATCCCGAAGGCTTTGATGCTGAAATGGCTTATCGGATGAGGGAGAGAGATTACTTAACATTAGAAGACATGCAGAAGGGAGCTGTGAGCATAGAAGCAAACATAATTGAGAAGAGAAATAGGTTGAGATCAGAGAAGAGGGTAACTTATAAAGATGACATGCTACCCTCAATCTCAACTTCTGACACAAAAATTGACAACCTAGTGAAGGTGATGGAGAGGATGCTTGAAAAGATCAATTTGAATGATAGAGTGCCACCAAGAGAACCTAAAAACAACCAAAATAGAAATAGAAATCAGAATTATAGAAGAGAAAACAATCAAGATAAGCAAAAAGAAAGTGACCAACAAGTTAGACCTCCCTTCCAACAAAACTATGTGGATCAATATGAGGAAGATGGGGAGATGGAAAGGTTGGGAGAAGCTCATGTAAACTTGATTGGATCAGACAGTGGGGATGATGTTTTCCTCACTGAGGAAGAACAAGGTTTCTTCTCTTATCAAAATACAAACACCTATGAAGATTCTAATGATTATAGATTGTGGTTTGAAAATTCAATCATGGAGGTACACAAACAATGTGATCTTAGGAGCAAAGGGAACGTAGACAATTCAAAAGATAAGAACACTAGTACTACTATCAAGAAAAATGTAGAAAGTCAGCCTAAGAAGACAGCAGAAAAACCCATCACTTTGGCTAAAAAACCAGATTTAAACAAAGAGAAAAACAACCAGCCAAATGTTGAACAGAGTACCCCTAGAACTTCAGCTAGTGGTCCTAACAAAACTATCCCAATTACTAGTCCAAACAAAGTTCAGCAAATCAAAACTACTGAAAGGAATTCAATTTAGAAAACATATGTAAATATGAACAAATCAATTTTTCCTTTTAGCCTTGAGGGAGAGATTGCCAAGATAAAAATTATCATCCCCCTAGCTGAACTAGTAACCCAAGAAGTGTACAAAAACCAAGTTTTAAAAGCTTTGAACCTAGGAAGTGATACTGACACCTTAAAATTGACAGATGACAAGCCTGAGTTGTTGTTTGGTCCAGAAGTTGAAGGAAAATACCAAGAAGGGGTTTTTCCTCCCTTCTATGTTAGTTTGAACATACATGAGAAAATTTTACACAATGTCATGCTAGATTCTGGAGCTTCACACAATCTGATGCCTAAGGTAGTAATGGAAAGCTTAGGCTTAGAAATTACTAAACCATACAAATATTTGTATTCCTTTGACTCAAGCAGAGTCAAATGTTTGGGTTTAATCAAAGATTTATGTGTTAACTTAGCTCAAATCCCTGCTAAGAGTCTAGTAATGGACATATTTGTAGCTGAAATTCCCCCCAAGTATGGCATGCTCTTATCAAGATCATGGGGAGCCAAAATTTGAGGAAGCCTTCAAATGGACATGTATTACGCCACCATCCATGTTTTTAACCAAAAAAAAAGACTATACAGGGAATCTCACATGAAGTACATGGTGAGAAACATAGATAAACCAAACAACTCTCCAATCTATTCTACTTAATCAAGTTTAGATTCCTTTATCTTGTACAACGAAGATGAAATTACTCAACAAGAAAAGGAAAAAATAGACCCAACCAGGTTACCAGAACAATCAGAACTTCCCTCAAATCAGATACAAAACATCGGCAATCAATAGCAACAAGAAAATGAAAAAGAGGCAAATATACTTTGGATAATAAACTTTGATGGATCCTGTAATAAAACAAGTGCAGGGGCAGGTGTTTGGATTCAAAATACGAATCAGAGTTTTTCATATAAATTAGATTTCCCATGCAATAACAATATTGCTGTGTATGAAGCACTTCATCTAGGCTTACATTGCTTAAACAATTAGAAGCCCAAAATATATCAATCTTAGGACATTATGAACTTATCATAAGACAAATCAATAGAGAATACTTAGCTATAAATCCAAGGCTTAGGGAATATCGGAATGCTGCCCTTGATTTATTGAAAACCTTTGAAAAGTATGAACTTATTTTCATTCCTAGAGCACTAAATCATCTAGCAAATTAACTCGCTTTCAATGCCAGCAACTGCCAAATACCTCAGATAAATGAATAGCTTAGAGTAAAGGTAAAACATAGGCCTACAGTGCCTGATAACGAAGATCACTGGAAAGTGTTTGATTCTGACAAACACATAGATGATTTCTTAAAATCATAAAACGATTTCGACATACCTGTTGGGGTTCCCATGTTTTGGCCAGGTTGGCAAGACCAAAATATGAGACAACATCAAACCACTTTCAGACCTTAGGATCTAACCCTCCTAGGTCCAGAGAGGGATCTCTCTATAATATTCAAAGTATACATGTCTTTGAGGCTCAAATTTAATATGTTAGGCTATTTATAGGCACAAGGTTTGTGTGTTTGATTTGTTTTGATTTGGTTGTTGGGAATCAAGAATGAAGGTTTCAATATAAGGCAAGGCAAGGCAAGGAAGATTTTAGGCAAAGAGAGATAAATTCAGATAGTATTCAAGACCATTGGGCAAATGGAGTCAGGAAAGGGTTTACTTACTATTCAATATGCAGGCTTTCGGTTGGGCTAGTCATCTAAAGCATTGGATCCTAAGATGATAGGTGGAGTGAAACAATCAGGAAAGAAAATGAAAGAATGAGGGTAAACCAATTTCTGTCTATAAATCAAGTCAGAGGTCATTTAACTCCAGACCTACTTGGACATACTCTTAGGCAACTCTCAAAGAAGGGAAAGTAACAACTTGAGGGAAACTTAGATAGTTTTAATTAACTGAAAAGGATCCTAGTGAGACAGAGATAGAGTTCCACACTCCCAGTGTTCCCAATTCATTTAATTAAACTCTAACAAGAACATCTAAGAAGCAGATTCATTAACTCATACATCAGCTAGCATGTAATAACATCCACTACACTGGTTAAATTAACTGAAACTAATTCTCAGATAACACATTTAGCAGAAAAAATTAAGGCAAGGAGAGCAGAAGCATAGGGTGCCTAACAAGGGAAAATATTATGCCAGATTTCTGATGCAAGCCAGAAGAACTGAAATGGAATGAAATAAAACACAGAGACAGAAAAACATCACCGCAGCTTTAGATTAGGATCCAAAGAAATGTGCTTGTCATATTAAATAGAAATACCAGTCAAGTACATCATTTCCAATAGCTGAATACTCAGTCTGAAATCATATTCCCCAGCCTATCTTACAACTCTACACAGAAACTATGTCTCAAAAGAAAATACTTGCAATTCTCAGATATCTCATCAACAACCTTTACAATAATTTTCTCATGAGTTTTATAGCAAAAGATGAGCCGAGGAGGTAGGTGCAATACTAAATGAAGCATTAAACTCAGAAAAGAAATAAGGCCTGAAGCCCATTCTGTTTCAACTCCTGTGCATTGATCTCTGGCATTCTTTGGGTGAATGAATGATCCTCTTCAGGCTTCCAATTACTCTGATATGACTCTGATGTACACTGGCTTGCAGCACTCTGTAGTACTTTTGGAGAATGAGCAAAGGGCGAGTAAATGGCAGAGAAAGTCCGCCATACCGCATAACAAATGTTCTGATGGCTTTGGACTGTGGTTAAGGCAGAAATATTCCCTGGAGCACGGCATAGAATAAAAACAGTATGGGCAACCCGTCCTTTCCTGGAGAAAAACATTCTGCTGATGTAGAAAACCTGCTATATATTAATTTCTACACATCCGTATCCTTTGTGTGGTCTATGATGTCTTTGACCCTGTAGCTTGCCTACAAAAACTTGGTTTAGGCACAAAATCTTCTATTTCATGCCTCAAACTCTCTGCCGCTTCATTTATATCTCTGTCGGTGAAAACTTGCCGCTGTATCAAAAATATGTAATCATGGCGGCATTTTCACCTCCTGTACATTGCAAAAACCCACAACTGTGTTAAGAAATCCATGCAAAGAGGAGGTGGATGGTTGTGGAGGACGGGCAGAGTGGTAGCATGGTGGTGGTGAAATGGTGTTTTTACATGAAATAATGGTGAAAATGCATTGGTGTGGTGTTAACAATGAAATAATAGGGTTTGATGGAAGAACGCGTGTCGACCGTTTAATCGTGGTCTGGAGACGAATATTAACGGTGGAGATCAGAACAGCGGGATGATATATGAAATAGGGTGGAATGAACATGAAATATTAAACCTTAGTTTTAAATGTGAAACTTTAGTTGACGGAGGAGAT
Source organism: Pinus albicaulis (assembly GCA_034641835.2). Lineage (NCBI taxonomy): Eukaryota > Viridiplantae > Streptophyta > Pinopsida > Pinales > Pinaceae > Pinus > Pinus albicaulis. The sequence continues at coordinate 1,550,280,348 of CM076579.1, read as the reverse complement.
ACAAAGGAGATGAACGAAATGTAATGAAATGTGAGGGAAATCATCGTACACATTGGGACCCAGTGTAGGTGGAGGGCGATTCACTTTGGACCGTCGAATCTCAAGGGAAGATCGACGGCCAAGATCTAATCAGAAAAAACCACAATTACAATGGACAAGAGGTGGCTAAAATTAGAAAATGCGATTGTGATTGGGACGGGAGTGCGATTGAGCGATGGCTGTTGGATCAACAAGGGGATCGACGGTGGAGATATGTTCGGAGGGCAAAAGGGAAAGAGCGACGGGCACGATGTGATAAGATCAGGGCCATTGATTTCCGAATGAATGGACGGCTGTGATTTAGTCGGGCAATCGCAATCGGAGGGAAAAAAGTGTGACACATTACCAAGGTTTCGATTGCGATTGGGCGGGAAGTGCGATGGTCGTCGGATCGTGGATTAAACGGACGATCGGGATTGAATCGGGATAATCGCAATCGGGGGGCACGGAAGAGGAGATGCGATTGAATGTTATGATTGCGATGGAGCAATTAGCACTGGGCCGTAGGATCAATGGGGAAAACAACGGTGGGGATTAAGTCAGAAGATCGCAATCAGGGGAGTGGAAGGGGGGTTGCAACGAAAGTTGCGATTGCGATCGGGGATCGAAGGGAAGGACTTGTGATCAATCAGAGGATTGTGCGATGTGATCAATCGGAGGACTTCAAACAAATGTTGCGATTGAAATTGTTTGTGATTAGCGCGGGCCGTCTGATCCTTATGGTAGATCAACAATGTGGATCACCTCGCAGGACTTACAGACCAAAGCAATCGCATTGGAGTTTTACTATGTTACAAAGGAATGCGTCCGCCCGACACTCTGATTGCAATTGGCCCCAAGGCACTAAGCGCTTGGTCTTAGCACAAGGGTATATGTGGGGAAGTGGTTGAAAGGGGCTAGCGGGAAAAGGGGCTAAGCCCTATTATAAGGTTGAAAAGTAGGTTTTTTCCCATCTTTAATGAAATTTAAGGTTGGGAATGGGTAACGATAAAAGGGTAAAGGGGGAATTTGGCACAACAAAGGGTGAGGGTGGGATTTAAAGGGGATTTTGGATGTGATTTAGAGGGTAAAGGGGGACTTAGAGGGAAAAAAGGGGACTTTGACAAAAGGGGGAAAAAGGGGTAAAATGGGACATTCTACAGAGGTACAAGGGGCAAATGAGGGCCCTTTGGAGCATAATTCTTTGCGATTAGTGAGGCTCATAGACTCAAGAACAGTAGAGGGAAATAGTCAATAGCAGGGAACATAAAGGCTTCAAGGATGATGTATTTTCAAGGGAAATGCATTCCTTGAAGGCTCATAAAACAAATAGCCCCTTGCTTGCTTGTCAAGGAATTCATAGGGGGCTAACAGTGACTCCACATGGGGATGGCTTCTTCTTGAAGGAGTCAAGAATTCAAAAAATGGTCTTTGGTGTAGGTCGGATGCCTGCTGCTTGAGCCACCTTCTTCTTTGATTTTCAGCTACCACAAATATGATAGATCAGCAGAAACATTCCCAAACAATCTACCTACCCATCCTACATTCCTAACATTGTTCTTCTGGGGTGCATTTGAACTGGCGGACCCTTTACATCATTTATTTTTATAACAGAAAATAAACCTATTCTAAATCTACCCTTATTTCTCCATGAGACCAGATTAGACTGTTGGTCTCATATGTTTCTCTACCTAATCTAATATCTACTGGGATTAAACTTTCCAGCAAATTTATTCTCTATATTTTACAACAGAAATTTAAAAACAGTCAAAATAGGATTATATGGTCTAGTTTGCTATAGATCCAAGGCATAAATACAGTTTCACATGGACAGAAATTCGCAGAAAACTGAAGAAAAATTTTGAAGGCTTGAAATCTGAAGCCTGAAGTATCCTTCTTCTCTTTGTGACTCAGGTTTTGAGCTTGTTAGAGTCACTTTATTTCTTCATTTCGGCTCTAGTTTTGGGCATGTTAGAGCTGACTCTTCTTTCTTCTTTGCTGGTCCAGATTTTGAGCATGTTAGGACTAGCTACATTGCTTCCTTTGGCTCAGGTTTTGATCATATTAGAGCCAATATTTTATACCTCAGAGGTTCATGTTTTGAGCATGTCTGAACCTCTCTCTTTTCCTCTGTTTTTTGGAACATTTTCTCTTTTTCTTGAAAACAAAAACTGCAATGGTATGTACAATGGAAATGAAAATTGAAAATTGAAAATCAGCAGAAGTAGTGTTTGAGCATCCTGCCATTGACAGGACCCCCAAACAGCTCTGTACCATCTAATTCCTGTAGGAAGAAGGCATTTGGACCCACAGTGGCCTGGATGATGTATGGACCTTGCCACAGACTGTCAAACTTGTCGTGCTTTCCTTTATCCTCTCTTCTTGAGTCCCACTTCATAACTTTATCCCCAATTTTGAAATCAGCAGCTTTGGTTCTTTTGTCAAACAATTTCTTTATATTTTCCTGAACCTTCACTTCTCTATTGTAAACCTCTTCTCTTGTTTGCTGGAGATGAATTGTCTGGTTTATCCTTCTCACCATACTGTCTTCTTCCATTTGAATCTCTTGGACCAGCTTAATCACTGGTACCCCAAGGTTGGTAGGAAACACTGCTTCTGTCCCATAGACAAGCTGATATGGTGACATGCCAACGGATTTATTTTTTGTAAGCCTGTCAGCCCACAGGGCATGCACTAACTTGTTATGCCATGACTTTTTGTTCTATTCTAGCAGATTTTTTATGATGGCCACCAGGCTCTTGTTTGATGAGTCAGCTAAGCCATTACCTTGTGGGTAATAGGCAGTTGAATGACCAAGCACTATTTGATACCTGTGACAAAAATCAACCATTTTCTTGGATCGAAAAGCAGCAGCATTATCAGTGATTATTTTCCTTGGGAAACCAAACCAAGAGAGGATATGACCTTCTAGGAACCTAATGATGACTGAATCTATGGCATTCCTAGTAGGTATGGCCTTTATCCACTTAGTGAAGTAGTCTGTGGCTGTTAAGATCCACTTGTGTTGCGCAGAAGAAGCAGGGTGGATTTATCCAATAAAATCTAGGCCCCATTGCGTAAAAGGACCTTCAACAGTGATGGGTTGTAAAGGGAGGGGAAGGAGTTTTCTCTTGTCTTAAAAAATCTGGCATTTGTGGCAGGAAATTACCATCTTATGGATGTCATTGAAGAGTGTGGGCCAGTAGTAACCAACCCTGAGTATTTTGTTTGCAGTGGCCTTCCAGTTCAAAAGGCCTCCACATTCTCCTGCATCGAGTTCTTGTTTAATCCTTTCTGCTTCAGCTTCAGGCAAACATTTAAGCAATAGGCCATTTGGGTTTTTCCAGTATAATTTTTCATTCAAAATGCAGTAGTTTCTGGATTTTAGTTTTATGAATCTGGCCTTAGTATTTGACAGTTCAGGTGGAGCATTGAGGTTGGTGAGCACATAAAGGATATCAAAGTACCAAGGGGAGTTCTAAAAATTCTCTTCCACAGTGGGATCAGGCAATCCTTGTTGCTCATTCAAGGCATCTACCATGTTAGTGTCAAGGGCTTGCAGATTCGATTCAGCTATTAACTTATCTAAGCCCTCCCCTTTGATCAGTTTTGTGGGTTTTATCTCAAGATCATATTCTAAAATCACAGCAATCCATTTGCCCCTTTTCCCATCTGGGTCTTGGGACAGTATATCTTTGACTACTATGTTAGGCACATAAGCTATGGTGTGGGAATGAAATATGTACACCCTAAAGTCCTTTAAGGCCTTAACAAGAGCGTAAGCCTGTTTTTCCATTATGTTGTATTTCAGGGGTGCATCCCTTACTGCTTTTCTGAAAAATGCAATTGGCTGTTCCATTCCCTATAGATTTTTCTGCAGTAAGACTGCAGCCACTGTATGCTTAGAGGCGAATAAAAATTTCAGGAAATCTTTAGAGAAATCTGGGCTGATCAGAACAGGAGCTTGGGTGAGTGCAAGTTTTACTGATTCAAAAGATTGTTTAGCTCCAACAATCCATTTAACTCCTACACCTTTATTCAGCATGTTAGTCATGTTCCTAAGGTGTCCAGCTAGATTGGGAATAAACCTCCTAAGGAAGTTAATTTTCCCAATGAAGGACTGTAATTCTTTGATGTTTCTCGGGTGTGTGATTTGTAGTATTCCCTCAACTCTTTGTGGGTCTATCCTAATTCCCTTTTTAGATATAATGTGGCCTAGAAGCTTTCCTTCTTGCAGCCCAAATATAGTCTTTTTGGGATTTAATGACAGACCAAACCTTCTACATTTTTCAAACACTTTCCTCATATGTTTTAGATGTTCTTCTTCAGTCTTAGAATAGACGGTTATGTCATCCAAGTAAATAACAATGAAGTGCCCTATCTCATCTGAAAAAGCTATGTCCATTGCTCTTTGGAAGGTCGCACCAGCATTCATCAACCCAAAAGGCATTTTTACATACATAAAGGTGCCCCATGGAGTGGTAAAGGCTTTTTTGAGTTGATCTTTTGGGAGAACTAGGACTTGGTTGTAGCCTGAGAAACCATCCAGCAGGGAAATTCTCTTGGAGCCTACTACTTTCTGAAGAATGTGTTCCATTTTTGGCAAAGGGTAGTTGTCTTTGAGTGAGGCTCTATTAAGATTTCTAAAGTCAATACATAATCTAATCTCCCCTGTTTTCTTTCTCACGGCCACTAAATTCGAAACCCAATCAGAGAACCTTACAGGAACTATTATGCCTACCTCATACATCTTTTTAATCTCTTTTTCCACTGCAGGCAGTTGTTTTGGGTTAATTCTATGAAGTTTTTGCCTGAAGGGCTTCTGATTTTCTTTCAAAGGTATTTTGTGCTATATGGTGTTCATGTCATAGGCCTTTAAGTCTTTGTAGCCCCAAGCAAACACATCTAAAAATTCCTTGAAAATGTCGATGTATTTCTTTTTCATTTTTGTAGGAAGAGACTTAGCCAATTTAATCATTTTGGGCTTATCTTCTGTGCCTATATTGCATTCTTCTACGTCAGAGTCTTTGTGCTCAATGGTGGGCTTTTTTTCCACATCATCGAAGTCAAAAAGGTCTTCTAACGGCACCAGACCTCGAGGTATGTTCTTATCTCTGGCCCGCAGCACCTCAACTTCTTCATTTTCTGAGTTTTCACAATTTCCGTTTGAATTTCCAGTTTTTTCATTCAAAGCATTTATTTCTATGTTACAGGCTGGTTCTTCCTCATCTGGGGGTTCCTCACTTGGGCAGCTATTACTAGACATAAATTCTGAATCAGCAAACTCAAACTCATTCCTGCCCATCAAAAAATATTCAATTTGTTTATCTCCTTCAAAGACCTGCCAGTATTTTTCGTTATCTGGCACTGCAGGTCTGAATTTGGTCTGTATCATGATTTGCTGGTCGTTTGGAGTCTTAGGGTATGAACTGGATAGGCAAGCTAATCCGTTTGCTATGACATTTTGAATCCTAGGAATAAACACTAATTCGTATTCAAAAAAGGTTTTCAATAAATCCATAGTGCCCTCAATCTAGGATGTTTTGCTGTGTATTCACCATTCACCTTTTTAACAATCAGCTCGGAGTCTCCACGCACCACTATCCTATGGGCTCCTAATTTCCTCAACAGGTTTAAGCCTAGGATAAGAGCCTCGTACTCTGCAATATTGTTTGTACATTTGAAGTGCAGGTTGCAGGCATGAATTTCTGCGTAGCCACTCTCTGTGTTATGTATCCACACCCCTGCTCCGGCAGTTCTCTTAGTGCAGGACCCATCGAAACTCATCTCCCACAAGGGTTCATTTTTCATTTTATCATCACTTCCTTCCCTACAGCTGGGTTCGCCATCGTGTAGTATTATAGGGGTCGCACTAGGTTGTGGGTCGTTTTGTTTTTCGTCATGTGTGTGGAAATCAGAGGGGTGACTAGTTGGTTGATTGCATTCTGTTTCTGATTCACTTTGTGTCGTTGTTTCAGTGCATTGTTCAAAGTTTTCTACGTCTTCCTCCACTGAGTCTAGGGTAGCCATTATGTTTAATTCCATTGGCTCTGTTTCATCATGTGTATCTTTGCCTGTATCCACATTTTCAGATTCTGGTTCCCCCATAGATTTATCATTGCAGAGGATAAAGGAATCCAGGTTTGTATGTACAAAGTATAGAGGAGAATTTTCAGGCTTTTCAGGGCTACTAACTAGGAATTTCATTTGTGCCTCCCTATACAGTCTTCTAAGTTGGCCAAATATTGGGATTGTGGCATAAGCCCATCCATATGCATTGTCCCTTGCAGCTTGGCTCCCCATGATCTTGATAATAACATGCCATACTTGGGTGGCACATCTGCCACCAAAACATCCATGACCATACACTTTCTGGAATCTGGGCAAGGCTCACACATAAATCTTTGATCAGGCCAAGACACTTTACTCTGCTAGAGTCAAATGAATATAGGTCTTTATAGGGACGGGTTATCTCTGGGCCTAGTCTTTCCATCACTACTTTAGGCATTAGGTTGTGTGATGCCCCAAAATCATGCATTTCATTTTGGAGAATCTTATCATGGATATTAAGACTAATATAAAAAGGGGGCACTACCCCCTCCTGAAACTTTCCTTCTATCTTTGGACCAAACAGAAGGGCAGGTTGATCATCACTCAGATTTATAGTGTTACTGTTCTCACCTAAGTTTAATGCTTTCAAAATTTGGCCCTTATATACATCCTGAGTGGCCAGCTCAGAGAGTGGGACAGATATTTTAATTCTTGCAATCTCACTCTCCAAATTGAAAGTGGACTGACTCTTTGGAATGTTCAACTCCGTTTTGTTAGCCACTGGCTTAGTGGCTGAATCAGTGTGTTGATTCTCACTATGTACAGCATTAGAAACTGTTTTATCAGGAGTACTAACTGTAGTGTTAGTACTGCTTGTTGGTTGACCTTGTGTATCAGTGTTTTGGTTGTCTTTTTCTTTGTTCTTTCCAGAACTCTCAGCTGCTGATTTGTTACTTTCAGCAGTCACCTTAGAAGTTTTCTCAAGTATTTTCTTGATGGTAACCTCAGAAGCCTTTGGTTTAGGAGTTTCTTGGCTCTTTTTGCTCCTAAGTTCATACTGTCTGACTTGCATGATGGCATCTTCAAAACCAAGTCTGTAATCATCATATTTTGATCTTTCCTCATCCCAATATGAGGGTGAGGTTTGATCTTCTTCTGTGTAACAGTTATGGATTGAATCCTTTGTTTCAAACATGTTTATTGTTTTCCCTTCATACTCTTCTATGATTCCCTCATCTTCATCTAAAAAGTTCTCTTGGAATGGGGGAATAACTTGCTAATCTGATTCTCTTTGTCTATTGGGAGTGATTTTGTTTCTTCTAAAGTTCTGGTTCTGGTTATGGTTTTGATTTCTATTTTGGTTACTAACTGTGACAACCATTTTTTCCATCATTTGGTATAGATTTTCCATGTTTTTGGTCATGCGGTCATAATTTGGGTCAGGCATGGAAGCTAAGTTGTCATCTCTATATGTTACCCTTTTCTCAGCTCTCAATATTTCTCTTTTCTCAATAACATTAGCCTCTACACTCACTGCTTCTTTTTGCATGTCTTCCAACGTGTTGTAATCTCTCTCCCTGAGCTAGTATGCCATGTCAGCATCAAAGCCTTCAAGGTATTTCGCTAGAGCCATACCTTGGGGAGGTTTCATGTGTGGAGGAAGAGCATTGTAAATGCTGTTAAATCTCGTTGTGTAATCATGTACACTTTCTCCTACGTTTCTTTTAAGGCTCATATATTCTGCTAGGAGTTGGCGAGGATTAGCCTTGACTTCCCATTTGTTTAAGAAAGTCTGATATAGAGATGGAAGGTCATTAATGCTACCCGGAGGTAGGCCTTTAAACCATTTCTTCACATCACCCCCTAAGCTCTGGGCAAAGATTCTCATTTTGACCATATCACCATCTATCTCCATATAGTCAAAAGAGTCTTCCATCCTATCTACATGGTATTGGGCTATGGTAGATTCTTTTGCAGTGAAGTGTGGGATCTTTGATTCATAATCATTGGGTAAGGGTACTAGAGGCTAAGGTAAAACTAGAGGTGCATACCAGGCTACCATGATGATGTTTTGATGAGGTAAAGAGTTGACTTGGGCAGCTGGTATGTGGATGACAGGGATATTATGACCAGCAGAAGACTGATGAGCAGATTTAGGGTGACTAAGCCCCAAGTTTTGAATGAAATGTATATCAGGAGGTGTAGATGGAGGGGTCTGTCTATTCCCAAGGTGTTTACCAGTTTGGGGTGGTGAACCAGGAAGCTCAAGGTCTGGCTAGTCTAGCACACTGAATGACCTAGTTCTTGGTAAGCTTTTTTGAGTGCCTAGGTCAAAAAATGGGTCTAATAGATTTGTAAAGTTTTCTGTAGCGGAGTTAGATCTATGGACGTGACTAGAAATAGTTGATTGTTTAGGTGTATGAGATCCCTTGAGGATGCTCTTAGGGTTTTCAACTATTTCAGGTGGGTCTGGGTTAGGATAAGCTCTTGTGTGAATGGTTCTATAAGCCATAGTGTTGTTCCTAACCAAGCAGCTTAACCCTACTTGTTCCTTTATTGTGGTTGATGTTGTTATGGGCTTTTGGCCTCCCAGTGGAGTCTAATGTGAACTAAGATAATCAGCGGGCCTACTAATCACCAGTGGAGTCTTTAAATTGTTTAGGAATTGTGGAGTCACCAGGTGGAAGGTTTAGGATGTTTTTCGGAGGGTACACTGTCCACCATAGTGTTTATGAGATGTCCCCTTTTAGGGGTATCTTCCAAACACAACAAAATCTAACCAGAGATTGACTGGGAGGGCATTTACCAGATATGTCACCTTTGAAAGAGTGTGAGATCTGGAGGCTACCTGGCCCTTTCTAGACTCTGTCTAAGAGTGTGGGGAAACACAAAAAATGGTACAGAGCTTGGTATGTGGATAGGAGTGTTTTTCTGCCAACCTAACCAGAGATTATAGGTCTTTTGAGTGCCTAAGAATGTTTAAGGTGAAACGCACTCAATTCCCTAGTGGAGTCGCCATTATGTTGGGTTTCCCATGTTTTGGCCAGGTTGGCAAGACCAAAAGATGAGACAACATCAAACCACATTCAGACCTTAGGATCTAGCCCTCCTAGGACCAGAGAGGGATCTCTCTATAATAGTCAAAGTATACATGTCTTTGAGGCTCAAATTTAATATGTTAGGCTAGTTATAGGCACAAGGTTTGTGTGTTTTATTTTTTTTGATTTGGTTGTTGGGAATCAAGAATGAAGGTTTCAATATAAGGCAAGGCAGGGCAAGGAAGATTTTAGGCAAAGAGAGATAAATTCAGATATTATTCAAGACCATTGGGCAAATGGAGTCAGGAAAGGGTTTACTTACTGTTCAATATGCAGGCTTTCAGTTTGGCTAGTCATCTAAAGCATTGGATACTAAGATGATAGGTGGAGTGAAACAATCAGGAAAGAAAGTGAAAGAATGAGGGTAAACCAATTTCTGTCTATAAATAAGGTCAGAGGTCATTTAACTCCAGACCTGCTTGGACATACTCTTAGGCAACTCTCAAATAAGGGCAAGGAACAACTTGAGGGAAACTTAGATAGGTTTAATTAATTGAAAAGGATCCTAGTGAGACAGAGATAGAGTTCCGTACTCCCAGTGTTCCCAATTCATTTAATTAAAATCTAACAAGAACATCTAAGAAGCAGATTCATTAACTCATACATCAGCTAGCAGGTAATAACATCCACTACACTGGTTAAATTAACTGAAACTAATTCTTAGATAACACATTTAGCATAAAAAATTAAGGCAAGGAGAGCAGAAACATAGGGTGCCTAACAAGGGCAAATCCTATGCCAGATTTCTAATGCAAGCCAGAAGAACTGAAATGGAATGAAATAAAACACAGAGACAGAAAAACATCACCGCAGCTTTAGATTAGGATCCAAAGAAATGTTCTTGTCATATTAAATAGCAATACCAGTCAAGTACATCATTGCAAATAGCTGAATACTCAGTCTGAAATCATATTCCCCAGCCTATCTTACAACTCTACACAGAAACTGTGTCTCAAAAGAAACTACTTGCAATTCTCAGATATCTCATCAACAACCTTTACAATAATTTTCTCATGATTTTTATAGCAAAAGATGAGCCGAGTAGGTAGTTGAAATACTAAATGAAGCATTAAACTCAGAAAATGAATAAGGCCTGAAGCCCATTCTATTTAACTCCTGTGCATTGATCTCTGGCATTCTTTGGGTGAACGAATGATCCTCTTCAGGCTTCCAATTACTCTGATATGACTCTGATGTACACTGGCTTGTAGCACTCTATAGTACTTTTGGAGAATGAGAAAAGGGCGAGTAAATGGCGGAGAAAGTCCGCCATACCGCATAACAAATGTTCTAATGGCTTTGGACTGTGGTTAAGGTGGAAATCTTCCCTGGAGCATGACATAGAATAAAAACAGTATGGGCAACCCATCCTTTCCTGGAGAAAAACATTTTGCTGATGTAGAAAACTTGCTATATATTAATTTCTGCACATCTGTATCCTCTGTGTGGTCTATGATGTCTTTGACCTGGTAGCTTGCCTAGAAAAACTTGGTTTACGCTGAAAATCTTCTATTTCATGCCTCAGACTCTCTGCCGCTTCATTTATATCTCTATCGGTGAAAAATTGCTGCTATATCAAAACTGTGTAATCATGGCGGCGTTTTCACCTCCTGTACCCTGCAAAAACCCACAACTGTGTTAAGAAATCCATGCACGGAGGAGGTGGATGGTTATGGAGGACGGGCAGAGTGGTAGCGCAGCGGTGGTGAAATGGTGTTTTTACATGAAATAATGGTGAAAATGCATTGGTGTGGTGTTAACAGCGAAACAATAGGGTTTGATGGAAGAACGTGTGTGGACCGTTTGATCGTGGTCCGGAGACGAAGATTAACGGCGGAGATCAGAACAGCGAGATGATATATGAAATAGGGTGGAATGAACATGAAATATTAAACCTTAGTGTAAAATGAAAAACTTTGGTTGACGGAGGAAATACAAAGGAGATGAACGAAATGTAATGAAATGTGAGGGAAATGATCGTACATGGTGGGGCCCGGCGTAGGTGGAGGGCGATTCACTTTGGACCGTCAGATCTAGAGGGAAGATCGACAGCCACGATCTAATCAGAAAAAACCGCAATCGCAATGGACAAGAGGTGGCTGAAATTAGAGAATGTGATTGTGATTGCGACAAGAGTGCAATTGAGTGATGGCTGTTGGATCGAAAAGGGGATCGACGGTGGAGATATTTTCGGAGGGAAAAGGGGAAAGAGCGACGGACGCGATGCGATAAGATCAGGGCCATTGATTTCCGAATGAATGGACAGCTGTGATTTAGTCGAGCAATCACAATCGGAGGGAAACAAGTGTGACACATTACCAAGGTTCCGATTGCGATTGGGCGAGAAGTGCGATGGCCGTCAGATCGTGGATTAAACGGATGGTCGGGATTGAATCAGGATAATCGCAATTGGGGGGCGCAAAAGAGGAGATGCGATTGAATGCTGCGATTGTGATGGAGCGATTAACGCCAGGCCGTAGGATCAATGGGGAAAACAATGGTGTGGATTAAGTCGGAAGATCGAAATTGGGGGAGCGGAAGGGGGGTCGCAATGAAAGTTTCATTTGCGATCGGGGATCGGAGGGAAGGACTTGTGATCAATCAGAGGATTTTGCGATGTGATCAATCAGAGGACTTCAAATAAATGTTGCGATTGAAACGATTTGCGATTAGCGCGGGCTGTCTGATCCTTGTGGTAGATCAACGGTGCGGATCACCTCGCAGGACTTACAGACCAAAGCAATCGCATCGGATTTTTACTATGTTACAAAGGAATGCGTCCGCTCGACACTTCGTTTGCGATTGGCCCCAAGGCACTATGCGCTTGGTCTTAGCGCAAGGGTATATGTGGGGAAGTGGTTGAAAGGGGCTGGCGGGAAAAGGGTCTAAGCCCTATTATAAGGTTGAAAAGTGGGTTTTTACCCATCTTTAATGAAATTTAAGGTTGGGAATGGGTAACGATAAAAGGGTAAAGGGGGAATTTGGCACAACAAAGGGTGAGGGTTGGATTTAAAGGGGATTTTGGATATGATTTAGAGGGTAAAGGGGGACTTAGAGGGAAAAAAGGGGTAAAATGGGACATTCTGCAGAGGTACAAGGGGCAAATGAGGGCCCTTTGGAGCATAATTCTTTGCGATCAGTGAGGCTCATAGACTCAAGAATAGCAGAGGGAAACAGTCAATAGCAGGGAACATAAAGGCTTCAAGGATGATGTGTTTTCAAGGGAAATGCATTCCTTGAAGGCTCATAAAACAAATAGCCCCTTTCTTGCTTGTCAAGGAATTCATAGGGGGCTAACAATACCAATATCAGAAACCAGCCATAAAGAAAACTGTTTGTATATTGAACAAATCCCAGAAGTTGAAATGACATGTTCTGCTGATATAAATCATTATGAGAATCCTTTTGAAGCATATTTAATTAACAATGCAGACCAAGAAGACTTGGAAGTTTTACAATGTAAGAATGATACAATTCCAAGAGGTCTAACACCTTTGGAACACCTTTTCGACTTTAATGATGTAGCCAAAGAACCAAGAATGGAGCTTGTGGAAACAGATGTAGAATAACATAACATAGGCAGCCTAGCAGAACCCAAGATGATTAAACTATCCAGAACTCTCCGAGCTCACATAAAATTGCAATACATAGAGCTGTTCAAAGAGTTTAAAGATGTTTTTTCTTGGGGGTACAAAGACCTAAAATCATATGATACCAGCATCATTCAGCATTAAATCCCTTTCAAAGAAAATCAAAAGCCTTTAAAAAAAAATTCTAAGAAGAATAAACCCTGTTTTAGTACCTTTAGTTAAGGCATAAATTGAAAAGATGCATGATGCTGGGATCATAGTACCAATTAGATATTCAGAATGGGTATCAAACTTAGTTTCTGTTAGAAAGAAGACAAGGGAAATCAGGCTCTGTATTGACTTCAAAAATTTAAATAGAGCCTCTCTAAAAGACAACTACCCCTTACCCAAGATGGACCATATAATTCAAAGGGTAGTTGGGTCAAAAATAATATCACTCTTAGATGGGTTCTCGGGTTACAACCAGGTGTTAGTGCTCCCCAATGATCAAATCAAAACTGCTTTTACCACACCTTGGGGCACCTTTATGTATGTCAAAATTCCTTTCGGATTGATAAATGCAGGGGACACCTTCCAAAGGTCCATGGACATAGCCTTCTCTGAAGATATTGGCTATTTCATAATCATTTACCTTGATGACATAACCATCTTCTCAAAAACTGATGAAGAGCATTTGATTCATTTGAGAAAAGTTTTTGAGAAGTGTAGGAAATTTGGTCTGTCATTGAATCCCAAGAAGACACTCTTTGGTCTCCACGAAGGTAAACTTCTTGGCCATATAATTTCAGAAGAGGGAATCAAAATAGACCCCACAAGGATAGATGGCATATTACAGATTAGCCATCCAAGAAGCCTCAAATAATTGCAATCTTTCATTAGAAAGATTAATTTTTTGAGGAGGTTTATCCCCAACCTTGCTGAGCTATTAAAAAACATTACAAACATGCTTAAGAAAGACGTAGGTGTAAAATGGACTTTACCAGCTAAGAAATCATTCGAACGGGTCAACTAAGCTCTTACTCAAACACTGGTCCTGATTAGTCCAGATTTTACCAAAGACTTTTATATCTTTTCTTTTGCATCTGAGCATACAATAGCTGTAGTGTTACTTCAAAAGAATGACTTGGGGCAAGAACAACCAATATCCTTCTTTAGTAAGGCCTTAAGAGATGCTCCTCTCAAATATAACATCATGGAGAAGCAAGCCTTAGCATTAGTGAAAGCTTTGAAGGACTTTAGAGTCTATATTTTACACTCTCACATAATTGCTTTTGTTCCACATACTGTTGTCAAGGACATTCTAAGTCAAGACCCTGATGGTAAAAGGGGAAAATGGATTGCAACTATTCTTGAATATGACTTAGAAATTAGGCCCACCAAACTAGTTAAAGGGAAAGGATTAGCAAAACTTATGGCTGAGTCCAACTTCCAAGCACTAGACATGAATATGGTAGATGTGTTGGAAGAAATAGAAGAATCTACTACTCCTTTCATTGAAGAAACATTTCTGAATTCTCCTTGGTATGCTGACATTATTTATGTGCTTTTATATTTGAATGCCCCTCCTTCTTTGTCTAAAACTAAAGCTAGATTTTTGAAACAAAAAGCTTTGAGTTATTGCATCTTGGATGGGGTATTATATTGGAAAAATGCTATTGGAATTTTTCTTAAATGTTTACTCAAACATAATGCAGGAAAGATAATGCATGTGTTGCATGAAGGGGAATGTGGAGGACACCTCTACTGGAAGGCCACAACAAATAAAATCCTTTGATCTGGTCACTATTGGCCTACCCTTTTCCCAGACACTCAGAATTTAGTCATGTCTTGCCATAAGTGTCAAATTTTTGATGGCAAAAGAAAACTCCTTCCCTTACCATTACATCCTATCAGAGTCGAGGCACCTTTTCAGCAATGGGGTTTAGACTTCATTGGGGAAATTCACCCATCTTCCTCAGCCCAACACAAGTGGATCCTCATGGCCACTGAATTCTTTACCAAGTGAATAGAAGCTATACCCTCTAGAAATTCTAATGACTCTGTCATTATCAAGTTTCTTGAAACAAATATCCTATCCAGATTTGGTTGTCCCAGAAAAATCATAATAGATAATGCTGTTACTTTTAAATCTAAGAAAATGATTGATTTCTGTTACAAATACCACATAACCTTGGGCCATTCTACTGCCTACTATCCCCAAGGAAATGGATTAGTTGAATCTTCCAACAAGAGCCTCATCAATATCATCAAAAAGTTGTTGGAGCAGAATCATAAATCATGGCACAGTAAGCTAGTTCATGCCTTATGGGCTGATAGGTTAACTACAAAGAAGTCAATTAATATGTCCCCCTATCAGTTGGTTTATGGCAGGGATGCAGTTGTCCCCACCTCATTAGGAGTTCCAATCATGAAACTCCTTCAAGAAGTGCAGGTTGAAGAGAATGATATGCAGAGGAGAATCAACCAAACCATCCATTTACAGCAGACCAGAGAAGAAGTCTATGAAAGGACGCAGTTAGTCCAAGAAAATGTAAAGAAACTATTTGATAAGAGGACTAAGGCAAAAAATTTCCAGGTTGGAAATGTTGTTCTTAAATGGGATTCAAGAAGAGAAGAGAAGGGAAAATTTGGCAAGTTTGAGAACTTGTGGAAAGGCCCCTACGTTATTCATGCTGAGAGGGGTCACAATGCATTTTTCTTGAAAGAATTGAATGGAGAAGATCTGTATGGAGGTCCTGTTAATTGAAGGATGCTAAAGCATTACTGCTACCAAGAGTAATGAAGTTTCAAATAATTTTATTTTTCATTATAAAAATCATAGTCTGAACGCTGCATTCAAAGTTAAAAAAATACAAAATACAAAAAAAGTAAAAGAAAGAAAAGATGAAAGATTGTAAAAACAATAAAGGTAAAGCACCATACCAAAAAAGAGAAACAAAAATCTGAAAGTGTGCAAGCTCAAATGCCACTCCTGAAAAACACACTTCTAGTTAATCATATAGCCTAATCATGACTAACTAGTTTTAAATTTCCTGCTAATAGGTTAGTGAAATCGATTAGCCAAACAACTTAATCTTGGCTTATCATTTAGGTAAATTAGGATAGAAATTAAAGGTTCAAACAAGCTCAAAATTTGAACCTGAGTGTCCAAAAGAAGAATGCCTCTGAACTATTTTATTTTATGAGTCAAAAATAGAGGTAATCTGGTTCTAATCAGCTTAAAATCTGAACCAGAAAAAAATGAAAGAACAGCTCGAATAAACTCAAAAACAGAGCTGAAGAAAAGAGAAGGTCGTGCTTAGAACTTTCAGATCTTAACCCTTCACCATTTTGATTTAATTTCTGCAAAATAATAACTATGTGCAGCTTGTTTTTATGCCATAGATCAGCTAGAAGTTAGACTGTTCAATCCTGGCTTGTATGCTTTTAAATTTCTGTTTTAGAAATTAGAGAATAAAATCTGTTAGAATGTTTAATCCTAAGAGATTAGTAGATTAGGTAGAGAAGCATATGAACTCAACTGTCTAATCTGAGTTCATGGAGAAATAAGGAGTAGAAATAGATTAGATTTTTTTCTTTCAAAAGAATAAAATGTTGTAAGAGAGTTTGCCAATCCAAGTGCACTCTAAAGAAGAAAAAATGTTAGATCAGTGGGATTGGGTAGGTAGAAATCTTGTGTTGATGAAGATCCATTGTTTTTTCGTGGCTGCTAATATTTTCAGAGCAAAGGAAGATCATCCAAGTGAAGAAAGTTGCAGCCCAATGGATGAAGCACTAATCAGCCACCAGAGAATGCAAGTCTGAAGTTCTTGATGCCTTCAAGAAGGCACCATCCCCAAGTCGAGCCACTGTTAGCTTAGTAAAGCAATAATGAGGAATATGATGGAGATAGTGGAGGAATAAATGCAATATCATGGAAAAATAATGATGAAGTGATGGAGGAAGTGGTGCATTAAATGCACACATGATGGAGGAAGTGGAGAGTAATTTCAGCATTGATGGAGATAATGGAGGACAACGCGGTATTTATGGAGGCTAGTGGCCACATGTGCAGCGCAGTTATGAGGTGGGCCAAGGCTAGGGAAGGCTCACAACCATAAAAGAAGGATGAGGGTAGCAAAGGATGGGAGTTTGTAATTTTATTTTTGAGTGTCGTAAGACATTTCTTTGCATGCTTTCATTGTTTAGCTAAGTCTGTTATGATGTTTAGCACTAGGTGTTCCCGAGCGGAAATCCCACCCTTACCCATGAGGGACTTCGAGGGCATACTCTTGGAATTTTTTCTTGAGCAACATTCATCATCCGGAAATCAGTGCCGCTTTTAGCCACTCTCATCTACACTTCTAGCTACAGGAATTACACATTCCTGAACTTGGGTTTGAGAGTTGGAAGGTTGTTCTTAGTACTTCAGTTGAGAAACCTGTGGAGCGATCAACCCTTCACACTGTGGATCCATTATAGTCTTCCGGGAGTTTCATTTTCATATCTGGTTTTAGTCCATCCATCTAAATCTCCTATGCAACAAAATTTCCTGCATAAATTGCATAATTTTGCAGTGAGGGTTTGAGGAGAAGAGGAAGTTCCAAGAAACTCAGCTTGGAATTTTATGAGGGATTAATCCTTCACTCCAGGGATCACTTCAGCAGCCTGGGATCAGCATTATACTACCTATAAGTAGGCTACATCATCATCCCTCCTAGAAAACACAATATTTCCCAGGAGTTGTGCATGCAATGGCTACATATTCAGTGGAGGAGTTAGAACTTAAGTTTAGCAGCTTGGGATCGGGAGAAGGGACCAAACCTTCAGTTAGTGAGCTGAGTGGGTTCCATTGTAGCAGATAGATCATTATTTCAGCCTCAGATCATCAGTTGTCTCCAGGGAGTGCATAACTCAGCCAAGAGGGGTGTAGTGTGCAACCCATAAAGGGATAATATTACAAACTCAAGATCTGGCCAAACCATTTCTGGTTTTTTCTGGGGTTTTAAAGTAGAATCTGTGGTTAAAATAATAGATCTTTTTTAGCACTTCAACAACCTCTTGCACATAGATATTATTCCCAAAAGCAACAGTTTTCAGCAGCAACAGTTATACTTTCCAGTGCTAGATTTCAATAGTGTATTTCAACCATCTTGTGGCTTAAGTGCATTCCTTTTGGAGCTCTGTGTACTTACATTTATATTGATACATAATGGAATGGATTAGCTATTTCTACTAATTTTTTAATGTCTTGATGTTATTGTTGATGAGGTAAATCCCCTCTGCGGACAGAGGCGATCCCTACTAGCCCAGCAGGGGTCTAGCAACAAACAAACAATGCTATGACGCAAGCTCCTAATTACGAATGAAAGACTTGGGATAGAAGCCTACCTGGATTCCAACGCTATGGATCTGAAGAAGAAGTGTCCCCGTCCTTCAGCCCCGGCAGATCACAATCCTTCCACGATCTCCGCGGATGAACACCTGCACATAGAAGAAACGAACAGATACAAGCATAGGAACCAGCATACGTAACTAAACATCGGTCAAAAAAGATATAACTCGCATTAACATGATGGAAAACGGAGTGGAACCATAATCATAGTCATCTATTAAGTAATAAACGAATAGAAGTTACAACCAAGTTCTGACGCCGCAGCTTCCTTCGAACGGGTCTCCGGTCGTCCACGTCTCGCAAAGCTCGCCAAGGAAAGGAAAAACCTCTCCAGAGTCTCGTAACAATGGTCTCCTCGCTTGAATGGGCCTTAAGGGAAAGAAGGGATTCTTTACAACACAAAGGCACTTGGGAATAGGGAGATGCAAAGCTTCAGCACTTCAAGACTAGCTTGCCATGGATCTGAGCAGGCTTTTATAGATGGGGAAGGAGGGAGTTGGGATCCCTATTATTATGGGATTGGCCCTATCACCAAGGAAGGTTCCATGGGAGGTGGCAAAACCAATTCCCTTCCATAGAACTCCCGCAGCCAAACCTCCCAACTCAAGATAGGCAGTGGTTTGTGAGTTTGTTTGAACTCAACTTCCGCCATCGATATTTAAAAAACAGTCCCTAAAATGGGTGGCGCGATTTCTGCTCTATGACAGAGCGCCAAGTGGCGCGACCTCTTTACAGGATTTCCCTGATTGGCGCGAGCACTGAACTGTCTACCCGCGCCAATGCAAAAAGAGCCGTTTTTCATGGATTTTGCAAGGAGATGTCTCAAGGGGAAATGAAGCTCATACTCAGAGGGATGCATTGATGATGTTTTCAAGGCATGACAGTGTTCACAGGTCACGTAATGGGTCCTCCATTGTGCGGGACGGGGAATGGTAGGGACGGTGACAAATTACTGTGTAACAGATGCCCCCTAAAGCATGAGGCCCGAGAGAGAGAGGGGTGAAATGCTTTACGAGAACATGTCCAACTGAAGGCCCGCCGTCGGAAAACCTGCACAGAAAGATACAACCGATATCTCAAGTACATGATGTATATATATGGTATGGACGCAGCCATCCGAACAGAGTATGCTATAATCCGGATCTAGGGTATGGGCGCAGCCATCCAACTAAGATCAAACAAATAGACTCAGGTATGGTCGCAGCCATCCAATCAGGGAGTCATGTACATAATGATAATAATCCACAATCGCAGCCTGGATTACAACAGACACAATCCAGGGTCTTGCGCTCCATCTCGACCCAAACAAGTACAAGTTCTAGCATGCGAATGTGTGAGCCGATGTCGAACATGCAAGAACATCGTCTGATTACCAGCCAATGATGAAAGCCGTTAACAGACGCGAGAGAAACCACCAATAATGACAATGGTCCTCAAGGTACTACAGGTACAATCTACGGCGTGTGAATAAATGAGTTGACGTCGAACACCCGCAGAATCATTCGATCGGAAGTCAATGATGTAAACTTCACGTCGAATGCGATGAACCTGCCATTGAGGCATGCAGGCTCCAAGGTACCATCAGGAGTCTCTAGACCAACTTCCCGGATAATGAGTTGAAGTCGACAGGAAGTGACCTTGATCGAAGGTGGGCCATAATGATTCCCACATCATCGACACGAGACAGAGGAACATAATGTTTTGTTGTGAATCGGGGCCATATGAGAAACAGAGGAAGGTTGATATTCGCAGAGGCCAACTTCTCTTGAACATATAAATGGCACGACAATGGACTTGGCAGTATTTGACGTCAACAGATCAAAGGTCATGGCGACGAGGCAATGAACAGATGAGAGGTCAAAAGAGATTACCCAAACCCATGGAAGCAAAGTGAAGCAACGAGATGAGATGTCCCCAACCCGACACGAATGCAGACAAGTGCCATGTTCAAGAGCGACATGCTGCCGACGACAACGACGATGGTTCCATCTTTCCCCCACCATTTCTGGCGAGTACCCCAATTATTTTTGATAACAAGCTTGAAGGGGATAGCATATGCTTGTGATATAAGTCCGCCCTTCGGGCGAATCCATCCTAGTGCATTTAACGAGTCCTAAGAAGGAGAAACTCGGAGAACGTCATTTCGACTAAATCCGATGTCATCAGGTTTTAACGAGTCTGACAAAGGAAGAACTCGGCGTCTTTTCATGTTTAGAGAGTTTGAAAAGACAGCTGAAAAGAAAACTCCATAGGTCCCTTTTCGTAAATAGTTCCCCAGATCCGAAAAGGTAGAAAACAATATCCGGGAAAACCTCCTAGTCGCGATAGGCTAGGGTATTCCTTTTTCGTAATCGATCCAGCCCAGCTCGAAAAAGGGTTAAACTTATACTGGGTGAATGTCGATTCGTGTCCATTTTAACGAGATCGAAACGACAAGGGCCTCGGCGATCTTTTCATATTTAGAGAGTCAGAAAAGAGCTGAAAGATGACTCCATAGTGACTTTTTCGTGTATTTACCGAGTCCGAAAAAGTATAAAATACAACTCGTTTCCACCTTTTAAGTCGCAAAAACCTGTCGCTGCACATACCCAACAAGCGCAAAATCCATTTTCGACATAATACATGCAAATATTTGACAAAAATAACTTTTAAAGCTCATTTAACGTCGAAAAGTTATAAATATGTCTAATTGGTAAAAAATAAAATTACTTTTTTACTATTTACCTTGTGGAGAGCAACAGTGGTCCATTTGGAGCAGAATCTTCCGACGGTGATTGCGACCAATCCAGGCAACCATTCAGCGTCTCGTCTGTGACAGGTAAGAGGCGCTCCTTTTCTCTTTCTTTCCATACATTTTTTAATGATTTCCCTTCATAAATCAGCTCTGTAAGAGCACTTTTAAAATTTTAGGGCCGGGCCCAGTGGCGCGGGTATCGGGCACGGACCCGCGCCACTGAGCTCTTTTTACTAAAGGGGCCGCGCCACCTGGCGCGACTGTCAGCAAAACAGTCGCGCCAGCGGCGGAACCCAAATTTTCGCCTAAAATTCCGACATTTATACCAAATTTCTTGAATTTTGAAGCTTACAAAAGATCTAATCAGGGCTTTTGATCATGTGAATGCAGATAAACACTCAAAATGGAAATTGAATGGAAGGAACGAGAGCACGGAGATGAGGATGAAGAGGCCATGCAAAGCCAGGCTTGCATGAACGCTCTGAGAGACTGCGGATTGAAAAAGTTCTTCCTCACGCCATGTTTACGAGCTCAGCCCGAGCTTCTCCAATATCTAATCAACATCTGGGATGAAAATGACCAAGTATTCAAAATACGAGACCAGGTGCTGGAATTGGAGGTCACTGACATTTATTTCATTACTGGATTGTCCCGCAGAGGTCCAATCCCTGTATTGACTGGGAGCAGACCATCAGGGGAAAAGATGGAAGAGGTAATGGCGCGGGTGTGCCGAGGGGCACAGACAGGATCAGGAAGTAAGAAAGTATACATCTCCACCATCCCTGATCTAGCACTGAGAGTAGTTCTCCACACCATTATGCGGGCTGCTGGGTCGCAGGCTCCGCACGAGGCCACGAAGACTCAACTCCTGTTAGCCTCAGAATGCATGGGTCCCCGACCGTATGATTGGGCAACAGCTGTGACCATCAATATGAAAAGGCAGCTCACAAAGTGCAAACAGGGGAAACTGAAGCAGTTTGGGTATGGTTCCATCTTGGTATCATTCATTCTGGAATGCATACCAACCTTCCAGGGCCAAGAGGCCCATGTGGCGAGTCCGGTACCACGAGAGCCGCGAATGGCTCGCTGGGCAGCACTGATGCCCAGATCTGGAGGTGGCCAACAGATGTCCTGGAAGCCAGAGTTCTTTAGGTGGTTACGGTGCCAACTGATCGTTGTGGAAGATTGGCCCTATTCGGGAACTGACTTTACAGGAGACCCAGATCTCCCACTACCAGAAGGGGATGACTGGGACGAGGAGCTGGGTAAGACCTCAAATTTTTGATTTCATGTTTATATGTTTTTTTTTTGTTAATACACACTTGTCTTAACACAATTATATATGCATGCAGATGTAGGACCTGAGAGACCAGCCGGGATGTCTCCTATCTCCCGGAGGACACAACTCGCCCCTGAGATCCAGGGGGAAGGCACCGGAGGAGAGGTACTGGTCCAGAACCTTGAGGGGATCGTCCATGGGATCCCAGACTATGCCCGACTGTCAGACGTACCGATGGAGTACCAGCGCCATACGGTGGGAGTTCCAAACCGGCTCCACCGAATCCTGAGGCGGCTAGTGCGTGCAGTGACGTGCTATCACGAGCGCCATGCGGATTAGTCTCTAGGATTTAGCTACACCTATTTTTTGAGAGACACAGTGTCTCCGGATGTATTAAGACAATTATGTATATTTTTTGAGTTTTGTGACGCACATTGTGCAAACATTTCGACACACATATATATATACATATGACTATTTTGGATGGATCATATGATGATTACATGTGATGATGTTTTCTATATGTCATGCAAATGTCTAATACAGATGTAATCTAATGTATCAGTTACATAACAAACGACCCAATGTGAAATGTATTCACACAATGCATCTAATCACACATTTCATTTTTACGCAAGCTTAAAAGCACACATGAACACACACATATGCAAACTATGCTTGAAACGAGTTTTATTTTTACGCAAGCTTAAAACACAAACTATGCTCGATAATAAGAAAGACGGGCATGCCCCCCAGCATGTTGTCTCAAATCGAGGCACATGCCCCCCAAGCTTCACTCGATTGAAAATGGAGTGAAGATTGAACATACACGAGATTTGAGCTGAAACTGACAAAACTCGAATTGAACATGCTTGTGTTTCATTTTTTAACGAGGTTGACACACTTAAAAGAACTATCCTCAAACACCTCGTTTCATGGTTTAAGGAGCTTGACACAAGACCAGGAACTGTGCTCCGAGATCCTGGTTTCATTTTTTAAAGAGCTTGATCCAGGGAGGAAACCGTGCTCTAACCGACTTACATCAAAATGAACAAGAAGGCGGCGCTTCCAAGAGTTCCACTCCCGATGGAAGGAAAACATTCTGGAAGTCAGGACCCAATGCCCCCAGCACCTGATGCACGACGGCATCATCACTGGGCACAGGCACGGGGTAGGTAGCCACATAGTTGACCTGCGGTGGGGCAGAGACAACAGGTGGATAAAAACCAGGAGGGGGTGATGGCGGACCAGTTGCCACATTAGGACTAAAGAATGACAGCTGATCAATGGTCACAATCCGTCCTTCATGTGGAAAACAGGCCACACGAAAAAGGGAGGAGACAAGCGCTCCCATGGCATAGGTGTAATCGCGCCCCAGGAGCAGATGGAAATCCAAGGGGCCTGGAACGACCATCACATCCATATGGACGGTTTTCCCTCCCAAAGTAATCGGTAACCTTGGAAGGATCCGCAACGGTTGACTCGTCAGCCACCGTGAAAAGTGGCTTGATTACGCGCTAGGGGCGCAAGCGGCGGCGGGCTCCAACCGCCGTGTGTTCATTCTAGGCCGCCTGCAATATCGAGAACCCGGCCCATAGCGAGTCTGGTACCACGAGAGCCGAGAATGGCTCGCTGGGCAGCACTGATGCCCAGATCTGGAGGTGGCCAACAGATGTCCTGGAAGCCAGAGTTCTTTAGGTGGCTACGGCGCCAACTGATCGTTGTGGAAGATTGGCCCTATTCGGGAACTGACTTTACAGGAGACCCAGATCTCCCATTACCAGAAGGAGACGACTGGGACGAGGAGCTGGGTAAGACCTCAAATTTTTTGATTTCATGTTTATATGTTTTTTTTTTGTTAATACACACTTGTCTTAACACAATTATATATGCATGCATATGTAGGACCTGAGAGACCAGCCGGGATGTCTCCTATCTCCCGGAGGACACAACTCGCCGCTGAGATCCAGGGGGAAGGCACCGGAGGAGAGGCACTGGTCCAGAACCTTGAGGGGATCGTCCATGGGATCCCAGACTATGCCCGACTGTCAGACGTACCGATGGAGTACCAGCGCCATACGGTGGGAGTTCCAAACCGGCTCCACCGAATCCTGAGGCGGCTAGTGCGTGCAGTGACGTGCTATCACGAGCGCCATGCGGATTAGTCTCTAGGATTTAGCTACACCTATTTTTTGAGAGACACAGTGTCTCCGGATGTATTAAGACAATTATGTATATTTTTTGAGTTTTGTGACGCACATTGTGCAAACATTTCGACACACATATATATATACATATGACTATTTTGGATGGATCATATGATGATTACATGTGATGATGTTTTCTATATGTCATGCAAATGTCTAATACAGATGTAATCTAATGTATCAGTTACATAACAAACGACCCAATGCGAAATGTATTCACACAATGCATCTAATCACACATTTCATTTTTACGCAAGCTTAAAAGCACACATGAACATACACATATGCAAACTATGCTTGAAACGAGTTTTATTTTTACGCAAGCTTAAAACACAAACTATGCTTGATAATAAGAAAGACGGGCATGCCCCCCAGCATGTTGTCTCACATCGAGGCACATGCCCCCCAAGCTTCACTCGATTGAAAATGGAGTGAAGATTGAACATACACGAGATTTGAGCTGAAACTGACAAAACTCGAATTGAACATGCTTGTGTTTCATTATTTTAACGAGGTTGACACACTTAAAAGAACTATCCTCGAACACCTCGTTTCATGGTTTAAGGAGCTTGACACAAGACCAGGAACTGCTCCGAGAGCCTGGTTTCATTTTTTAAAGAGCTTGACCCAGGGAGGAAACCGTGCTCTAACCGACTTACATCAAAATGGACAAGAAGGCGGTGCTTCCAAGAGTTCCACTCCTGATGGAAGGGAAACATCCTAGAAGTCAGGACCCAATGCCCCCAGCACATTATGCACTACGGCATCATCACTGAGCACAGGCACGGGGTAAGTAGCCACATAGTTGACCTGCGGTGGGGCAGAGACAACAGGTGGATAAAAACCAGGAGGGGGTGATGGCGGACCAGTTGCCACATTAGGACCAAAGAATGACAGTTGATCAATGGTCACGATCCTTCCTTCATGCGGAAAACAGGCCACACGAAAGAGGGAGGAGACGAGCGCTCCCATGGCATAGGTGTAATCGCGTCCCAAAAGCAGATTGAAATCCAAGGGGCCTGGAATGACCATCACGTCCATATGGACGGTTTTGCCTCCCAAAGTAATCGGTAACCTTGGAAGGATCCCCAACGGTTGACTCGTCCTTCTGTTAAAAGTGAGCAGATTCTGCGTAACAGGCGCAAGCGGCGGCGAATCGAAAGCTTGCCAGGTAGTTGAAGACAGAATGCTAACAGAGGCACCTTCGTCTATAATGGTGCTGGGTACAACCAGACCAAGAGCCCGTACTATGATCTCGAAAGGCACATAAGACGGAAGGCGAAATCCTGCAAATCGATTCCAGTCAAAGGAAGCGACCAAACTACTCGGAGGGGCTACCATCGACAAGCGAAGGTCTTCCCCTGATGTTACGGAGGCAGAAGCCTCCTCCATGACCTCCATCTCGAAGGCGGGAGGAATATCCTTTGGAGCCTCCATCATGGGAGGCGGAGGAGGGGCTTCTTGAAGCACAGGGACAAGAGAATCTTTCTCCAATTCTGACAAATCTGAAGAAATCAGAAGGACATGAGGGGTATGAGATCCACTCTCGACAGAAAAGACCTGGTGCACTACGGACGGGGCCAGTTCAACCGATCCTACGACCAATGGTTGGTCAGGGACGGATTCGTGAATTTGAATTTCTGGGGGAGTGGGATCGACCAAGGATGACTCTTGACCAATCATAGGATCAGCTGGTAGAGGACTCAAAGAAAGCCGATTATAACCAGGTGGAAGGCGTGGTGTAGAACTGACTGGGTTGTCCAAGACTCGCTTGGCTTCATCCATATAAGGACAAAGGTGAATGGCATGGTGCCCTTCACACAATTTACAGGGATTGGTGATCCTACCCTGCTTCTTAGAGTTCTTATCAACAGCAGCTGAAGACGTGCCCCCAACTTGACTCCCGGAGGCCAAAGGCAACGGTGGGCAGCCGTTGGACCATACTTCGAGCACCTTGGGAATGCCAGGGCAGTCTCGAAGAAGATGGTCTCCCGTGCACAACATGCACGGGAACTTGAATTTCCGAGGAGGGTTGGAAGGACTATCGAGAGGAGATTCCTTAGGGACAGTAGCTGTACATTTAGCCTCTCGCTTATCGGACTTCTTCTTCTTTGTCTTCTTCTTCTTCTTCTTAGCCACCTGGTTACTTGAATCCAGACTTTCACCAGGCGAAGA
The DNA here is from genome assembly GCA_034641835.2 of Pinus albicaulis. Classification (NCBI taxonomy): domain Eukaryota; kingdom Viridiplantae; phylum Streptophyta; class Pinopsida; order Pinales; family Pinaceae; genus Pinus; species Pinus albicaulis. Next base: position 1,550,253,822 of record CM076579.1, on the reverse strand, counting down.
GGAGGAGGAGGACTCAGAAACAGGCGAAGAAGGGGAGAGGTCCACCTTAGAATCAACATGATGTTGTTCGGGTGGAGGAACTGATTGACCAGTAACTGAGACATTTGGAACGACAGAGGTTGAGAACAACCAGACAGGCAACCCAACAGTTATCCCAGGAAGGGACAACGTCGCCATATAAGGAGCACCAACATTTCCAAAAGGAGGAAAATGACCAGGATTCCCTTCTGAGGGGATTCCTTGGTTGGTAAACTCTGAAAAAGTTGCCATCAAACTCAAAACCACACACGGGCTGAAAAAGAGTTAAGGGCACACGATCAAACGGTCAACAAGCAATATCTAAGCGGGCGTGTAATCGTGGGTGATTAATTTTACCACATTGAAAAGTAAGAAACTCTATCGTTTCATATTTTAAGAGTCGAGAAACAATAGAAAGATGACTCTATCTCTTTTAGATTTGATACAAGCGTGAAAGGACAAGCGCTCGATGGTCTTTTCAAGTTTAGGGAGTCAGAAAAGACCAAATGACTGCTCAGGAAAAACTAGGCACAAAGGGTGTACCAAATATCCGTGAACTGCAATATACACCTTGGTTTCGAAAATGAAACAGAAATCGACCAAGGACTTTCCGTACGTGCAGGTAGTCTCCCCGAATGCTGTGTTCGGTGTATCACGGGTATAGGGCGGCAGACTCGGCTTCTTGTGGATAAAGGATTGAAAACCTATAGGGGTCTCCCTTTATATACGCGACGGTACGGGGAGCGCAAGTCCGTGCTAGCGCTGTCTAAAGCCAATAGGCGAACGACAGCTGCTAGGTTTAACGACGCCGGAACACGTCTCTAGCCTAGACCTTCTAAATATGTTTCGTTAAGTTCCAATGTTGCCTTAGGTTAATTGAATAAATTTTACAGTTGATCTTCAATTAAGTTTCAATTTCCAGGCCCTATCGTATGTAGTGTCTCGAAAGACTCCTAAATGCAAGCTATATGCCACGGTGCAACATTTCGTTCGATGAAAACTAGTTAAATAAGAGTTGAGAGCTTTTATACAAACGAAATGAACGGAATACAAACAACAATGTTTCTAATGCAACTAATGCAATTGCACACTTTTCATTCAAACACTAATCACTAGCGATATGGAAAAAGATCACAATTTGCACTAATTAACAAAAGCAAGAGAGATTTTTTTTTTTTTTTTTTTCAATGTTTAATGGCTAATGTGCACTGAAAACAAAAGGAACAATTTGAGAAATGATATCAAAGAGAGCGAAAAAAACAAAATTCACTCAACAATGCAATCAATCAGATCTCTAAATCGACCCAAAGTCTCTCAAATCGAAGAAAGACTCAAAAGCTTCCGATGGACCGTGTGATCTAGGTCCAAAGCAAGGGCAAACGAATTCCGAATGAAGGAACAAACAATCACTCAAAAGACGCAGCAAAACAATCAAAGACTGTTAAGAGAGTGCGGAGAACCAATCAACAAGTTGACAGGACAATCAAGACACCAAAACTCCCAAGGAGGGCTCGATACACTAAGCCACTAGATGCCCTAGGGCTCAAATCGTGAAATCGGTAAATAGAGGCAAACAACCAAAGGATAGCGGTGAATTCCAGCCAAACAAGACTCCAACACACTCAGACAATCAGAAAATCAAGAAGAAAAGTACTGGTCAAGTCCAGAAAGCTCAAAAATGAAGAAACTCAAAAAATTCACAGGGGTGGCGCGACTGTGGACTTGAAACTGGCGCCAGAGGCCAATTGGCGCGAGACAGACAAAGGCAACAAGCGCCAAGTGGCGCGACTGTGGGGTTAAAAACCGCGCCAGTCGAGTTCTTCAATAAAAATTAAAAAACAAGCTACTCTGAAAGCAGACCAATACAAGCTAAGCAAACCAAGAAGCTACAATAATGAAAGAATCCAACCCATAAGGTCATCAAGCAAGGAAAACGATCAAGGCGAACCGACATAAACGAGACAAGGAAAACCGGACGATCTCCCCAGTGGAGTCGCCAATTTGTTGATGAGGTAAATCCCCTCTGCGGATAGAGGCGATCCCTACTAGCCCAGCAGGGGTCTAGCAACAAACAAACAATGCTATGACGCAAGCTCCTAATTACGAATGAAAGACTTGGGATAGAAGCCTACCTGGATTCCAACGCTATGATCTGAAGAAGAAGTGTCCCCGTCCTTCAGCCCTGGCAGATCACAATCCTTCCACGATCTCCGCGGATGAACACCTGCACATAGAAGAAACGAACAAATACAAGCATAGGAACCAGCATACGTAACTAAACATCGGTCAGAAAAGATATAACTCGCATTAACATGATGGAAAACGGAGTGGAACCATAATCATAGTCATCTATTAAGTAATAAACGAATAGAGGTTACAACCAAGTTCTGACGTCGCAGCTTCCTTCGAACGGGTCTCCGGTCGTCCACGTCTCGCAAAGCTCGCCAAGGAAAGGAAAAACCTCTCCAGAGTCTCGTAACAATGGTCTCCTCGCTTGAATGGGCCTTAAGGGAAAGAAGGGATTCTTTACAACACAAAGGCACTTGGGAATAGGGAGATGCAAAGCTTCAACACTTCAAGACTAGCTTGCCATGGATCTGAGCAGGCTTTTATAGATGGGGAAGGAGGGAGTTGGGATCCCTATTATCATGGGATTGGCCCTATCAACAAGGAAGGTTCCATGGGAGGTGGCAAAACCAATTCCCTTCCATAGAACTCCCGCAGCCAAACCTCCCAACTCAAGATAGGCAGTGGTTTGTGAGTTTGTTTTAACTCAACTTCCGCCATCCATATTTAAAAAACAATCCCTAAAATGGGTGGCGCGATTGCTGCTCTATGACAGAGCGCCAAGTGGCGCGACCTCTTTACAGGATTTCCCTGATTGGCGCGAGCACTGAACTGTCTACCCGCGCCAATGCAGAAAGAGCTGTTTTTTATGAGTTTTGCAAGGAGATGTCTCAAGGGGAAATGAAGCTCATACTCAGAGGGATGCATTGATGATGTTTTCAAGGCATGACAGTGTTCACAGGTCACATAATGGGTCCTCCATTGTGCGGGATGGGGAATGGTAGGGACGGTGACAAATTACTGTGTAACAGTTATATTCTGACATTTCCAACATTTTACAGTTTTGTGCTTACATTCTGGTTAATGCCTTGCTTGAAATGTTATAAATTTTCTATATTCTTGTTTCTCCCATTTTTGGATATTACAGTGGTATCAGAGAATTATATTTGGCTCATATTGTGGGCATTTCATGACATTAGAGGAATAAGAAGAAGAAGGAGAAAACAAATAATTCTTCAATGGCGGAAGGATTGAGTTTTTCCACACTTCTATTTAGATCTATGCAGGATCTCACCATGGAGATGAAAGAAATGAGAAGGGAAAGGAAAAATGAAACCTCAAGAGGGTTTCAGAATGGAGAAGGTCCAAGAACTTCCTATCAACAGTATAAGCAAACAGTGGTGCAAAAATTTCCACAACGCCCTACTATGCCCACTTTCCTTGCAAAAGGAAATTAATGGCATGGATATGGAGGATATTTGGAGCATGAGACTCTAAATGATTATCTTGCAGAGTAAAAATCTCAATCTAGAGAATTCAAAGAGAATATGAATTTTCAGTAGTTTTTCCATATTAAAGAGAACCGGAGACCCCGCAACAGCAATAGAAGAAAAGGAAACATGCAGAATAGATTCTTTCTACCTAAATTCGATGGGTCATCCAAAAGCATGAAAAAATCTTGGATGGAGAATTTAGAAGCATTCTTCCAGCTACACCCAGTAGCGGAAGCAAAGGCTATTCAGATTGCAGCGCTACACCTTGAGGGTGAAGAAAATGACTAGTGGTTCGGAAAATTGAAACATGCAAGAGTGACTACATATGGATACTTCACTCAAACATTGGTAAAGAGGTTTGACAGAAGAAAACTAGAGGTACTTTCCATTGAGACATTTTCCAACATTGATGAGGGAGTATATGAGGAGAAAAAGGAACATTCCAGAGCTAATGCTCTGGGAGAAGAGAAAATACCACCACCACCAGCTGCAGTAGAGGTACTTGCACCAATGGGAGGAGCACTTGCATCTTTGGAAGATGGTCTTGAGCATTCGACATTGAGAGTCCCAGACATGATTCAGGAGGTGCATGAGGAAGAGGAAGCAGATACCAGCGCTGGTGCAGTAGTAGAGTAGCAACCATCACCATCACCAGTAGTTGGAGAAGCAAATGCACCGGTTGGAGGGAATCTTGTAGCCTTGCAACATGTTCCCAAGCATCAGTTGATCTAAGGTATGCAAACATTTCCACCCCATATTATTTCAGCACATTATATTGAGATCTTTGGGGTCATACCATCAGGGCGATTGCATGCCCAAGGGTTAGAGCACATTACTGATTTGGAGCAATAGACTATCACTATGCAGAGGACCCTTGACTGGTTCAAGGAGAAGATGTATAGCTATCCTCATTTGACATTGTTGAGCTGCACACAATACTTTGTGTTGGAGTGTGGAGTTTCTAAGGATGGGATTAGCATAGTCCTAATGCAGGGAAGCTATACAATAGCTTTCGAGAACCAAAATTTACTATCGCATGAGCTGTCGTATTTTATTTACGAAAAATATATATTGGCCATTATGCATGCATTGGTCAATTTTTGGCAGTTTTTGATTGGCAGTAGATTTCAGATGAATACCAATCAGCATAGTCTCCGACATATTTTTGAGGAGGAGCAGTAGTTGCAGAAGCAGCAGCTGTAGAAGAGGCAATAATGGTGGATCAGTACAATGCAGGACTATGAGTTCAACATTGTTTATGGAGAGGGCCATGTGAAATCAGATGCACTATCATGGATATCAACATTGCTGTCACTGAGGAGAAGTGATGACTTGAGGGCCCAATTATTATTTTAGCATTCCAATGATCACTTCACTTATAAAGAATTGGATGGGTAGATGGTAGATAGTATACATCATGTAATGGATAAAATCTTCCATTATTAGGACAGAGCCTTCTTGATGAGCACCTCATAGCTCAAAGAGAAGTTTCTAAATGCAACATATACAGAACCTCATAGGTTCTACCAAAGCATCGATGAGAGGTTCTCATGGAGAGACCTCAAGGAGGATGCACTTCGACATATCCTGGATTTCAAATATTGTCATCATATTTTGGAGGATGGTATCATCGACATTGATCCACTATCGATGTATGCACATTGCTTCAACATTTTCACACAGTACATATCTTCACCCGTGATCGAATTATCTTTCTGGGATGTCTTCATGCTTCATGGTCTTCCCAAGGCCATAGATAGTGAGGGGGACAGTTATTGTATGAGAATTTTTTGGTGGGAGCTTCTCCATTTGGTGGATACCGAGTTTGTGCATGATATGAGTCATCATCCACAGTTGGATGGATGGATGGAGATGATGATCAACTGGCTGAAAATATACTTGTAGATCTATGACATGGGGCAGTAGGAATAATGGTTGCACTGGATGCTCTTGGGTGAGTATGGTTACCACCCAACATTTCAGATTGGTATGCTCCATGCCTTGCACAGTACTGAGGTAATGTAGTAGCAGGAGGCATGGTATGTTGGATACTCTTGGGAGAGTATGGCCAAGACATTGCATTTTATATGTCCATTGGCATGTCATTGTTTCCTACCTTACACAATAGTGATTAGATGAAGCAGCTGGAGACATGGTTTCACTGGTTACTTTTGAGAGAGTTTGGCCATCACATGAAATATCACATGTCAATGGGTATGTTATTGTTTGGGACTTTGCATGATTCTCATATGATGTGACAGCAGGAAGCCTGGCTATGTTGGTCTGGTGTGACATTCTACATGTCAATCAGTATACCATTGCTTCATGCTTTGCATTATGATGATGAGGGGTGGCAGCAAGAGTCATTGTTGCATTGGTTAATCTTGGAAGAATATGGATTGAAATTCTCCCATACCTTTCATAATGATGTTGTGGGATGGAAACATGAAGCCTTGCTACATTGGCTTCTGTTAGGAGAGTATGGCCACCATACTTGGTATGATGATGGAGTTATGTGGTAGTAAGAGGCATTGCTCCAGTGGCTGCTATTGAGAGGGTATGGTTTGACATTTCACATGTCAATCCATATGTCTCTATTTCCTACTTTTCACAATGATGAGATGATGCTTAGAGCAAGCAAGGCCACCAGGGCAAAGGATTCAAGCATGGAAAGACACAACCTACTCCATGTAGCATGGGTTGGAAAGAGTTCATGATTTGGGACTATCCACTTGGGGAAGAAACCACTACACTTCACATATCTCATGCAGAGAAGAGGCTCTTGGACAATAGATTTTTTCCACTTGGGGACTCATTGATGAGGAGAGGCATCTAGCTACACATCTGGAGGCCATTCTAGACATTATCGAGAGGCAGCTATGGAGCTAGTCATTCATAACACATTGGATCAGATGGAGAAACCTTCCATATGATGATGCCACTTGGGAGGGAGATGCATTTATGCAACATCCACTTTTGTAGTTGCTTGAGGACAAGAAAAATTTTTGCGGGAGGACTGTAATATTCCAAATTTTCCATGAGCTAATTGGAATATTATAGTTATTGTTATCACTCCAATAATTCTCTAGGGTTGTTTATTTTTTTGGTTTAAATAATATTAGAGGTAACCACAAACCTACTTTTAAGCCTTAGGATATATCATTCCTAATTCTTAGAGAGGGCTCTCTATATATGATTTATCTTTGTTGATTGTAGTTGATTTTGGGCTAGTTATGTAGGATTACTTGGGATTTGATTTTGGATTTGGTTTGGTGGTGAAATCACTTACTCATATGGATAGATGTAGGTTTGTATTCCATTAGGCTAATGGAGTCAAAGTGCCAAGCAGCAGAAGCAGGATCAAGGTTCTAAAGGGAAGTATTCATAGGGCAAGATAGTTTGGTCACTTTAGATCCTTAGGCTGATGGTGAAAATGGTTTCAATTAGGGTAAGAGAGCAATTAAGGGTTCTCAAATTTGGATAATGAGGGAAAAGCATAGGTAAATCGAAATAAGGGATCAATTAATAATTCCCTAATCTGGATATCAAAAGAAAAACATATAAATGATAAAAATTTCAAGACAAAGTGTAATTAAACACATTCTGTAATAACATTCCAGTTATATCATTTAGATTGAGCAAACATATGAGCATGTGAAAACTTCAGAAAGAAACAATTGAAAAAGTAGAAATTACTTCACTATAGTGGTCCAACACATGAATCCTGTAATATAATCTCTTTATTTCTTTAATCCAGTCTCCCGACATGAAATTGGTACAATCACCCCTAGGTTCCATAATGGTACAAATATAGAAATGTTCAGCAATTCATCCACACTCAATACTTCAAAATGTGAAGTATTTATACAAAAACGCTTACAAAATATCCTAAAACAACTTAGGAATTATTCAAGGAAAAATAAATATCTTCATGCAAGAAGATAAAGACAATTAAACTAATGCAAGTTGTCCCTGCTTTTATTGATTTGCTATTTAATTGTTGATATTTTTCTATTTATTTGTATCTAATTGTTTCTCAACGAAGGCTGCAGTTAGGCAGTGAAGTGTCCTATACGCTGGCAACTTTATCTTTGTTTTGATTTTTACTTTGACCTTTCAACTGATACACTTTAAACTCTGTTTTGTAATTTCTGATTTGAATTTAAACTATATCTTTCATCTGATACTCTTTAACCTATTTGATACTCTTTGATTGTCTCCTTTTACTTGTTGTTTTACTTTGCATCCTGGATTCTCTATTTACCTTCGACTTCTCTTTTTTACCATTGTTCTCTTCATAGTAAATCAGTCATTTTTCCCAAAATTTTGTCTCTGGAAATTTGATCTTCATCATCCTTCTGAATATTTCATCTGCTTCAATATACTTTGAGAATGTAGGCTTGTTAACAAATAAGTGTTTTACCTCATGTTGTAGGTAAAAATATTCTCAAAGTTTTTGTAAATTACTTTCCCTATTGGAATTCCCTGCATGGTTGAATTACTAGCTTGTCCCTTAGCCACTTCTCTCATTTTCTTATCATAATCATCCCGCTTCATTAGTTTTTCATGAATAACTAATGGATTTGGAAGGCCTTTTTTCCTAAGAGTGTCAAACTTCATCATGAAGCTTGTGATGGAAACATCCATATTCTGGCATTTCTCTTCTAGCTGTATCACCAAATTATTTTTAGAAATAACCTTCCTAACTTCTAGGATGGTTTCTGTTATATCACTAACTCAAATTTCTTCTAGTTCTTGCCTATTCTTAGAATTAAGGAATTTGATTATTTCATTAGCCTCTTTAAGCTTCTTACCAAGTTCTTCTTTTATCTTCTGAATGGCTTCTCTTGCTACTTTGACTAAATATTTTTGTTCATAGATAACCTGTATGGATGGCAAAATATCATTGATAGATTCAATGATATTGGCCCATAGTTTTTTCTTGGCATGTGCCATGGTTTCTGTTAGGCCCCTGTAAATTTTGACAGGCAAAGTAGCGGGCTAAATTGTTTTTGAGCCTTCAAGGAATGCATCTCCCCTGAAGACACATCATCCTTGAAGTCTCGTGTGCCTTCGCCTTTGATAAAGACCCTTCTGTTGATTTCCATTATAAGGCCTCTCTAATTGTGACAAAATTGTGCTCCAAAAGGCTTTAATTTTCCCCTTGTGTTCCTGCAGAATGTCCCATTTCACTCTGTTGTCCCTCTTCTAATTTTCCTTTCCACCCTCTTTTCTCCCCTTCTAAATTTCCTTCATTAATCCTCTAACCCTCCCAAAACCCTGTTTGGTTTAAACAATCATTTCTCCCTTTCGTTTCCCTTTTCCATCCTCAAATTGCATTAAAATGGCCTAAAAATCCATATTCTCCATATATGGGTCTTCACCCCCTTCAGGCCAGCCCCTTGACCTTTTTCTCTACGTGACCCGGGCGCTAGAACCACCCGCCAGCCCACAAGAGCGCTTAACACAGATATGTATCAGGCGAAGGTTGAACCGTCGATCTGTATTGATTGAACGGTTATCGTGAGCTCCACAGCGCCCATGGCCTAACCCGTCCATTGCCGATCATCGCATCTTCACCATTCGTTTACCGGCAGATTCAACGGTTCGGAGTTTACCCGCCCCGGTGGTCCCCGCGCACTGTTCAAAAACCATCTGGTTTCTATCGCACCGCCTTTTGGAGGTAGGCAGTATTTTCCGATTGGCCAGTGATTGCATTCATCAAACGACGCGTGGCAGTGGCACTATTTCAAAACCGCTATCGCATCGCGCGTTATTGTTCATATGTAGACGCGGAGCGATATCGCCGTGCGTCGTCCGATCTAAGGCAGGCCATCCAATGGTTGTCACTCCACGAAGCTGCGCACGCGATAATCCATGGCCATCGTACCCCTGGCCAACCATCCATCACCCTCCGACGTGTCCTCAGCCGTCGATCTCCTCCTAAGATCGGACGGTCCAGATTTGATTTCCCCCGTTGTTCACTGTCCTGCCATCTCCCAGTCCTTCCACGTCACCGCTCCACATGTTTTATTCACAATTTTCATCTGCCCCCATACATATATTCATTCCGAGATCAAATGTGCATTTTCTACGTTAATTTTCGCCACAGTCCGTCCACCTTTCGCCATGACCATTCTTCCACTGTGCACTGCATTCTCCACCATTTCACCTCTGCACGGCCTCTCTCATTGCCCTACTGCATCCACGACTCCCATGCATGGTTTTCTTAACAATTTTTCGTGTTTTGCAGGGTTATCTGAGGGCGGAAAATAGCCATGATTCATATGTACCATTGTAAAGGCACAGTGCACAGAAGGAGCTGAATTTAGAGCCTGATTTTACATAAAAATGTCCGGAAAGGTGTCTACATCATAGATTTCATCAAAGGACAGAGTTTAAACTCTGTAAAATCTCTCTGGTGCCATTAAAGCTTGGATGGCATAAACAAAGATGGTATGGGAGCAGCAGAGAGCTCGAAGCAAGAAATAGAAGATTTTTTGAGCTTTTAGAAGGCAAGGTACTAGTTCAAAGACCCCATGGATTGCTCGAAAGGTCCACATCACAGAAAACTATACCATCAGGGTTTTCATATTAGCAGAATTTTCTTCCATAAAAGGACAAGGTACCCATACATTTCTCATCCTATGTCGTGTTCTAGATATTTTCCAGCCTTGAAAACAGTCCTATGCTACCAGTGCATTAGTTATACAGTATGGCAGACCCCACAGTTGTCCATACACCTTGGTTTATTCACCAGAATTCTGCAAAAGGCTAAGGCAAGTACATCAAAGACATATCTTGAGTAAATTACAGCCCGGCGAAGATCACTCTTCCATCTGAAAAAGCGTAGAAGATAAATGCCCAAAATTTAAACCGAATGGAGCTTGGGCTCTCCTACTACTTCAGAGTTTTAATGTTGCATTTAAAGTTTACATCTACTCCTGCTATCCTCTTCTCATATAAAAATCCTGGAGAACATATTGTAAAGGTTGTTGTTCGGCTGCTGTCGTTGCTGTTAGAGGGATTCATTTGGACTGTTAGAACAGTCTTGGGATGGATTAGCAGAGTAGTTGTTATGTAGTAGGCTGGGAGGAGAAGTTTGGATTGTATTCAGCCATTGAGCTCAGTGTATGTGACTGGTTTTGCATCAATTAATCAAGCACATTTCACAGGATCCTGGTCTATTACTATTAGTGATGTTTTCCTAACTCTGTTTATTACATTTTCATATTGTTTCATTTTCTGCTGGCTTGCATCAGAAATATGGCATAGGATTTACCCTTGTTAGGTACCCTATGTCTTTTCTCTCCTTGCCCTCAATGTTTTCTACTGTTAGTTGTTCTTGTTGGGTTTGAGCTAGAATATTTGGGAACACTTCGGATTAGAGTTAGCCCTGTCCGCTAGGATCCTTGTGCGACCAGCTGGCCTTTCTAAGATCTCTATGTTAAACTTATCTTTGTTTTCCCTGGAGCATGCTAAAGCTGACCTGGAGTTAAATGACCTCTGGTTTGATCTATAAGCTGCCCCTTTGTCCCTCCTTTGAGAGCTGCCTTTGAGTATGTCCAAGTAGGTCTGGAGTTAAATGACCTCTGACCTGATCTATAGACAGAAATTGGGTTGTTTTCCTTCTTTCACTTTCTTTCCTTAATGTCCCATCCCACCATCTAATCTAAAGACCCTTTAGTATTAGATGACTTGCCCTTTGAAAGCTTTGGCTAGTTGTTGCATGTAATTCTCCTTTCATGACTCCATAGCCAAATGGATGGCACTCTCTTGACCTATCCTCTTTGCTGAAACATCCTGTTGTTTTGTTACTTTCCTCCCATGACTTTCTCAGTCTATGATCTCATGACCAACCCAGCAACCAGCCAACCAAATCATTTTAAACCCCCCTTTGTGCTTCATACCTAGCATAACATCTCATTTAGAGCTTCAAAGATACATCATTCTTTGCTTATTTTGGAGAGATCCCTCTCCGAGTCCAGGAGGGCTAAATCCTAGGGCCCCAAAGTGGTTTGATGTTGTCCCATCTTTTGGTCTTGCCAATCTGGCCAAAACATGGGAACCCCAACATAATGGCGACTCCGCTGGGGACTTGAGTGCATTTCATCTTAAACATTCTTAGGCACTCAAAGACCCAAAATATTTGGTTAGATTGACATTCGATTGCTGATGATGGATAGCATCCTGCTTCAAGCATTCATATACATCCACCTGGTGACTCCACACTCCATAACTCCTAAAAGACCAAATGACTCCACTGGTAGAATACTCTGAACTGGTTGAGCAGACACAGTGACCTCTTTCTAATTTACAAACATGCTTCCATGCATACAAAGGAGATATGCCCCAATGAGTAGGGAGCATATCCCTGGATTCCCACACAAAATGCCTGAAGTGGACTGGTTAAAGGACCTTCCTATCTTTCAGGGTGAAAACACTGAGGACCCCTTGCTACATCTCATCAAGTTTCATATACATGTGTGGAAATTTAAAGTCAAATGGCATGAAGACTACCTATTGAAAATGTTCATGGCAACATTAGAAGGAAAATCTAGGGTCTAGGATGAATGGTTAGAACCTCGGAGTTTGTTTTCTTTAAGGGACATGCACCAAGTATTTTACAAGAATTATAAAGGAAACTCTCCACCCTTATCATGGGATTGTTGTGATCAATCTCAGAATATCATACAGTACCTGTTAGATATTGATGAGGATTTGGTTAATATGAATCCTAAAGCTCTGTTAACATCCATTCAAGATTTTCATATGCATCCTAGCTATCACAAGAACGTGGATGAATTAGCCGAGGAAGAAAATAGTCAAGAGACTGTAGATATTCTTCATGATATTCCTGAAAACTCATATGTTGATTTATCATCCCTTGTAGTTGAGGCTCAAGATGACATCCTGCCTCAAATTCAATCTTCAAAGGAAAAAAAGAGCTGTTGCACTTCTGCGCAAAGGAACACAAGGCCATCTTCCCCTTTGACAGAAGAAGAAATAGATCAGATCATCAATGGATAGCCAACCTTTGAATATTTCTACAGATCAGACATTCTTGTTCATTCATCTAATGATCTTTGTTGTACAGAGTTGGAAAGCTCACATGTAAATCAGAGCGAAGAAAAATCTGCTGATAATCCAGTATGTCTGGTTGACGGCATTACTTACATTAATGATTCTCCTATTTTTGACCTATCTGATGATGATGTCCTCCAAATAGAATATGGTCTTGCAGGGTCATCATTAGTAGATTTATGCGAGAAAAATCAGTTCCCTCTACGTCCAGAGAGTAATGAGCCAATGCAAGCTATTTATGATATTGATGAAGAAATTTTTAAGAGTGCAGAAGAGGGTGAAGGATCCCTATATCTTTGCTTCACTCCATTACAACTCATCAGTAATGGTTTTCACATGATTGGAGGTCAGCAATCTTTCATCTCAGAAGATGAAGAGGAAAACCAAGAAGGGATATTTGAGCAGTTTGAGAGTAAGGAGTTTTCTCTTGAAGAAGAGGAAGCAAAGGAACATACCCCTGCTTAAGAATACACTGATATTTTCATGGAGCTCAGCCCACCAAATCAGAACATCCCAGAGCTCCAAGAGGACAACATTGCCATATATGATGAGTCCCCCGGTTCAAAAAATGCAGAAGTTGAGGGAGATTCTCTTTCTCAAGAGAGTCTTATTCTTGATCCAGCGGAAGAAGAAGAAATCCTGGTTGAAGCCTGCCTACTAGATATTCATAACCAGGTATCATATCATGATCCTTATGCACATTTCCTGCAAACATTTGAAGAAGGATTAAAGGACTTTTTGAGCAGCATGTTGCAAATAAAAAGGAAATTTTTCAAAGCTGTTGTTATTGAACAAAAAGAGTGGGAGCTGCCTTGCCTATCCAGCATGCTCAAGGAGTTGAGCAAGAAATACCAGCCATGGGATCACCTGGTGGACTAGTTACATTGGAAGACAATGTTTGTAAGATATACTTGTAAATATTCCAGTTAGAGTAGGGTAGGTAGGAAAAGCTCAATAAAGCTTAGTCTGTGAGCATGTAGTTAGTTGTTTTTAATTTCTGCAAAGTCCAGCAAGTTAGGCAGTCTTGACTTGGTTGTTTTTCAATTTCTGTTATAGAATGTAGAGAAGAAGTCTGCTAAACAGTTTAATCCTAGCAGATAGAAGATTAGGTAGAGAAACTATGAGACCAACAGTTTAATCTGGTCTCATGGAGTAACAATGGTAGAAGTAGAATAGGTTTATTTTCCTGTTTGTAAAAAATAAATGATGAATAGGGGCTGCAAGTCCAAATGCACCCCAGAAGGAAAAGTGCTAGGATTGTAGGAAGGGTAGGTAGTTTGTTGGGGAAAGTGTTTCGGCTGATGTTATGTCTTCATATTGTGGAATTTTATCTAAAGAAAGAAAGGGATGTGCCAAGCAGTAGGCATCTGGCCTACACCAAAGATTTATCCTATGAATTCTTGACTCCTTCAGGAAGAAGCCATCCCCATGTGGAGCCATTGTTAGCCCCCTGTAAATTTTGACAGGCAAAGTAGGGGGCTAAATTTTTTTTGAGCCTTCAAGGAATGCATCTCCCCTGAAGACACATCATCCTTGAAGTCTCATGTGCCTTTGCCTTTGATAAAGCCCCTTCTGCTGATTTCCATTATAAGGCCTCTCTGATTGTGACAAAATTGTGCTCCAAAAGGCTTTAATTTTCCCCTTGTGTTCCTGCAGAATTTCCCATTTCACTCTGTTGTCCCTCTTCTAATTTTCCTTTCCACCCTCTTTTCTCCCCTTCTAAAATCCCTTCATTAATCCTCTAACCCTCCCAAAACCCTGTTTGGTTTAAACAATCCTTTCTCCCTTTCGTTTCCCTTTTCCATCCTCAAATTGCATTAAAATGGCCTAAAAAGCCATATTCTCCATATATGGGTCTTAGCCCCCTTCAGGCCAGCCCCTCGACCTTTTTCTCTATGTGACCCAAGCACTCGAACCACCCACCAGCCCACAAGAGCACTTAACATAGATATGTATCGGGCGAAGGTTGAACCGTCGATCTATATTGATCGAACTGTTATCGCGATCTCCACAGCACCCACAGCCTAACTCGTTCATCGCCGATCATCGCATCTTAACCATTCATTTACCTGTAGATCCGACGGTTCGGAGTTTACCCGCCCCGGTGGTCCCCGCGCACTATTAAAAAACCATCCGGTTTCTATCACACCGCCTTTCGGAGTTAGGCGGTATTTTCCGATCAGCCAGCGATTCCACTCATCAAACGACGCGTGGCAGCAGCACTATTTCAAAACCGCTATCTCATCGCGCGTTATCGTTTTTCCATAGACGCGGAGCGATATCGCCATGCGCCGTCCGATCTAAGGCGAGCCATCCAATGGTTGTCGCTCCACGAAGCTGCGCATGCGATAATTCATGGCCAACATACCCCTGGCCCACCATCCATCACCCTCTGACACGTCCTCAGCTGTCGATCTCCTCCTGAGATCGAACGGTCCAGATTTGATTTCCCCCGCTGTTGATTGTCCTGCCATCTCCCAGTCCTGCCATGTCACCGCTCCACGTGTTTTATTCACGATTTTCATCCGCCCCCATACATATATTCATTCTGAGATCAAATGTGCATTTTCTACGTTAATTTTCGCCGCAGTCCGTCCACCTTTCGCCATGACCATTCTTCCACTGTGCGTTGCATTCTCCACCATTTCACCTCTACACGGCCTCTCTCATTTTCCCGCTACATCCACGACTGCCATGCATGTTTTTCTTAACAATTTTTCGTGTTTTGCAGGGTTATCTCAGGGTAGAAAACCACCATGATTCATATGCACCATTGTAAAGGCACAGTGCACAGAAGGAGCTGAATTTAGAGCTTGATTTTACAGAAAAATGTCTGGAAAGGTGTCTGCATCATAGATTTCATCAAAGGACAGAGTTTAAACTCTGCAAACCCTCTCCAGTGCCATTAAAGCTCGGATTTCATAAACAAAGATGGTACGAGAGCAGCAAAGAGCTCAAAGCAAGAAATAGAAGATTTTTTGAGCTTTTAGAAGGCAAGGTACCAGTTCAAAGAGCCCATGGATTTCTCGGAAGGTCCACAGCACAGAAAACTATACCATCATGGTTTTCATATCAGCAGAATGTTCTTGCATAAAAGGACAAAGTACCCATACATTTCTCATCCTATGCCGTTTTCTAGAGATTTTCCAGCCTTGACAACAGTCCTATGCTACCAGTGCATTAGTTATACAATATAGCAGACCCCACAGTTGTCCATACACCTCGATTTATTCACCAAAATTCTGCAAAAGGCTATGGCAAGTACATCAAAGACATATCTTGAGTAAATTACAGCCCGATGAAGATCACTCTTCCATCTGAAAAAGCATAGAAGAGAAATTCCCAGAATTTAAACCGAATGGAGTCTGGGCTCTCCTACTGCTTCAGAGTTTTAATGCTGCATTTAATGTTTACATCTACTCATGTTATCCTCTTCTCATATAAAAATCCTGGAGAACATATTGTAAAGGTTTTTGTTCGGCTGCTGCTATAGCTGTTAGAGGGATTCATTTGGACTATTAGAATAGTCTTGGGAGGGATTAGCAGAGTAGTTGTTATGTAGTAGGTTGGGAGGAGAAGTTTGGATTGTATTCAGCCATTGAGCTCAGTGTATGTGACTGGTTTTGCATCAATTAATCAAGCACATTTCACAGGATCCTGGTCTATTACTATTGGTGATGTTTTCCTAACTTTGTTTATTACATTTTCATATTGTTTCATTTTCTGCTGGCTTGCATCAGAAATATGGCATAGGATTTACCCTTGTTAGGTACCCTATGTCTCTGCTCTCCTTGCCCTCAATGTTTTCTGCTGTTAGTTGTTCTTGTTGGGTTTGAGCTGGAAGATTTGGGAACACTGGGGATTAGAGTTAGCCCTGTCCACTAGGATCCTTGTGCGATCAGTTGGCCTTTCTAAGATCTCTTTGTTAAACTTATCTTTGTTTTCCCTAGAGCATGCTAAAGCTGACCTGGAGTTAAATGACCTCTGGTCCGATCTATAAGTTGCCCCTTTGTCCCTCCTTTGAGAGCTACCTTTGAGTATGTCCAAGTAGGTCTAGAGTTAAATGACCTCTGACCTGATCTATAGACAGAAATTGGGTTGTTTTACTTCTTACACTTTCTTTCCTTGATGTCCCATCCCACCATCTAATCTAAAGACCCTTTAGTATTAGATGACTTTCCCTATGAAAGCTTTGGCTAGTTGTTGCATGTAATTCTCCTTTCATGACTCCATATCCCAATGGATGGCACTCTCTTGACCTATCCTCTTTGCTGAAACATCTTGCTGTTTTGTTCCTTTCCTCCCATGACTTTCTCATTCCATGATCTCATGACCAACCCAGCAACCAACCAACCAAATCATTTTAAACCCCCCTTTGTGCTTCATACCTAGCATAACATCTCATTTCGAGCTTCAAAGATACATCATTCTTTGCTTATTTTGGAGAGATCCCTCTCTGGGTCCAAGAGGGCTAGATCCTAGGGCCCCAAAGTGGTTTGATGTTGTCCCATCTTTTGGTCTTGCCAATCTGGCCAAAACATGGGAACCCCAACAGGTTCCTTTAGTGTTAGATATTTCTTTAACTTATTCAATTTCTCATTCAACCTGTTTTCCTTCTGTTCTTCATTTTTGTCATAATCTTAGCAAGTTTCTTTTCATATTCTAGACTTTTAAGTTGTTCTTTAAGTCCGTTAATTTCATTTGTCTGAATAAACATGTCCTGCATTGCTTTAATTAACTTACTTTCCTCATCATTAGGCTATATTGTTGTTGTTGAAGACTCTTTTGCTGAAGTTGTTGTTGAGGTGACAGGAAGTGTTGTAGCCATTGGGACTGTAGGGGCCAACGATTATACTAATGTGGAAGGTACAACAGGAGTGACTACAGGAATTATAGTGACAGGAACTTCTTCTCTGGCCTTTTTCTCTTGGACCAACTTGTCCATTTCATTCTCCATTTCCTTTTTTTGGGCAGTCAATTGAAGTATGAGATTAATCATCTCATCTTTCTGATTTGCATCCTGTAACACTTCCTTTGCTTGAGGATTAACTATAGGAGGCAGTTTAAGTTTCTTATTTAAAGCAGCAATTTCCGCATTCTTCTTTTTTATCAATTCATCTGCAGCTTTTACATTATTAGGATCATATCCTACTTCAATAATGAAATCTTCTAGTGATTTGATTCTATTATCCTTAGCCTGTGAGGATGCCTTTTCCAATTTAAGCTGATATTTGATGTTACCAAGAGCGTTTTGCAGCTTTTTTACACTCGTGGCTTTATTTTTCATTGTTGAATAAATCATTTCACCAGCTTTTTTGTGAAATTCTGTTTGATCAATTCGATGAATATCTTCTTCTTAAACTTCATATGATGAATTTTTGTAATCTGTTGGTGTTTTGGGGTGCTTTACTTTAGGCTGTAGGAAGGTCACCTGCATCTTCCTAGTTATGTAGTCAAAAGTAGAAAGCAATCTCCTTTGGTCACTGGGTGACTGTTTCCAATACTGGTTGTATGTATCAGTGTTCAAAGCTTTATTTCTCATCTTTATCTCTTTGTATTTCTGCATAATGTCCATTTCCTTCTCTGCTGGTTTGCTGGATGCGGACATTTCAACATTGTGTTGCTTCTGAATTAGTTGAGTGTTTGAATTTGAAGGCTGATGTGTTTCTTTAGAAAATGAAAGTGGTACATTATCTTTCACCACTATTTCTATATCAATTACTTCAATTGTTTCCACTTCTTCATTCATAGGATTTAATTTTGGCTTCTTCCTGTACATTAATTTAAATTTGGTTTCAGTTGTAGTCTTTGTAGTGTATGATCCTTCCTCTCTGATTCTTTTTGAGTTTTCATCTTCTTGGGCTGGAGTTTGAAAAGCTTGACTAGTATCACTGTGCTTCTTTGCCTCAATCAAGGTGTTCTCCAACCATTCAGACTAGTTGGAGAATTTCTCAATGTCTAGTTTCTTCTCATGTACATAAGGAGTTACTTTGCATTTAAATCTCAATTTACTTATTACTCCTAGAGGATCATAATACCACAGAAAAATCTTACTAAATTTGAACTCCTGGAAATACTTTTCAACTTCTGGGCCTACATATTTATTGTTACAAATGAAAGGGCCAACCTAATTTTTTATTTTGAACTGTCTTTTTCTTAGCTGCCAGGAAATTGATTGCATCAAAATTAATAATCTGCATTATATATTCAAGGGAAAATAACCTCATTGGGAGGTATTTGGGTAGCTTATATGGAATAAGATTTGATCCATATACCCTTATCTATGTATAGTTTTTATAGAGATACCAATCTCCTGTTCTATTATGCTCTGAAAATTGTAGGACCTTCTTAATTTCCTCACTGATTCTGGGTTGCATGTTTTTGTTCAGCATATTGCCCATAGGATGAATGAAGGAATCAATAAAATCTGTATAGGTGGACTATGTGGGGTCTTTTCTTATTAAAGGAGTCCAAAATATGACTAATTGTGGTTTACCTACAACATCAAGATTTTGAAGGTTGATGGAAAATTTCTCTGATTGAAAATACAAAAAAATTTGGATTAGAACTGAGGAATACTTGAAGACACCTTCTTCAGGAATTTTGACCAACTATTCATGAATATTATCAGCAAGGTATTGGGAAAAATTGAAAATGCTAGCAGGAAGCTGACCAGGTGTGAAAGTAGACAAAATACCTAGTACTACAATATCAACATGCTCATCTGTGAAATAACCAAGAATAAAAGACATCATGCTAATGATATATCTAGTTCTTTCAGAAAATTTTGCAGATGGGTAAGGAGGATTTGTCTTGGAAATTTCTACAGATGAAGGCATGAAAGTTTGGAATATTTGGAACCTCTTGGGGAAGTCCTTCAGATACAACTATGTAATAGCCTCAATGGAAAAAGGGGTTTCATCTGGCCTAGATTGGGTCTGAAGCATTTGATTCATTGATTCAGCTGTAATAGTAAACAAAATTCCTCTTTCATGGTTTATTATGGCTCTCTGGTCAGGGAAATAGCAATATTGACAAATGATTACTTCTAGGCAATGGAAAGTTTGTGGCAATACATACTTTAGAAAATTAGATTCCAAAATGAAAACCTCATCTGCTTCGTCTATGGATTTTTCATGGCTCTAGCAGTGGAGCTCAAGAAGGTTAAATTCAGTGATTGTGCCATTAATCTTAAAATATTTTTCAGCTAGGGGAGAGTGTTCTACATCTACAACTGGGGTTGTAGAGGATTAACAGATACAATGCTTTTGGAAGCCATTCTTTTGTTAAATTTCTTCAATTGATTAATCTTTGATTTTAGAGGCCTGTAGGAGCACCTCTGAAAGATTGTTACAATTTGTAGACTGTTTAAGAAGCCAATTGGTCAATTATTACTCTCTATAATCAAAAACAGTCTCAGGCCTTGGGAATCTGTAAAATAAGTCCAAGGTTTGCAGAAAAAATGATTTGGGAAGCTACAGGGATTTCCGTTAGGTCTGCAAAGGTTAACACTGCTCAAATTGTAATCTCTGTGATTAAAAACAGTCTTAGTACCTCAAAATTTTGTAAAAGGAATCCTAGGGTTTGTAGAAAAGGATTGGAAGGCAAGAATGGTTTTCTTCAGGTCTGCAAAAGGCTTCTATTTTAATTCAATTACTGATTACTTTTTTTATTGCTTTAGGAACAGGCCTAAACACTGAAGAATACCTAGATAAAGTGAGGATTCTAGTTTGCAGAAGGGCTCTAAGGTAGCGGAAGGCTTTCTGAGGCATTGGTGGTCCTTATAAATCTTCAAATTCGGTTCTGTAATGTCTTTAGCAACAAATTGGTTGAATTTTGATTGAATTTCGGTTTAAAATAGGGTCGACAGCAACTTTTTTCAGTCTGGAATAGCTCTTCTGCGAAAAAATGTAACAGAAATGGTAAAAAAGGGTGTAATGGGAGGCTATATGGTATTTTTAACCAATAGTGTTTACATTGAATGCACGGTCAATTCAAATGGGCAGGGTGGTTTCCGCAATGGGCAATAATATTGCTGAATGGTTTTCGCACTGGCCAAAGGTGGTTGGCGATGTTTTTTGGATCGATGCGATTGAATGGAAATTGGCCACGTAGCTAAGAGCGGAGCTCCAAAAACCATGGATATCGCAAGGTTTGGGTGTGGTTAAGGATCGGGCTATCGGATGTGCGACAAGGCTTGTTGGTCATTAGATCTGGTCAGTGATGATCTAATTGATGGGACAATGCGATGGAGTATCGGGACTTGATGGCGTGGGACCGGGGTAATATGATACGATAGGTTATATAAGCAAAGGGTTTATGTTACATGGGTCAAGTTTTAATACAATATAGCCAATGGGGTTAAGGTAAGTGGGACTTATGTATAGGCGGGGTAAGAATCAGTGGGACCGAAATATATGACATGTGGGGAATATTAAACCATAGATTAAAAATAAAATATGGGTTGGGATATACATATGCAGGAATTATTTTATTGCGGGATAAATGTATAAGGGGATTTAATATATAAAGTTAAATGTTAATACTATACAATGAAATGTTACCAAGTGCGGGAATTTCACTAAGTGTTAATGTGAAAACTTATATCGGGGAGGGATACTTGTAGTGGGGCCTAACATATAGATTTAAGCGTTTAGACTTAGGATAAAGTATTTTTATGGGTTTTTGGTGTTTTTTGAATAAAAGGAAATTATTAAAGATACTTTTTAATTTTCCAAAGATAAAATGTGTTTTAACTTAGGAAAAGGGATTTTTTGCAAGGAAAAATGAGTGACTAATGGGGAAAAGGGAAAATGAGGGGGAGGGGGTATTTTTACAAGGGGAATGATTTTGAAAGGAAGTTAGTAAATGAAATAACCAATTTTCTGCTCTCCATGCCTTGTGAAAATTGCTTCTGCTTGCCCATCTGCTACCCTAACATTTTTCTTCATTTACATGGGTGCATTTGAGCTTATAGACCCTTATTCATTTTTCTTTTAAACAAAAAACTAACTAATTCTATCCTTATTTCTTCCAAAGGCTCAGATTTAACTGTTGAGCTCCTTATTATTCTCTACCTAACTACTGATCTACCAAGATTAAACAGTTTGGCTAGATCTTTATTCTCAATCTATCAACATGAAATTTAAAGCATGAAAGATCAATATTAAGCAGTTTGACCTTTATGTATTGTGGCATTTTTGACAAGATTCACACAATATTATTTTGCAAAGTGAAGTAAAAAGTAGTGGAATTTGAATTTTCATCACTTTCATGATCTATTTTTATCTCTTTTTTGTTTGGTGTTCATTTTTTATTCATTTTTTGATCTTTTTTCTTTCAATTCCTTTGATTTTTCTTTTAGGAATTTTACCCTCTTCACATTTTTTGATTTTTAATATGGGAAAACAATTTTGTAGAAAGAAAATTATGTACATATTACAAGACTATTCAAAGTCAATTCAAAATTATGGATCCTATTATTATAGGACCCTAACAGTTCTTAGTTTTCTTATTTAGTTAAGTAAATAAAAAGGTGGAGGGACCCATAAACCTAGTAGATGAATAAAATCCACTTATATAGTGTTAATGTGGGTTAATTGAGTAATGGAGTAGCATTATGGATTAGTGGAGCAGCATAAATGAAGAAAGGGTGGAGTTCATAGAGAAATCATGAGGAAGATGATGAAGATAGTGGAGGAATAAATGCAAGATCATGGAGAAATAATGATGAAGTGATGGAGGAAGTGGTGCATTAAATGAACACATATGGAGGAAGGGAGAGTAATTGCAGTAGTGATCGAGATCATGGAGGACAACACATTATTTATGGAGGCTAGTGGCCACATTTGCAGTGTATTTATGAGGTGGGCCAAGGCTAGGGAAGTCTTACAACAATAAAATGAAGATGAGGGCAGCAAAGGAGGGGAGTTTGGATTTTAATTGTTGATTTTCATAAGAAATTTCTTTGCACACTTCAGTTATTTATTTAAGTCTGTTGTGATGTTTAGCACCAAGTGTTCCCAAGTGGGAATCCTACCCTTACCCATGGGGGACTTCGAGTGCCTACTTTGGGAAGGTTTTCTTGGGAAGCATTCATCATCCAAAAATCAGTGTCACTTTCAACCACTCTCATTTGCACTTCTAGCTATAGGAATTACACATTTCTGAACTTAGGGTTGAGGGTTGGAAGGTTGTTCTTAGTACTTCAGCTGAGAAACCTATGGAGGGATCAACCCTTCACACTGTGGATCGATTGCAGTCTTCCGGGAGTTTCATTTTCATATTCGGCTGATCCAGATTTATGCAAGAACGCAACAGAATACACATATAACCATAAATACAAAGATGCAGCGGAAATAAAAATTCATTTCATTAATATCGAAGAACTGAAATTTTCTTACAGATAGAATGGAAATAAAATAGCTAGGGTGTTGGTAGCTTATCTTTGAGAAGAGATGTTGCAGCTATAGGCCTCTGAACTATGTTACAATGAGGCTCA
The DNA here is from genome assembly GCA_034641835.2 of Pinus albicaulis. Classification (NCBI taxonomy): domain Eukaryota; kingdom Viridiplantae; phylum Streptophyta; class Pinopsida; order Pinales; family Pinaceae; genus Pinus; species Pinus albicaulis. Next base: position 1,550,230,659 of record CM076579.1, on the reverse strand, counting down.
AGGGCCTATTTATTATAGAGAAACAATGGAAAACCCTAAACATCCAAAAACCTAACCTTAGGAGATGAAGCGCCAAAACTATGGGCCCTGTTTCGGTAAATTGGTGTTTCAACTTCCCGAGATTGTAACTTTGCATACTATCTCTGTTTGATGCACATGATACATCGTTAAAAATATCTATCCGATGACTACATCTTTTGACTGCGAAGATCAATTTCGGAATGAAATCATATTTTCCAGAGGCGCGATGCCCAAAAAATTTCGTTTAGGGCCTCAAAACGGCTCTGGAAGTTTAGGACTCGAAAAAATACTAAAATTAGTAAGTTGTGCTGAAACTGAAAAACTGAAAGAGACAATGGAGGGGCCCCAAGTGGAATAGACGGGTGGCCACCAAAAGCCAACTGGATCATTCCTTCCCCCTTAGGAAGCAATGGTCCCGATTACATTAAGTTCCTCCATGAGATGAGGAAACTCCTGCTGAACTTGGTCCCTGTTGAACCACTTGCCTTGGTGCATGATTTGGCGAGCTTTGAAAACCCGATACATTTGGATCTTCTGTTGGCAAGTGTTCTTGATTTGCATGTCCATGATACAACCTGTGGTTTCTTGTTCCATGAAATTTCCGTTCAACTCTATTGGTGTGAGTTGTTCTGCAATGTTAGAGGTATCCAATAGAGGTGGGAAGTAGGGATGAATGTGGTCCACATTGAATGTTGGGTGCAGACCTAATCAGGAGATCATGTCCATTGCTAAAAAATGCTCAAAAATTAAAGTGCTCAAAAGTGTTCCAAACTAGAGCGATCAGAAAGGTCTCGTCACTGCGATTCTATTGGCATGAATGGTTCGCAAAACAGAGGTTGTATTCAGAAGTTATGAAGGTTTGAAAATCCTAGTAAACTCCAAAAAATGGCATTTGACTCTGTTTGACTTGTATAAAAAAAATTCAAAAAACAATATATTTTGAAATATTTTTTATTATAATGTATTTTGGGCCTATCATCGGGTGACACATGGCCAGCCCGGAGGCTGCCACATGTCCCCAAGCCAGAGGTGAAATGGTCATTCAAAAATTATTGGAGGCTGCAGAAATCAAACATGGGACTTCCCGCACCACGTGCACACAACCCAACCAATCGGGATGTGAGTTGGTACTTAACATAACATGGCTAACGGTTATATTTGAATTTTATTAAGTTTTCCAATGGTGGGGGGAAGGGCTAGCCCCCATTGCAAATAAAGTCAAGAGGCCATGCAGAGGGAACCTTGTGCTTAATCATTAGCCCACGAACTTACACATTTGTAACACATTTAACACGAGGTCATGTGATGGTAACCACTCAATTTAACTGTTGTCAATCCGGCATGTGACCGTCTGTTCAGCAACATTAAATTTAACTGAAAGTCTTCCTGATGGTTCTGTTAGCATACCCCCAAATTCGGCGGCCAGTGCCAATTTTATCAGCACTAACTGGAGTTCCTCCAGTTTTGGAGGAGCTTTCCTAGGTGTGATTGGGCAAATTACTGTTTGGGTCATAACTCTTGGGTATTTCGACCATTTTTGGAGAATGAATAGTCATTTTTGGCTAATTTCGACATTATGAACTCATTGGAACATTTTTTAGAGCCATCAAAGGTCATTTTCATGCAGAGTTTTCTTTAGGAAAGGTCAATGAGCCACTAGGGCCATTAGGGTGTTTTCAATGTATTGAGCATCCATTATCTATTTTTTGCAAATGAATAGTCATTCCTAACAAATTCAATCATTCTGAAGTGGTTTTTACATAGAGAACATCCATTTGAGGCTTTTATCACATGTACTTACCATTTTTGAGAAATAAGATATGAGGGACATGCCATTGGGAACTGGACCAACAAATGTAGCCCGGGGGGGGAACTGCTTCATCAATTTGCTAAGTATTGTCATATGTGATGCTTTATTCTATATCATTTACTGCTGAACAGTTTTATACAAGCTAATTTACATGCTTTAACCTCACATAAAAATCTATTTAACTAAGTTAAAACCATTTGTTTCACCTGCAAACTTCAGTGAACCTTATGCACACAATTTAATTACTGTTTGGATACTTAGCACGAAAAAACTAATACATTCCATTCAGATCAAGACCAAGGAATGGTGGAATATTGAGCTCAAAGGCATTTTTCCATACAACCTTGGTGATGGTGTACGACCCATATCGGAGCGGGCAAAGCTTGCGGTGGAGTCCAGTGAGGCGCTCCTTCAGCAAATGTAGCCACACTTTGTCGCCCACCTAGAAGTTGTGTGGCACCCGATGTTGATCATTTCATTGCTTGTACTTAGCATTGGATCTATCCAATATGTCATGAACCTGTTGGTGGATGTGCTGAATGCACTCGATGAAGATGTTTGATTTGTCAGCTTCAAACTGGACATGAGCTTAATTGGCCTGAGTAGCCGCAAATGGCCTGGCTACGTCAATGGGACATAGCGGCTAGAATCCCAAGCCCACCTGAAAGGGTTTGTTACAGATTGAGCTGTGGAGAGTCCAGTTATAACTGTGTTGTACATAAGGGAGGCTCTCATCCCATGTGCGTGGATGCTTTGAATTGTACATGCACATAATGTGTACAATCATCCTCTTGACGACCTTTGTCTGGCCATCAGTTTGGGGATGGAAATTTGTGGACTTGGTGAGCTTGGTGTTTAACATTGACCAGAGGCTGGACCAAAATGCGCTGAGGAACCTGATATCCTGATCCAATATGATAGACTGTGGGATCCCAAATTGCACCCACTCATTCAAAGAAGAGTTTAGCAGTGGCTTCTATTGTGATATTCTTCTTCCAGGCTGCCATAATGGCCATCTTCGAGAATCTATCGATGACCACGAAAACACAGTCGTTTCCATGCTTAGTAGAAATAAGGCTCGACATGTAATCCATGGAGATGGATTCCCAAGGTCGACTAGGGGTAGGTAGCGGAGTATAGAGGCCTTTCTTCTTGATCGTTAGTTTGGAAATGGCACAAGAAGTGTAAGATCTGATGTACTTCCCGACATATTATCGAAGGTTTGGCAAATAGAAATACTTTTGCATTACTGCCACTATTTTCACGACCCCGAAATGCCTAGTGACTCAACTGTAGTGTGCTTCCCATATCATCTTGGCACACTCACTTGAAGGAACACAAAGGTGTCCCAGGTGACATAACAGTACATCTTGGAGGTGAAATTTTGGAACTTGTGTACCCCCCAAGAGTTCCTTGTATGTGTGGTCGAATTCTGGATTGCTCTTGTAGAGAAGAGGCCAATCAGAAGTCTCGTGCCCACAAGAGTTGAGAACGGTGGTTAGCGCCACGATCGGTGGTCATCTGAGGTAGACTGCAACATTATTGGTGCTACACTTATTGTGCTTGATGTTAAAATTAAAATTTTGCAGATATGTGTACCACTTTTGATGGCGATCGTTCTGCAACTTCCCTTGTGTCTGTATGAACTATAGGGGTCGATGGTCTGTGTGGATTATTGTTTCCTTCCCCAAAATGTAATTATTCCATTGTCGACAAGCTTGCACAATGGAATACATTTCTTTGTCATAAGTGGGATACTTTCGAACTATGTCAGACTATGTCTCACTGTGATATGCCAATAGATGCCCCTGTTGACTAATAACTTCCCCAATAGCATAGTCAGAGGCATCTGTCTCGATCTAAAATGGTTGTTGCAAGTCTGGTAATGTGAGCACTAGGGAAGAAAAAAGGTGATGTTTCAATTCTACAAATGCCTTCTGTTGAGATTCCAACCAAAATAATTTTTCTTTCACTCCTCCCTTGGTGACTTGACTCAAGGGCCAAGTGATATGAGAGAATCCCAACATGAACGGTAGAAATTAGCAAGACCTAGAAAGCTGCAAAGCTCTGTTAGAGTGATTGGGGCTAGCCAATCCCGAATGACTTGGATCTTGGTTGGATCCACATGCACCCCCCTTTAATCAATAATGTATCCCAAATATTGAACTTGGATCATGCCAAAAGTTCACTTCTCCAAATTGGCACACAACTTGTGTTACCATAGTGTTTGGAGGACTTGTCAGATGTGGTGGAGGTGCTCTTCCCAAGTCTAGCTGAAGATCAGAATGTCATCCAAGTACACCACTATAAATGAGTTGGTGAATAGCTACAAGATGCCTTCCATCAACCTCATGAAGGTTTCGGGAGCATTCATTAACCCAAAAGGCATGACTTTCCATTTGAAAAGGCCCTCCTTGGCTTTGAAGGCAGTTTTCCACACATCGGAGGGCTCGACTGGTACCTCGTGATACCCAGACTTCAAGTCGATCTTATTGAAATATCTCGCCCCTTTTAGTTGTTCCAGAAGGTCATCAATCTGTGGGATTGGTTATCTGTTCCAGACAGTGATCTTTTTCAATGCCCGATAGTCAATACAGAGTCTCCAAGTCTCGTCCTTCTTCTGTACCAACACAATCGGGCTCCCACGGGGCGATGAAATTGGACGGATGTGACCTTTCTACAGTAGCTCCTGAATCTACCTATTGATTTCATCTTTCTCCAAAACAGAGCGCTGATAGATCGTTCCATTGGGTAGCGGTGCACCTGGGGTCAAATCAATGGGGTGTTTGACCTGACAGTGCAAAGGAACCCCTGTGGGTGAGATGAAGATGTCCCCGTACTCCTCCACAACTTTTTCCATTTGTTTTTGTCATGCAGAGGAGCCCTATCTAGAGGTCGTGGCCACAGTATTCTTCTTGCCCCAGGGGTGGATCATCAGAAAAACAAATTTCCTTGTTTGGGAAATGAGTTTACTGCATTGTTTTGTAGTAACCAAAGAGATAGTGGTAGGCGGTGGTACCTCTGGTATCTTGTACATCTTATTTCCAAAAGTAACAATAACAGCGCAAGGTCCGAACTCATATACAGCATGTCTCTTCCATAAGTATGGTTGGCCTAATAATACATCAGAAACATCAAGAGGAGAAATTTCACATAATACCTCATCTATGAAGGGCTTGATGCTCTAGGGAAGGCGGCACTGCTGGCTGACGTGGAGATACTGTCCTTGGTGAAGCCACCTAATGGTGTATGGATGTGGGTGTGTTGTGGTCGCAAGCCCAACCGCTTCATGACATCTGTGGAAATGAGGTTCTTTTGGCTCCCATTTTCAACAATGAACTGTATCGGGGAACCCTTTATCCACATCTGGGAGTGGAAGAGATGCTCCTCCTCCTCTTGATCTTTTGGTTCCTCCTTCTGGATTTTCACAGTGGCAACAATAGCGTTGGGATCCGCATCAATAATCTGTTTCCCTTTTTCATTCCCCTTGTCAGGTTCTGATTTAGAGTCGGAGCATGCATCTGATTCAGAAGCCCTCATATCAGCCACCAGCAACTGCTTGGCCCGACACTCACTTTTGTTGTGACTGGAGCTCTTATAGAACTCACACCACTTTCTCGTGTCCTTCTTTGGCTTCGCGGTGTTGTTCTTTTCTTATGGCTTTGGCAGGATGTCTTGGGCCACCATGCCTTGGCTTTGTCCTTTTTTCTTTGGTTTGGGGGCACCTTTCCCTTGCTTTTGATTCGCAGATCCAAAGTCTCACTTCTTCTATTTGAATTTTTGCTCAATCTTGGCAGCATACTAGTATGTCGTACCAAGTGAGGAGATGTCAAGGAACTCCATTTCCTCCGGAATGAATCTGTGCAAAAAACTGTGATACTTTAGCACCAAATGTTTCTCTGAATATTTGATACCCAACTTTGTGTGCAAGGTATGGAACATATTCATCAACTCATGCACATCTTGATCCCTTTGTTGCCGCAGCGTGGTCCATTGTATGTACTTGTCCTCATAGCACCCCATGGAAGATTATTTTTCTTTGATGGCATCTCTTTCCAAGTGGATACAATTGAGAACAGATAGGGTTCTGTCTCATCCTTTTTCTCACAGTAGGTTTCCCACTAGTCCTTGACATGGGGGGTAGCTTTGAGGAGTGCAAAAATAATCTTCTCCCGGCCGAAAAAGTCATGAACCGAGAAATATCCCTCTAATAGATTCAACCATCTATCTATGGCATCTGCATCTATTTGACCCTAAAATATGGGAAGGTCAAAGTTTACTTGTACCTTAAAGGGAGTCGCGCCTCCAGTGTGGCTGTTGGATGCAAATGCACTACCGGTGGGCATTCGTTGAAGGATCTTGGCAAAGTTATCCATCATCGCATTCCTTTGTTTTTCGAGGGCCTCCTCGAGAAATATTTTTATAGGATATCCTGCTCCCTCATCTTTCTTTTTGTCCACCATGGGTGGCCGTCGGGGTTTGTGAGGCTGATCTTGCAAAGGTTCAACCAGATTGAGCCCTAACTCCTTATACCCCGACCTCGTTGGGGACATGCAAAGAAGGATCGAGAAAAAGCAAACCGCTCTGATACCACTGATCTAGATTTATGAAGGAATGCAACAGAATACACATTAACCATAAATACAAACATGTAGTGGAAATAACACTTCATTTCATTAATATCAAAGAACTAAAATTTTCTTACAGACAGAATGGAAATAAACTAGCTAGGGCGCTGGTAGCTTATCTCTGAGAAGAGATGTGGTGGATAGAGGCCTCTGAATTATGTTACGATGAGGCTCGAGGGCCTATTTATTATAGAGAAATAATTTAAAACCCTAAACATCCAAAAACCTAACCCTAGGAGATGAAGTGCCAAAACTATAGGCCACGTTTGGGTAAATACGTGTTTCAACTTCCCGGGGTCGTAACTTTGGCATATTATCTCCATTTGACGCACATGATACATCGTTATAAATATCTATCTGAGGGATACATCTGCTAACCACAAATATTGATTCCAAAATGGAATCATATTTTCTGAAGACGTGATGCCCAAAAAACATCGTTTCAGGCCTCAAAATGGCTCCAAAAGTTTAGGACCCAAAAAACTGCTAAAAATAGTAAGTTGTGCCGAAACTGAAAAAATGAAAGAGACAATGGTGGGGCCCCAAGTGGAATATACAAGTGGCCACAAATATTCACCTGGATCATCAGCATTAGGCCATACATCTAGTTCTTCTATGCAGTAACATTTCCTGTAGAAATTACGTAATTCTACAGTGAGGGTTTGAGGAGAAGAGGAAGTTCCAAGAAACTCAGCTTAGAATCCTATGAGGGATTAATCCTTCACTCCAGGGATCATTTCAGTAGTCTGGGATCAGAATTGTACTATCTGTCAGCAGGCTACATTATCATCCCTCCTAGACAGCGCAATATTTCTCAGCAGTTGTGCATGCAGTAGTTGCATATTCAGTGGAGGAGCTAGATCATAAGTTTCATATCCTGGGGTCGGGAGAAGGGATCATTCCTTCAGTTATTGAAATGATTGGGTGATATTTCAACATATATATCATTCTTTCAGCCCCAGATCAGCAATTGTCTCCAGGAAGTGCGTAACTCAGCCAGGCCAACAAGAGTGCAGTGTGTAACCCAAAAAGGGCCGAAATTCCAAACTCAAGATTTGGCCAAACCATTTATGGGTTTTTCTAGGGTTTTCGAGTAGAATCCATGGTTAAAATCCCGGGTCTTTATGAGCACTCCAGTAGCCTCTCGTACATATATATTCTTCCCAACTGCAATAATTTTCAGCAGCAATAGTTATACTTTCTAGTGCTATATTTCAATAGTGTATTTCAACCATCTTGTGGCTTGAGTGCATTCCTTTTGGAGCACCATGTACTTAAATTGTTGTTGATACATAATGATATGGCTCAATTTTTTCTACTAATTTTTTAATGTCTTAATATTATACTCTGGCATTTCCATCATTTTACAGTTTTTTTCTTACATTTTGGTTATTGCCTTGCTTGAAATGTTATAAATTTTATATATTCTTGTTTCTCCCATTTTGGGATATTACAGCATATAACAGGTTTCATGTGTGACTTCCTTGTTTATTTTTGGATGCATGGTATATGCATGTGGTTCCTTGGTTATGTGTTTTCATTTCAATGGAGAATTGCGTGGATTTACAGTTATTTCAGCCTTGCCTTGCCATTTCCTAGATAACCATGGTGTTTTGGGTTCTTTTCTTGTTTTTCTTATTGGTTTTTAGGTTCCCTATGGATGTGGGTTGGAACAAACGCTTTGGAAGCCCTGGAAAAATTTGGGTTGAGTTACTAGTCCTTGGAGCCAGGAAAAATTCTCTAAACCCCTTGGTGGGTTGAGTTACTAGTTCCTAGAGCCTTGGATAGCTTGGGTAGAGACCGATTTGGTTGATGTTAGTTATGTTTGGACCATATATATGACATGACTGTGGTTGAGGCTTGAGGTGGTTTTCCCTCTGGAAGTCATGGTTGGTTTTTTCTTGGTTTATCTCATGAGATCCCACATTCATGCTTGGAAAATGACACAGGGTTGATTGGATGAAATATATATTTTGTTCAGTCAAATATATGGTTGGGTGGTACGTGGAATTCCTTGACTTGTTTGGCTTTTGAATATATTAATGAGAGATATTTTCCTTTTGTGATCTATGAGAAATTGTAATGGTTATAATGATCACATTATGGATGATTTTCCATGGTTTCCATTATTTTTATATGTTGGTTATATGATGTATTCTATCTATGACTCTTGACATGTTTTGATAAGTTATTGAATGGTTGATAAACTCATGGAATAACATGTGTTGTTCTAGCAATCTTGAGAGGAAATTGAGCTTTCTTGATGATTCTTTGATGATTTTATTGAATTAGTGAACACATATGTATTTATGACCTATAGGTACTATGTACACAAAGTGTTTTCATAAATGATTACTTTGGACCTACAACTTCTCGGGTTCATAACTTTGGCATACAATCTCTGTTTGACTGTCATAAAACCACATTTCGAAGATGTTAATTTTTCATTCAGATACATTGTTCTTTGCTTTGATAATTAAATTAATTCAATAACACGTTAATTTCACCCAAAATAAGTATATCATTGTACAAATCTACATTATTAACCATTAATATATGAAACTATGTAGAAAGAACATCATCATCACCATCATCTAAGCAACGGAATGAAAAGGAACAAGAGAAGAGAAGCATGAACACATAGAGACACCAGGATTGGTCTGAGACCAGGGAAAACCCACTATGGAGAAAACCCTTGCAAATTATTCTTCTTAGATTGTCATCAAAGGATTCACCAACAAGAGTACAATGATCCATATATATATATCTTCATGATGTAGTAAAACAAATATCACATGCATAATGTGACCTTACACATATCTCTTTTGAAGGAACTTGATTCTGAGAACTAAGACGCACTGACACTAGTTGAAGCATACTGATGAACATTATTGATACTGTAGATACATCTTGCAGCGGAAATGCATTGAGCATATATATAGATATACAGATATACAATATCAAGAGCACAGATCTGATATATTACCAAGAAATCTCAACTACAAAGTCCTAGATTTAAATCTAGGATGCTGAAAAATATTGATCTGTAGCAACTATGATTGAGCGACATATGTATGAAGGCACTATGCAAGCAACTGAATTTGATACAACCTAGATCTACCCATAAAATCTCTTAGTCGGGGCCTTAACACGATCAGCCCACGATTGAAGCCTCCTTAGTCACGACCTGGACACTCTGTGCCTGCGGCTTAGGCCTTGATTAGCCTAGAACCCTAGCAGAAACCTTGACTCCCTCAGCCCGCGGATATAGTACCTTAGCCGCTACCTTAACATAACCTTCCCACAGCTCTGACCAAAAAATTGTAGTATTGTGCATGCATCTCAAGCTAAAAAGACCCATATCTATGTGAGCTTCTCTTTTGTGATCCTAAACCCTATGTGATCATATCTCGACGAACGTGTCCCAAGAAAAAATGGATGAAACAAACCAATGGATGCAAATAGAATATCAGTTGAGCAAGTGTAAGAATCATCTTAAGGTCGCCTCTATTTATAGCTTTTGTTTGTGACCACTTGGGGTTAAGGATAACTCCACATGTGGTTAGGCCGACCCATTCCATTTCACTTTAATAAATAAATTAATTCATAATTTAACTTTCGCTTAATCGATTAGGGAATTCTATAGGTCAATTTTGGTCCTCTTAAAAAGAGAAATCTAATGCAATGATAATATTGACCATTTGAGCTATCCATAGTGGAATTTTACACTCTCTTAACCAGGGATAATTCCCCCTACTAATATTTGTTCATCAATCAATATGCCATTTTGATATCTTCATGCATCATCATGTATCGTCACTGATCATCTTTGTCATGTAGTTGTCATGTTGTGGATCGTTCTCATTATAAATCATCAATGCACTCGTGCTTCTTTTTTCTTATCTCTTGATTGTTCCTGCTCGTATTCCAAGCATTCTCGGATCTATAAGAAGAATAATTTGTCACTGGAGGGGAGATTAGGCTGCCACCCTTCATCGAAAAGGTTATCATTCAGAATCTCTGCCAACAGTATACCACCCATAGTATCATCATCAACCAACATCGGAGAGAATATCGTTAAGGAGCACGCCTCAACCTGTACCTGCATCAGGGAGAAAATATCGACCTGGAATCTGATGGGGGAGATATAGCTCTACAACCCCATATCTAGAAATAGGATATTCGTCCACGCAGGGGAGCCTACATCGACCCTGGGATTACATGAGGGAACACAGTCTCAACCCGGAACTGCATAGGGTTATCTAAACCCATCCTATTTCCTACTTATCTTGCCATCAATGAGCCTAAATAGTAATGTGGTAGAACACCTACATCATAATTGACTTGGGTTGTACACCCCAAGTACATTCTCAACTTATTTTCCAAATGAGGAGCAGTATTCCCGACAAGCCCTGCTTTTGGGTATGATGCCAACTAGGTTATGCTCTGCAAAGACTAATCAGGGAAGAAGCGTTCTCCAACCCTATGAAGATAGGTGAGAAATTTCTCTAACCCTATGGCTAATAGATATGGAATACGCCTTATTGTCCAGAGTTCCCTCAACCCCAAGAGCCCTCTATCTCAATTCCTCGTCCAGGGAGCTCAGATAGGGAGGAAGAGTTGGCTCAGTGTCCTCGATTAGCACTGCTCTCATATGGTATCTATTGATTCCTGTTCATACATGACATCAAACCAAGTGTTATGTTAGAACATACATAATCATGTAAATCAAAACAAGATACCATAATCATCCTCCCTCTCATAGAGGTGTCAATCACACGTGGATACTATAATCACCCTCCCTCTCAAGGAGGTGTCAGTCATAACCCTACGCTTGTCTCGAACAGTTGCACTGTCTCAATGAAGGGAGAAGTCATGGTCCCAACTATAAGTATGTGGGATTATTTTTCACCACGTTTTATCCATGTCTTATCTAGATCATTCTCATAAAACTCTCTAAGGATCTTCTACATCTTGCCTCACATCTAGCATTGCTAGCAGCATTGTACCCAACCTCAGTCGTTTTATGGACATCTCATCCAATATATCATGGCAGATCTCATATTAAGGTAACATCCAAATTTTCTCATCAATAATAATCCCAAACATCATCAATTCATTCATGCAGCTACATATCATGGGAGACATATCTCAACCTTTAAAAGTAGAAAGTTTCATGCAGATATCTCAAAAGATGTTTGGTAGAAATTTTGAATGAAGTAGCTCAATTATGAATTTAATAATGCTATATACACATCATATACATATGGATGTTCAAAATGGAACATCCAAGCTTCAATCAACTAACAGATGCCATGTCACGTTCGACAACATTAGAACTTTAAATCAGAGTGTCTAGGGATTTACGTTACACAAAGACATTTCAATAATCTTTCAACATGGGATTTATTTCCCTAATTCCAAAAATTGATTCATGATGCCATGATACATAATTGTGATATTTAGAAGACATTTCCCTCTTAATTAGATTTTCAGAGCCTCATCACCTATCAAGGGTAAACTAGAAGTATGTATAATCAAAGCCATAGTCCAAATCAAGGCCATACCTTGGAACTAATTATATGGGCTTCACTAGATAACTGTCAAATACAAAAAAAATTGAATCAAAGAGCTTGCATCATGCAGCGCTCCCTACAAGCATAATTCCTTACCATGCCAACATAACTAGCCTTACATAAATCAAGGTTGTGTCAACAAATTCAGTTCATCAGAGTTTAGAATCCAAACCAAAACTATTATCAAAGACATTTATTTCATAGTATCAATTCTTTCAACCAGTGACGGGTAGAGATCATATCAAGTCTTGACTTAATTTATTGTCAATTCAATAGGTCAATCATTCCATACAATTCATTTTCATTACTAGATACTAGAGCATATATCAAGTTTAAGTCATGTATGTTCCATCTTCATATTGAGTCACAACAACCATTGTGCTAGGAACGAGGAGGTCAATACATAACCATACTTCTAAATACTCACATAGGACACTGAATGTCACTATGCCCACATAACATTTTCATCTGGGAAAACCAACTATTGCCAGATCAAATCATGTCAAATCCAAATGTGTGATCATGGTAAGATATATAATTTTAGATATATCTCAATAATTAAGCATCATGTCAAAAGTTTTGAACACATTTTATCAATATCAATCAGCTAAAAACATGTAGCACAATCCTCAAACATAATGAAATATCCATATGAATATCTCAGTCACCTACAAACACAAGTTCGATTCAAACATACAAACTTTTCCTACTGACAGATCTTACTGATATCTAAAGCACATTTGAAAAACCGACATATTCTAAGTGACCATCCAATTTCACATTCAATTCTAGCAATTCCCAAAATCATTTTACAATGGAAGGACATGTTAGAGATCCCTTGATTCAGAGTATAGAATGAATTCATTTTACATAACTTCAATTCTATGTTTATCATGCATAGTCACATATATGAACCTTCCTTTTCACGAGGGAGGATTAGACCTCTGTTGTATATCAACAATGTCAGATACTCATATATCATATAAAGGCATGTAATTTCATTTTCATACATGTCAACAACCTGTATATACTGGAGTCATGCAACAACAGATCTGTTAGATCATAAACACATATCCATCATGATCATCAACATTATGTCATCAATATTTCATCAAGGGTTGTACTTGAAATATCAAGGCATCAATTTGATGTAACAACACAACCTTATGAACAATACATCCAATTAGAGCATTTAATTTCACCATATGCCATAACCACAGGTAGTCAGAGATTTTAAACATCAATCTCATAGATATGCTTCTATCATCACGGTCGCCAATACCATGTGTATCATGATCAATAGGATCAAGCTATATTAGTCGATAAACCATCAAAGTGCAATCTCTATTTCCCATATCAATACCATATCAATGAGTAAAAATTATATAAGAGATCCAACATATCTTATGCATATAAAGAGTTAAGAGTACCATTTACTAGAGTCATAATCAAGATCTCAAAAACAATATATATTAGCCAAACATCAAGCATGCCACTATATCCAAGATCAAAAATAAGTAGCCTTGCATAAGCAAGAATATCATCAAGATCAAAACATTCAATACCAGGTGCACCATTTCATCGTAGGAAACATAAATCTAAATCACTTTCATATGCATGCATAAGCCATTTGAGAAGGAGACATTCTCAACATACCATAGGGCTAACATAGCCATCAATGTATATCTGGAATACAATATACCATGCATACCTAGTGGTATTACCTTTCCACCTTCATGTAGGAAACTTGTAGTTCTCAAGTGCCTCTTTATATTTTCTAGATCTATCCATATTTCCTGAATTTCAAAATATCCTCAAGAGGGATCCACTCATCACATCTCATCAAGGAGGTTAGAAATATCTAGGTGCTCAAATATACATGCAAGAAGTAATGACTCGAAACAACAATAATAAGATCCATAAATATAAAGTCAAGGAATACTTATATTCAATGAGATGTGATACTCTCCCTCTTGAACCAACCTTTAAGAGCCATCCATAGACCATAAAACAATGTTTCCCTATATCAACACATTTATCAACAACCATGTCATTTTTCAAATCGATCCCAAGTACTTGAGCATAGATCACATCCTCATCTCCTTACCATGAACAGTTTCTCTCAAGCTCTACGATCACATCCTTATCGACTAAATATCTAGGGTTCTCTTCATCCCTAGATGTATAAGTCCTCTGATCCTGCTTACTTCCATAAAAGTGTCTCCATGGGGGTGATCTTCATGGCTTTCCTTCACTGTGTCTTTGATACCATGTTGATTTTCCATAGAGCTATATTTTTCTTTGCTTTGATAGATACGTTTCTTCAATAACATATTAAGTTCACCCCAAATAATTATATCATTTTACAGATCTATATTATTAACCATCAGTATATGCAACTATGTAGAAAGAACAACACCATCATCATCATAAGTATGAGCAAAAAGACAGAGAGAAGAGAAGTATGAACACATAAAGACACCAAGATTGGTCCGATACCAGGTAAAAACCCACTATGGGGAAAAAACTTGCAAATTATTCTTCTTAGAGCATCATCAAATGATTCAGAAATAAGAGTACAATGATCCATAGATCTATATCTTCATGATGTAGTAAAACAACTAGCACATGCATAATGTGACCTTACACATATCTCTACTGAAGGAAGTTGATTATGAGAACTAAGATGCACTTACACCGGTTGAAGCATACTGATGAACATTGTTGATACTGTAGATACATCTTGCAGCAGAAATACATTGAGAAAATCTAAATATATATAGATCTACAATGTTAAGAGAACGGATATGATAGATCACCAAGAGATCTTAACTACCAAGTCCTATATATGAATCCATAATGCTGACAAAGACTGATTTGAAGTGACTGTGACTGAGCGACAAATTTATGGAGGAACTATGAAAGAAACATAATGTGATCCAACCTAGATCTTCCCATAAAATCCATTAGTCGCGACCTTGACACGCTCATCCCACGGCTGAAGTCTCCTTAGCCGTGACCTGGACGCTCTGTGCCCACAACTGAGGTCCTGATTAGCTTGTAACCCTAGCCATGACCTTGAATCACTCATCTCGCATCTATAGCAGCTTAGCCGCTACCTTAACTCGCCCTGCCCACAACTCTGGCCTGAAAACTGCAATACTATGCCCGCAACTCAAACTCAGAAGACCTAGATCTATGTGAACTTCTTGTCTGTGATCCCAAACCCTGCGCGATCTTCTCCTGACGAACCTGTGTGAGCCAAGACAGAATGGACGAAACAAACCATTGGATGAAAATAGAAGATCAACTGAGTAAGTGTAAGAATGAGCTTGAGGTTGCCTCTATTTATAGATTTTGTGTGTGGCTGCTTAGGGTTATGGCTAACTCCACATGTGGTTATGCCAACCCATTTCATTTCAATTTAATAAATAAATTAATTCATAATTTAAATTTCTCTTAACCAATTGGGGTGATATATAGGTCGATTTTGGTCCTCTCTAAAAGAGAAATCTAATGAAATTATAATATTGACCATCTGAGTTTTCCATAATGGAATTTGACTGCAGTTGCATAATTTTAACAGAATATCCCCACAAGGAGGCCGAGAAAAAAATTGTGAAACATTTTTTTGCACTTTTCCAGTCTCTCCTTTTTCCCTGAAAATGTCATTAAGCCCTCAAAACGACCTCAAAAGTTTATGACATGAAAAACTACCAAAAATAGAAAGTTGTGTTAAATTTACAGAAATGAAATTGAAAGTGACACTTCATGGATATCATCTTCCGTCCATCACATCAAGCTTGAAAGGGACTACAATGGTTCAAGCAATGGAGGACCACATAGGGAACCAACAAGAGGTTCTAAAATTGTTGAAATACAACTTGGTTGTATCACAAAATAAGATGAAGAAAATAAAGAAATAAAACCAACATTGTAGTTAAAGGGAATTTTAAGTGGGGATTGGATATTTTTGAGGCCAAAACCATGGAAATGTATGTCCCTTAAGCAATGAAAGAAGGAAAATACTTAATACCCAAGAATTATGGCCCTTATAAGGTGTTTCAAATGACTAGAAGTATGCCTTACAAATTGGAGTTACCTCCATCTTCTCATTTACATCCAATCTTCCATGTTTCTTTCTTAAAGAAGGTAATTGGTGACAACATACTGGTCCAAAGTATTTTACCAGAGATTAATATAGAAGGTAAAATCATACTATATATGAAAACAATAATTGAAACAAGGATTAAGTACCTATGAAATAAAGAAATTACAAATTACCTCATCAAATGGAAGAACCTACTAGTGGAAGATGTGACATGGGTAGATGAGTTATTCATTCAAAAACACTCCACTTAGTCAAGTTATTAGGACAACACTTGATTGTAGGAGAACGACATGTTGAGTGCACGACCACTTATTAAACCCTTGATATTGATTATTAAATTTATATTGTTATATTACTAGGTTAGATAAAACCTTTCGTGGTATCCTTTCATTTTAATTGTACCTTATCTCCTATATATAGGTCAAGGAAATATAATTTTAGGATCATCTCATCTTGTCTTCTATATTGAATTCATTGTAAAACAAGGTTTCCCCTTTGAAGTGGATTGTAGTCCTTGACTACAAGTCATTTTTAAGGTGCATAGTTCATAACATAATTTATCATAACAAAAAAAAAAATTAACATTTTAAAGAAAAAAATTTCATAAGATTATGTTGAATAGAAAGTGACTCTTCTTTTCAAGCTAGGTTGAGCCTATGTCGGGGCTAGCCCCAATATTAGATGGAGGAATGATCTACCCAATTGTATGATGTTTTCACCAAGATTGTGCAAGGCTCAATCAAGCTTATATGCCATGTCGCACATTTTTTGTCCCCCACAAATGTCTCCCACCCTCAACCTCCCCATGAGATTTGAACTTCTGACCTAATGGGGACTAAATCCCACACACACCAATTAGTCTAGTCATCATGGGTTGAAAAACAACTCATTAATACTTGGCATTAATTCTAAGTTTTTAAAAAAAAATGGACATAAATACCTTCAACAGAGCTCTTTATTTTTATATGGCACATGGGCTCTTGATGAATTGTGTTTGGGATATGGATGAATTGTATTCTTTAAATAATTGGATTGTTTTTGTTTGGATTGTTGTCATGCATACATATATTTCCAAAATAGATATTTTAATGCAATTCTTGAATTTTAGATGGATGTTTCTACAAAAAATATGAGCATTGATTTGATTTACCCTCTCCATCAACTCACATAAAATTGAATTCTATTTAGTAATATATGAGGATTTTATTATTATTTATATTCCTAGGAGTTTGGTGAGTGAATACAACTATAAATTTTCTTTATATTTTTTAATTTCCCATTCATTATATCATGGGGCTTGAATTCCTCACCATCCATGGGAAACTACCATGGATAATTCAAACCCTTGAGATTAAATGATGTAGGAGCATTCCACTTGCAAGTCAAAATTGTATTTTGACTAGACCTAGGGGTTTTCATTTACCAAGGGAGTTGGTTCCCTCATTCAATGTAATTATTTAATTATTGTATTTCTTATGGTTTTAGAGAGTTATAGAAAAATAATGTATTTAGAAATAAAATTGTAATTAAATCTATTCTTTGGGAGATGTCTCGAGAATATTGAGAGAGCTAGAGATATTTGGGCATTAGTTTGATATTTTCAGGTAAATATAGATCTAAATGATCTAGTTTAGGTGAGAAAATAATGGATATAAACCAGAATTTAGTTATGGATCCTTTTTTTGTATAAATGGAGTCAATTTCATGAAAATAGTGGCCAAGTGCATAGAAGAGGTTCAAGAGATTTTAGGGCCAAGTAGGTCCAAAAGGTTGAGAGAGGGTCGAATGATATATTCCAAGCCAAGAGGGCCTTTTTTAATTTATTATATATAATGTATGAGGACACTTTGTTTTAAGTGCGTGGATCCAGAATTCAAGTTATTGTTATTTAGTTGCTTGCCTGATATATATGTATGCACGGTTATTTAATATTGTAGGTATTAAGCTCATGAAGGATTCACACACACACACACACACACAGATATATATATATATATATATATATATATATATATATCATTTGAAAGATAAAAGTAGTGCAGTGGAAGCATGAATGAAGTGGAAAGAAGATTAAGAAGGGGAACAAATCCCTAATCTTGAGTAGAAGTCATAGGCATAACATAAGAAAAAGAATTTTTAAACAGGAACCAAAACTTGAGGATTTTGGAATTGACAAGGTTTCGTAAATTAATGGATGTGAGAGATAAAACAGTCAGAGGAGTGTCATTATTTGACAATGCCAGGTTGATGGATTATACTCGGTGATTTCCATATAGGTGTTTACCATCGATCTAGGCTTTTGAAGGTGGCTAAGAACATTAAAATATGGGCCCCACTCAGAAGGTTTCCTTATGACAACCTTTAATAATTTCTTATTATAGATAGAAAGCTTTTGATAGTGGCCCATAATATTTAGTTGTGCATCTTGTCTGAGGGGGGTTTTATCCCAGTGTTACAATGAGCAGGTCAGAGTTAAGTGGAGGAATTGAGTAGGACCCACTCGGAGGTCCCTACTTGACGTGTTGGTATAAACATCTTCATATTGCCCAAATATGAGGAGTGGGATTGCATGGCAACGACAAGACCTGGGTGTAAATTGGGCCAAGCGTGTGATGGCCAATGGATAGACATGATAGTTAAAGGGTGTGTGGATTATTGTGTGGAATTATGCACCAAACTAGAGGCTTAAGTCTAGAGGTTAAAGAGCTCGACACAATTCTTATTAAGAAGGCATAGAAAAGGTTGACCTCGGGCTTTTAAGGACTTTTTCATGAGTGGTGGTCACAAGGAGCAGGGTTAAGCACTGAGAGTGATAGTGTAAAGTGCACATAGAGAAAAGGCAAGGCTATATCTGTTAGGATATTCTGACACATAAGAAATAGTTAAGAATAACTTAGTCTAGCTTAGAGTTAGGTAAAGTGTGTTTCTTTACCATGTACATTTGTAACTTATAATCCGATGGTCACGATTTGTAGTGATCCAACAGTTATCTCTCACCTCAGTATTAATGGCACTTGATCCGTGGCTTAACACCCAATTGGTCCAAGATCTCTATTTAAAGAGCATGGGGGGTCATTTTTCCGGTAACCGTTTATGAGAGAAGCATATGTAACTTTTATTTTATTAATAAATTTCTTTTTAGTCATTTATCGTTGGCTGAGGTAGTGTTGCATTCCCTCTTGAGGGAGTTTTAACCCGTGATTATACTAGTGTATTGATTTTGATTTGTGACAGATGACCTTTGGTTCTTGATCAAGGAACACCTATCATTTCTCTGCATTATCAAAGCTATTTTGAGGGCTGCATCCGTTGTTGATCAAAATCCGAAGCCGATTTGACTGCATGCGAATGTCGTTTTGTAGATATACTATTTATGAACATTTTTGGGCTTCGAGAACTGCTATTTTGTGTCTAGAGTGTTTGTTACAGTGAGGAATGCATTTTTTTTCATGCGAAAAGGTTTTTGGCTTCCCAATTTATGACAATTTAGATATGGAGGTATAAAGCATCTATTTTGCAGTTATATTTGTTAATAGTTTTGCTTATTTCGGTTCCCTCTGTTTATTTTGGTTTTTAGGTTTTATTTATTTGTTGGATATATACCTTGTTCTCTATGTATGCTCTTTCCTCTGTGCTATGTGGGATCTCGGCAAATCAGAAACTGGAAAAGGGATTTTTTTTGCTACGTATGCTCTTTCCCCGCATCTTCATGCGATCTCGCGAAATTAGAAATAGTGAAAAATTTGATAGTTTTCGGTAAGGCTAATAAAAAATATAGCATTCTGCCATAAGGCTTGAATTTCATTTTTTTGCTCGATTTTTGTGTTTTTTTTTTTTTTGTAAGGAAAGGCATGCTGTAGAAAAAAAAAATAACTTTCTCTTTGATTCCTTTTGTGATTCTTTGATAAGAGAACAAGAAAAAATCTTACACCTTGGTCTTATCACTTCTAGAAATGCTTCTAAGAAAGCCTTAGCAACTCAACAACAATCATATCAAAAGAATCCCAGGAAGCAATATCCTAAAAAGT
The DNA here is from genome assembly GCA_034641835.2 of Pinus albicaulis. Classification (NCBI taxonomy): domain Eukaryota; kingdom Viridiplantae; phylum Streptophyta; class Pinopsida; order Pinales; family Pinaceae; genus Pinus; species Pinus albicaulis. Next base: position 1,550,210,485 of record CM076579.1, on the reverse strand, counting down.
ATGGTCCGAAACCAAACAAGGGTTCTAAGAAATTTCAGCCACAAATTGACAAAGCAACTCACCAAAATGATAAGGCATATAAAAACAAAGGAAAGAAGACAAATAAACATTGCAACTTTTACAATCGTGATGGCCATTTAGAGTCCAAATGTTTTAAGAAGATGGAAGCCTTAGAAGTAGAAATGAAGAAGCACAACATCAATTTGGAGCACTCTTCACCTTCATCTTCAGGAATGGCACTTTCTTCTTATGGTTGTCAAGCATCAAGATCTGGTTATGCATTAAATGTATCTTCCTCTTCTCATTCTCATGAGTAGCTCATTGATTGGAGCTTCTTATCACATGGCTAAAAATAAAGCCATGTTTTCTTCTTTAAATGATTTAACATAAAGCTTGCTATTTATGTTGGTGATGATAGATCTCTTAGTGTTGTAGGATCTAGAACCATTCATCTAGATAATGGTCAGTTTAATGATGTACTATGTGTTCCTACCTTGTCATGCAACCTTCTCTCTATTTATCAAATAACTCAATTAGGTGAAGGGAAAATAGTAGGATTCTCACCTCATGATGTTGTAATCAAGGACCTCAAAGATCCTAAACATATTTTAGCTATTGGAATTGCTGATGATTCCATAAGGTTGTATAAGTTTGAAAACTTTGGGTCATCATGTCTTCCCTCCATTTTTTTTGCTCATAATGATGATGTGAGAAAACTTTGGCATGAGCGATTCGGTCACTTAAACTATCGCTCTCTCCAAACTCTATGTGAGGAAAATATGGTGACGGGCCTTCCTATGGTATCTTGCTGAGATGGTGTTTTCTCCGGATGTGTACTCGGAAAACATCATCGAGATAGTTTTGGCAAACGTGCCCCTTGGCATGCTTCAGCTCCTTTGCAGGTTGTGCACAGTGATTTATGTGGTCCACTTCTTGTTGTTTCTTTCTCTAGTTGCAAGTACTTCTTAAATCTCATTGATGATTTTTCCAGACGCACTTGGGTATACTTCTTAAAACTCAAGAGTAAAGTTTTTAACATGTTCTTGGCCTTTAAGGCCTTTGTTAAGAAACAATCTCGACATCAAATTCTTAAGTTGAAATTATAAAATGGAGGAGAATATGTTAACAAAAAATTTATCAAATTCTGCACTGAGCATGGCATTCAATTTCAACATACCATTCCATATACTCCACAACAAAATGGTGTAGCTAAAAGGAAGAATCGCACCTTAAAAGAAATGGCTAATTGTATGCTTCAATCTAAAGGACTTAGTCTCAATTTTTGGGCAGAAGCCATTAATTGTGCAAATTACATATTAAATTGCACTCCTACTAAGGTTTTAAAGAATATAACTCTAGAAGAAGCTTGGAGCTGAATCAAACCAAATGTAAGTCACTTTCTTGTTTTTGGAATTGATGGTTGGGCCCATATTATAGATGTGAAACATAAAGCCTTAGAACCTAAGAGTGAAAAATGCATTTTTGTTGGATATTTTGAAGATGTCAAAGGATATAGACTTCTTCAACCAAAATCCAAAAATATAATCATTAGAAGAGATGTAAAGTTTGATGAAAATATATTGGCCTATGAGCCTAGTTCAGCAGGTGTGCCACCTTTGGCCTGCGAGCCTGATTCGGCATATGTGCCACCTCTCTCTCTCTCTTATATTTTTAATAACATTCCTTCTAGGTCAGATGATGACAGCAAGCATGAAAATCCTCCTCCACCTCTTGAAATTGTTCCTTTTACTCCACCGCTTCCAAGATGGGTCTGCTCTACTCGGGATGCAGTAGGTTCTCTTGCGGGTGACCCTGCCAATCGATGACATACACGTTCTCAGTTCAAAAGAGCCTCTTCCTTATTGGCTCAAGCTCTAGAAAACCCTGATCTATATACCTTTAAAGAAGCCTCTGTTCATCTAGATTGGGATGAAGCTATGAATGAAGAATATTGTTCCTTATTGGTGAATGATACTTGGGATCTTTTTCCTCTTCTAAAAGGAAGAAAACTTGTCAGATGTAGATGGGTTTACAAAACAAATTTTGGACCAGATGGAAAAGTGGATAGACATAAAGCCTGTCTTGTCGCTAAAGGATTTTCACAAGCTGAAGGCATTGACTATACTGAAACATTTTCCCCTGTTGCCAAATTGAATTCTATCCGCCTTGTTCTCTCCCTTGTTGTCTCCTTTAAATGGGAAGTCCATCATATGGATGTTAAATCTGCCTTCTTACATGGAGATTTACATGAAGAAAACTACATGAAATAACCCCTTGGCTTTATCCAAAACGACTCTAGCCTTGTTTGTTTCCTTAGGAAGTCTCTCTATGGTCTCAAACAAGCTCCTCGGGCTTGGTATGCCAAAATGGATAGATTTCTATTAGATAATGTCTTTTCTATGTGTCATTCTGACAACACTGTCTACACCAAGAAAGTGAGTAAGTCCTTCACCATCCTTGTTCTTTATGTTGATGATCTTATCTTTACTGGTAGTGATCCAAACCATATAAACCATGTGAATTCTAGCCTAAAAAAGAAGTTTGAAATGACAGACTTAGGAAACTTGCATTATTTCCTTGGTCTTCAAGTCTTTCAATACAAGGAAGGCATTACCCTCTCTCAGTCCAAGTATACTTGTGATCTTCTACACCACTTTCACATGGAAGACTGTAAGCCAGCCCCTTCTCCCTTTCAGTCTAGAGTCAAGCTTTCAGTCACTTGTACTACTCTTGAAGTTGATGCTACCTTATACCATCAACTTGTTGGTAAACTTTTGTATCTAACCCATACCCGTCCTGACCTTTCCTTTGCCGTTGGTCTTGTTGCTCGGTTTATGCACCAACCCCATGAAAATCACTGGAAAGCATCTAAAAGAATACTTCGATATATTCGAGGTATAGTTCAATTCGGGATTCATTATAGTGCAGGAGCATATCCATTTTTGATTGGTTTCACTGATTTTGATTGGGCTGGTGACCTTGATGATCGAAAATCTACTGCAAGATATGCATTCACTCTTGCTTCAGGACCTATTACTTGGTCTTGTAAGAAAAAAGGTGCCATATCTATTTCTTCAGCAGAAGCAAAGTATCATGGTGCAGTTGAAGCCAGCAAGGAAGCCATGTGGCTTCATTAGATCCTGTTTGAATTTGGCCTCCATCAGTAGCATCCAAATACACTTTTTTGTGATAATCAGAGTGCCATTCAACTATGTAAAGATCCATTTTAGCATCAGCATACGAAACACATTGAACTCCACATACACTTCATCAGAAAGCTCATTCATTATCGTGTTCTTGAAGTGCAGTACTGTCCAACCAATGATCAAGTAGTCGATATCTTTACAAAGGCTCTCATAGAAGCAAAGTTTACCAAACTTCGATCCACGCTTGGAGTTCAGGAAAGTTATCATTAAGGGGAGATAGGCTCTAATGATTCCTTCCTTCTCCTATTGTGTCACTTTTGTAAATCCTTCAATCCTATCCCAATTTTTCCTTAAGGGGGGACGTTAGGATATTTCGACACATAGGAAATAGGCTCATTTTGTGTCACCTTTGTAAATCCTTTAATCCTATCCCAAGTTGTTCTTAAGGGGGGATGTTAGGATATTCTGACACATAGGAAATAGTTAAGAATAACTTAGTCTAGCGTAGATTTTAGTAAAGTGTTTTTCTTTACCATGTGCATTTGTAACTTATAATCTGATGGTCACGATTTGTAGTGATCCGACGGTTATCTCTCTCCTCGATATTAATGACACTTGATCCATGGCTTGACACTCGATTGGTCCATGATCTCTATTTAAAGAGCACGGAGGGTCATTTGTCCGGTAACCATGTATGAGAGAAACATGTGTAACTTTTCTTTTATATTAATAAATTTCTCGAAGTGGCCGCGTTGGCTCAAGCTATGGATTGTTTCCATTTTCGAGGGTTTTAACCACGTGATTATACTGGTGTATTGATTTTTGATCTATTTGGGAGCGGTGACCTTTGGTTCTTGATCTAAGGAAATTACCCTGTAAATTCCTAGAATATCCCTACATCTATGTATTGGGAACATATTGGATCTCATGGCTATTGGAAGTAAAAGAAGAGGGTTGGAACAATGCGATGTTACAAAAATGTTGATATATATATATATATATATATATATATATATATATATATATAAGGTTTGCGTGGATAAGTGGGAAACGCGTTTGAATGTGTAAATCCTTTCAGATCCTCCCACTTATATTCAAATCTCCCACTGTAATTTATATAAATGGATTTATTATCCCAGAAGGAGACAACAAGATAGGGTTTAAGGAAGAAACTTTTTTAGAAAGAGCAGACAATTGGGCACTATGGATTGAGATGTCTAATTTGGGTCTGCATCAAGTGGTATTAGAGCTTTCAAAGTTTTGAACCTGGAATAAGACTAGACGAGAAGAAGAACCTAAGCTACAATAGAGGTAATTTTTATTTTCTTTGAAATTTCAAATACTGAAGATTCTTGATTACGGGGAGAAGCTTGGAAGATTTCTGAAAACACTAAAGAATGTGAGCGTAAAAGACTACAAAAAAAAAATTCCGCCAATAGAAGATCGAAACAGATGAACATGTTTGAGACTCAAAATGCTGGAGAAGTAAATAAACATGTTTGGGTATTGTTTGTTTTAGATCATTACAAATAAAAATAATTTTATTGAGTAAATTACACTAGAGTTTTCAAAAAAGGATGAAGTGCCCTTAGTTGAAAACTAGATTGCATGGAGAAGACAGAGGCGAGGTACACCATATTTCTAAGAGGGAAAGATATTGAGGAAGAATTGACAAGTAATTAAGTTTTTATATTGGCCATAAGGTGTTTGTGTTGTAGGTAGAAACTATACAACACTGAAGTTGTGATGGAAAAGAGGAAGTAGTCATCAAAGTAATGACAAGAAGAAGAAGCAGTCAGGAAACCCCAAATGAGAATGTCTTTGCAGGGTATAGTAGACACTAATAGGAGGAATATGACATCAGTCAGATACCCAACGATGATGTGAAAGAGAAAATAAGGAAAGAAAGCTCTCAGAAGAAAGGAGGATTGTGAAGGAACCCAACAACAAAGTTAAAGTGTTATAGAAGAAGAGGTGAGGATTGCAGAGTTCTCAAGGAGAATCGAGCAAGGGAAATTGTAGTAGCCTAGAATATTTTGAAATTGAGGAGAAGATGTGCTCTAAAATGAGAAGAAGATTGCAGGGAACTAGAAGAAGGATTACTTCCAACACATAATGTTGGGAATAAGTTGTTGCATGTAGTTCCACAGTGATTGTGGGTAGAATTTCCCAAAGACAGAGACACAGAAAGAGAGGAAGAGGAGACTTGTTACAAATCATAGGTGAACAAGGAATGTTCACAAAAAGAGGATAATGAGGTGGTAAAATGGATACAGACAGTCATGTGATGGGTTCAGAGATGATTAGAGAAATAAGGATGTTGAAAGAGCTGTAAAAAGGAGAAAGAGTGAAGAAGAAAGAGAGGAGGAGATAGCTGAGATAAAAGAAGAACTCAACTAATTGAAGAATAAACTGCAAAAATAGATGAATTAGTTGCACAATTGATTGAGAAATGTATTTTATATTGGAAAACCAGTCCAATGGTCAGTTAAGAAACTACATGCAAGGAGTGCATGCAAGGAATCATAGAAAGTGGATGTTAGGTTCCTATAATACTAGTGTATCCCCTTATTGTTATTGTTAGTATAGCCCCCTTATTGTTATTTTTTTTCCCATCTATCCCCCATATTTTTATTATTGTGCCCTATAGAAGCCCACTATTGTTATTGTTGTGCCCTTAAATTGTTATTATTATGTTGGCTAGGATTATATTGTGAACCATTCGACTTCTATATATAGAAAGGAGGTTTTCCCATTTGTAGCATCCAAGAATTGTTCATTTATGTAATTTAAAGGAGTTTTCCCCCTCAAAGTGGTTGATTTATAAGGTGTTGATATTTCTTTTCTTCTATTTTGGGAGCTGGTTTCATAACATTTGGCATCAAAGCTTTCAATTCTAGGGTTTCGCTACTTCAAGAAGGTCATCGTGGAATTTTCACTGTAATTTTTTTTCTATGAAGGTTTAGAAGCTAAAAAAACCACATTTGAGAAGAAATCCCAAGGAAATTCGTGTAAAAAATTTAGATCTTGGTTCACAATAGTTTCGGAGATATGATCTGTGGTAGTTATGGTTTTTGCAAGCTCCCGAATTTGATCTCAAAGAGGTGACCTTGGAAAAATCATCATAACTCTTTCTTTGAACATCGGATTGGAATTTTGTAAAAATTGGTCGAAAGTAAATGGACTTTAATTTCCTTTGTAGCAATTTTAGAGACAAAGGAGGAAAAAGTGACACATGGCATGCCGTATAAGTTCACTTTACGGAACTAGTCCATAATTAGGTTATTGTGGGAGATTGGGCATACCTTTGTCTTGAAGAATCCAAATCAGGTCTGACCTATGGCATTGGAAAGAGGACTCAGAGTGCTAATAGAGAATAGAAATTTTGATCTTAAATATCTGAAATAATAGAGATCAATCAGGTTCAATATAGACCTCCTAAAAAGAAATAAAAAGGTGTGTATTTTGTAAACAAGTTTGCATAACGTTTATTTGAAAAATCAGTTTGAAGTGATTCCAAGGGAATATTGAAGCATAGATATCAGTATGGAGTTATATAATGCCTCCAAAACATAATTCCACACCCATTAATGCCTCATAAAGCTCTACTATGATGCATGAAGAGGAAGAATTGTAGTATGATATATCAAAATTATGGTACCAAGTGCAACAAATTTCGATCTCACAAAGAGCAACCAAAGATGACATAGATGGTTTAAAAGCAAATGTGGAGGATAATTTGGGTGGCTTTAAGGATCAAATGAAAGCTAATGTGGATGATAAAGTAGTGAAATATCACATCGAGCGTCAACAATAAGTTCTCCAACTCTTAAAGGATAACCAAAATTTGGTGTAGAATCAAATGAAACAATAAGAAGATAAAAATCATAGCGAAAGAAATTCTGAAGAAGTCATGGAAACAAGAACTCGAAAACTATGAAATCGATAAATTTCATAGTATCTCAACAAGTGGAAGAACTTACCCGCTGAAGATTCCACATGGGAGGATGAGAATTTCATACAAAAGCATCCATATATAATCAAGCGTTGAGGACAACACATGTTCGAAGGATAGGGGCATGTTAGGTCCATATAATACTAGTGTATCCCATTATTGTTATTATTAGTATAGCCCCCCTTATTGTTATTATTTTTCCCATGTAGTCCCCATATTGTTATTATTGTGCCCCATAGAAGCCCACTATTGTTATTGTTGTGCCCTTACATTGTTATTATTATGTCAACGAGGATTTTATTGTGACCCATTGGAATCCTATATATAGAAAGGAGGTTTTGTAATTTTTATAATCTAAGAATTTTTCATTTATGTAATGTAAAGGAGGTTTCCCCCCCGAAGTAGCTGATTTCTAAGGTGTTGATCTCTCTTTTATTCTATTTTTGGAGCTGGTTTCATAACAGTGGATGAAGCAAGTGATCATAAAATAGTTGAGGATGCTTAGAGAATCTAAATCTGAGGAAGAGACAGAGTTCATTTATGGAGTAGAACAAGGATCAATCCCAGGAGAGGATGACAATGATGAATATATTGAGATGATACCTATGGAGGGTTTCACAAAATGTTTGGACAATCAACAAGTGATAACCGAAATGTTTATATAAGATAAAGTCCATATTGATTTTAATTTTAACCATTGGTGTGCGAATGTAGGGGTTATTGTAGATGAAGAGAAAAGCATTAATTTTATTCCATGCAAAGAAGAAGAAAAATCACTAGATATTGTTGAACGGGTTGAGAAAAATACAAAATTGTCTTTGGAATTTAGTCAAAATGAAGATATGGAGGAAAAACCTTAGAATGAGGAGCACATGTGTATAAATATTGAGGATGATGAGGAGAATTTTTTACCATGGAAGAGGAATATTTGATGGGAAGCTTGGAAGTTTTAGTGTTGCATGAGGGAAAGATTTTGGAAGCAACAAAGGAGACTTCATAGTCTCGTATTTTTAAATTTGAAATTTTTTTATGTCTGCAGGTAATGAAGATGTGTAGAAAATAGTGAGATGGCTTGTAAATACTTCAAGCAATGAAGAGGACTTGCCTAATTTCATTGGCATATGCATGGAAAAAATTGCAGAGAAGTTTCTATTTTTATAATATTGGTTGGAGAATTTGAGAACAAATGGATTGCAGTTGTCCAATTGAGGATGAGTTCAAGTTTTCAATGAAGGAGAGGCGTCAACAAATGGACAATGATGATGACGAGTTCTGGAATAAAATGCAAGGAATGGTGAAAAAAACTCCAAGAAATTGGTATCCTGGTGAATTGATCAGGAAAACAACAAATTTCAAGAAGGAAGATGAAATAGAAGGAATGAGGAAGTTGATGTTGAATAATCCCCTACGTAAGAGGTATTTATGGCAGAAAAGAATGAAGGACAACATATTGCAGATGGTGGAGCAATTTTACATCAACAAGGAAGGATGAATACTACAACATAAGGTATGGAAGCCTAGTAGGATGAAGAAGACAAAAACAGAGAAACAACATGGTAAAGAGAAGGACCAATTGCAAAACAAGTTTGGGATCCAAGAAAATTCAGTACATCAACACATGGTCAAGAGATCATGATTATTTTTCACCTTAGGATTCTGATGAAAGAGCATTCCACTTTCAAGTCAAAATTTTATTTTGACTAGACCTACGGGTTGGTATTTACCAAGGGAGTTGGTTCTCTCATTGAGTGTAATTATTTAATTATTGTATTTCCTATGGTTTTGGAGAGTCATAGAAAAAATGTGTATTTAGGAATACAATTGTAATCATATCTATTCTTTGGGAGAAGTCTTAGGAATATTGAGAGAGATAGAGATATTATGGGATTAGTTATATATTTTGAGGGAAATATGGATCTAGAGGAACTATTTTAGGTAAGAAAATAGTGGATCTAAACCATAATTTAGTTATGAATCTTTTTTTTGTATAAATGGAGTCAATTTCATGAAAATATTGGATAAGTGAATAGAAGAGATTCGAGAGGTTTTAGGGTCAACTAGGTCCAAAAGGCCGAGAGAGGGCCAAATGATATATTCCAAGCCAAGGGGGGCTTTTGTAATTTATTCTATATAATATATGAGAGCACTCTGCTTTGAGTGTGTGGATCTAGATTGCAATTTATTGTTATTTAATTTCTAGCATGATATATATGTATGCACAATGATTTAATATTGCAGGTATTAAGCTCATGAAGGATTCACGCATATATATATATATATATATATATATATATATATATATATATATATATATATATATATATATATATATATATATATATATATATATATCTCAAGGTCAAAGTAGCACAGCGGAAGCACGAATGAAGCGACATGAGATTAAGAAGGGGCACATGTCCATAACCTTAAGTAGAAGCCAGAGGGACAACGAAATAGGAAGAATTTGCAAACACACACCAATGCTTAATAATTTTGGAATTGATGAGATTTCATCAATTAACAGGCACGGGAGATAGAACAGTCAGAGGAGTGTCGTTATTTGACAACATCGGGCAGGTGGCTTATACCCAACAATTTCCATAAACATATTTACCATCAAGCCAAGATTTTGAAGGCGACCCATAACATTTAGATGTGGGCCCCACCCAAAAATTTTCCTACCAACGGCCTCCAATAGTTCCTTATTACAAAGAGCGGGCTTTTGATGTAGAAATTTAATGTGTAGATATGAAACTGCTCATGTAATTTACTAAAACATAAGACTCAAATCTACTCTACTCATCTACGGAAATAAATCACGATCAAGAAAGAAAATCATAAACATGTGACATGATTCAACACACATGAACATAGATTTATCTAGGGGAAAGCAACTTATCAAAACCCCAAACTATCCATATTACATTAATCAAATAATAGAAAATAAATGCAATGCTTTCTCAATCCTGAGCAACCTCTGTACTAGTATAGTCAATCTCATTACCACATAGATTGACTCTCACCAACACTTAACCAATTTCTTAGCCTTCCAATATCTTATTTCCTTGCGTTTTTCCTTGAGGAATTAGGCCCATATTAATTAGGAAATTACTCGATCTGGATTTCACAATTACTTTAGTCCAATATTTGACTACATGCACCACCTGCACAACTTGGAATAATTTACAACTGACAATATACTTCCCTTGAACTCCAATCTCAACTGGGTAACTCAAATTTTCTGCATGCATCAGTTATTCTGGGTTGATTTATTAGTTAACTAGTTGATCACTAAGGTACACACACCATTACTAGACCCTCCACTAGTTCTCTAGCAGTTAGAACTAGTTTAACTCACAAAAACTCAAATTAACTGATATAGGTTGCTATAAATTAGCAATCAATCATACTGAACTGAACTAAAATGTGTCCAACTTGAATTAACTGAGTTAAATGAGTGACAAGTGCCATATCACCTTAGTTATCTACCTCCAAGTATTTTTCTGAAATTGAAATTGAAATTTTAATCTAGTTTGACCAAGGCAAGGTCAAAACTAGATTTTCTTGTTGCATTTTCAACACTCCCTCTCAACAAGAAAAGGATTGTCTGATACCCCGATTCGGCCTCTATGGAACTCAAATTTTCCCTTTGAAAAATCCTTTGTCAAAATATTTGCATCTTGTTTCTATGTAGGAATGTACTCCAACAATATAATCTTCCTCTACACACAATCTCGTAGATGGTGATACCAAAGGTCGATATGCTTGATCGATCATGAAATACAGGATTCTCAGAGAGTTTGATACAACTCTGATTATCACATTAAATCAAAGTAGGATCCATAATATGACCAAATAACCCAACAATAATATATTGCCTCACATGTTTCTTTACTTGCAACCATGTACTCTACTTCTGCGAAGTTGAGTGCCACAGATATCTACTTCTTGTTGTACCAAGAAACCATTGATGACCCAACACTAGAAATTCCTCCTTATGTGTTATTCATGTATGATGTACTCCCCACCAAAGATTCATCTATGAATCCTTGCAGCTTCACTCCCTTTGTCCATCTGTACCAAATACCAAACTAAATAGTGCCTATGAGGTATATCAACACATGCTTTGCTGCCTTCCAATAAATTTTGGTTAGCTTAACCATTGCTTGACTTAGTTGGTTAACTGCATAATAAATGTATGGTCATGTGTTCACCAAATACATAAGTGAACCCACAAGCTGCCTATATATGGTAGCCTCCACTTCCTCACCTAATGTGGCCTCCTCTTTCCTCCAATTTCCTGCTAGAAGAGTGTCCATGGGTTTGTTATTCTCCATGCATAACTTCTTCAGTATCTCGTTGGAATACTTGCCCTGAGAGACAAAAAATTCCCCATCTCCTTTCCCTACTTCCAAACCAAGGAAATAATGCATGAGTCCCATGTCCTTCATCTTGAATTCTCTCGCAAGATCCTCTTTGTAAGAACTGATCAACTTCTCATCACCATTTAAAATTAAATCATTGGCATATAATATTATAATCAATTATTTCAAAAACAAAATGATAAATGTTTACGTCTTCTTCACTTTTGGTGAACCCCAACCTAGTGAGATAGTCAGCTTCGATCCTGTTGTACCAAGCATAGGGTGCTTGCTTCAATCCATAAAATCCTCACTTGAGTCTGCACACATGAAACTCTCTCTTAAAGGTCTCAAAACCTTCCAGCTGTTAAATGTACACCTCTTCCTCAATAACTCCATTGAGGAATGTTGTCTTCACATCCATATAGTGGATATTCCATCCCAGCTATGTTGTAAGTGATAGAATTGATTTGATGGAGGAGTACCTTGCAACTATAGCAAAGGTCTTTTCATAGTCAATTCCCTCCACTTGAGAGAACCCCTTGGAAACAAATATGGCCTCGTGTTTCTCGAGGATTTCGTCTGTTGCTTACTTTACCTTGTAGATCCATCTTGAACCCACCACTAATTTTTCCTCTACTCTTGGGACCACTTCCCAAACACTATTTATGATAATGGAATCATATTCCTCTACCATATCATCAACCCATACTAGTTGCTCTACAAATTCCTCGAATGAGGATGGCTCGATTTCTACAAGCTCACTCATCAAGGCTATGTATCCACTGTACCAATCTAGTGACCTCCTATTCCTGCAGTGAGAAGTTCCCTTTCCTTGGTTCGTTTCCTTCCTTCTCTGGATGTCTCTTCTTGAGAGGATGTATCCACTCTTTTCTCCTTTGCTTGTGGCTTCTCCACAACTTTCTGAGGTTCTTCCTTTGGAGCTAAAAGCTACTAATTTGAATGCAACTGAAGCTCCCTCTCAAGAGAACACCTCATTTCATTCTCCTCATCAAACTTCACATCCCTGTGAACAACTGTCATCCTGACGGATGGAAAGTACACACGATAGTTGTGAGGTGTTTTTGTGTACCCCACAAATATGCCCAACTTTGTTGTTGGCTCTATATTTTTCTTTGAACCTTTGGAAACATGACAGTAAACTGATGATCCAAATATCTTGAAGTGTGACACATCTGGTTTCTTCCCTAAAAAATCTTCCTCTCGTGTACTCATGCTAAGAATCCGATGATGACTCCTGTTCTGTAAATAGGTCATTGTGTTGCATGCTTCAGACCACAAATGTAGTGGTAGGCCTTGGTCATGCAACATCACCCTTGTTTCTCCCACAATACCTATGTTCTTCCTCTCTGCCACCCCATTCTACTATGGGTTGTGGGGTGATGTTAACTCTCATCGAATGCCTTCCTTTGCACATAAATTTTTAAACTCATTCGACACATACTCACTTCTGTTATCGCTCATGAGAGACTTCACTTTCTTGCTAGTTTCTTTCTCAACAAGTGCTTTAAATTCAGCAAAATTGGAGAATTTTTGGTCTTTCTTCTGCATGAAGAAGATCCAACACTTCCTTGAGAAATCATCTAAAAATATTACATAATACATGTGCTTGGTAGGGAGGGTTGTCGAGAAAGGTCCACACACATCAAAGTGAATCCTTTCAAGGAATGCTTGCGCTTTACTATCCTGATCATTGAAGGTGGCTTTTGTGTACTTCCCCAAGGTACACCATTTGAAAGTATCCCGCTGCTCTAGTGCTTCTTTGGGGAGGATTGTATAAATATGTTGCATGATCTTCAAAGCGCCATGATGCAATTGGCAAGTCTTCTATGCCATAATTCACCGATATCTCATCTCTACACCTTCTCTTCTTTTGTGCACAATTTTTCACAACCTTCCACATCTAATTTGTAGAGGTTCTTCACACAAACCGTGATCCACATCACTTTTCCCACGGTTAAGTGTCTTAAGAATGCTTTCCCTTTTCTAAGGATCACATCATAGCAAGGTCTTCCAACATAGAAACTGAAATGAGATTCTTCTTTAGACCCGAAACATACATGACATCCTTGAGTTTGAGAGGGGAGTTAGAATCCCTCTGAAAAATAATTTTACTAATATCGGTCGCGCTAAACCTCCCATCATCTCCCATCTCGATGTACATCTGGAAGTATTTCTCCTCCAAGTCACTGAAAAATTCTCGATTTCCCGTCATATGGAATGAGGCACCACTATCTAGATAACACAAACTATCCATCATTGTGCTCACCATGTATGTGATGAGGGTGAAATCGAGATCGAGCTATGAAGCTAAAGCTTCACTTGCCACTCCTCCTGAGGGCTTCTTGCTCGCCTTATTGTGTGGACACTTCGTGGCATAGTGTCCTAGTTATGGCAGTGAAAGCACTTGATTTTGGACGCGTCTTTATTCTTGCCCCTTTGACCAGTTTCTGCTTTGGATTGGGATTTCTTCCCTTTCCCTTTCTTTTCCTTTCCATCCAAGGTACAATTCTCCTCATCCTCAACCTTGGATGATCCAGGTGGATATTGGTGGCCACCCGCCTATTCCACTTGGGGCCCCACCATTGTCTCTTTCAGTTTTTTTTTTCACAACTTACTATTTTTAGCAGTTTTTTGGGTCCTGAACTTCCGGGGCCATTTTGAAGCCCCAAACGGAGATAGTATGCTGAAGTTACGTCCCCGGGAAGTTGAAACACGAATTTACCCAAACAAGGCCCATAGTTTTGGCGCTTCATCTCCTAGGGTTAGGTTTTTGAACGTTTAGAGTTCTCCATTATTTCTCCATAATAAATAGGCCCTCGAGCCTGATTGTAACATAGTTTAGAGGTCTGTAGTCGCCACATCTCTTCTCAGAGATTCGCTACCAGCACCCTAGATATTTTATTTCCATCATGTTTGTAAGCATATTTCTGTGATTTGATATTAATGAAATGAAGCCTTATTTCAGCTGTATTTCTATGTGTATGGTTATTTCTGTATTCTGTTGCATTCCTGCATAAATCCAGATCAGTGGCATCAGAGCAGTCTTCTTTTTCTTGATCCTTCTTTGCATGTCCCCAACGAGGTCAGGGTATAAGGAGTTAGGGCTCGATCTGGTGGAACCTTAGCAAGATCAGCCTTGCAAACCCCGACGGACGCCCATGGGGGACGAAAAGAAAAAGGAGGGAGCAGGAGATCCTATCAAAATATTGCTCGAGGAGGCCCTCAAAAAACAAAGGAACGTGATGATGGATAAATTTTCCCGGATCCTTCAATGACTGCCCACCGGTGACGCATCTGCATCCAGCAGCCACTCTGGAGGCGCGACTCCCTTTAAGGTACAAGTAAACTTTGAAATTCCCATATTTGAGGGTAAAATAGATGCAGATGCTATAGATAGATGGTTGAATCTATTAGAAGGATATTTCTCAGTTCCTGACTTTTCCGACTGGGAGAAGATTATTTTTTCACTCCTCAAAGCTACCCCCCATGTCAAGGACTGGTGGGAAACCTATTCTGAGAAAAAGGATGAGACAAAACCCTCTCTATTCTCAGCCGTACCCACTTGGAATTCTTTCTGAGATGCCATAAAGGAACAATACTATCCTGTGGGGAGCTATGAGGGCAAGTACATACAATGGAACACGCTGTGGCAACAAAGGGATCAAGATGTGCATGAGTTAACGAATTTGTTCCATACCCTGCACACAAAGTTGGGTATTGAAGATTCAGAGAAACATTTGGTGCTAAAGTATCACAGTTGTCTGCACAGATACATTCAGGAGGAAATGGAGTTCCTCGACATCTCCTCGCTTGGTACGGCATACTGGTATGCTGCCAAGATTGAGCAGAAATTCAAACAGAAGAAGCGAGACTTTGGATCTGTGAATCAAAAGCAAGGGAAAGATGCCCCCAAACCGCAGAACAAAGGACAAAGCCAAGGCATGGCAGCCCAAGACAACCTGCCAAACACACAAGCAAAGAAAAACACCGCGAAGCCAAAGAAGGACACGGGAAAATGGTGTGAGTTCCATAAGAGCTCCACTCACAACACAAGTGAGTTTCAGGCCAAGCAATCGATGGTGCTCGATATGAGGGCTTCTGAATCAGATGCATGCTCCGACTCTAAATTAGAACCTGACAAGGTGAAAGACAAAGGGAAGCAGATTATTGGTGCAGAGCCCAACGCCACTGTTGCCACTATGAAGATCCAGAAGGAGGAACCAGAAGATCCAGAGGAGGCAGAGTGTCTCTTCCACTCCCAGATGTGGGTAAAGGGTTCCCTGCTACGGTTCATTGTCGACAATGGGAACCAAAAGAACCTCATTTCAGCAGATGTCGTGAAGCGGTTGGGCTTGCTGACCATATCGCACCCACAACCATACACCATTGGGTGGCTTCACCAAGGACGGGATCTCCATGTCAGCTAGCAGTGTCACCTTTCCTATAACATCAAGCCCTTCACGGATGAGGTATTGTGTGACATTGCTCCTATTGATGTTTCTAATGTATTATTAAGCCAACCATACTTGTGGAAGCGACATGCTGTGTATGAGTCCCGACCTCGCCCTGTTATTGTATACTTTGGGAAATAAATTGTACAGGATACCAGAAGTACCACTACCTCCCACTATCTCTTTGGTTACTACAAAACAATGTAGTAAGCTCATTTCCCAAACCAGGAAATTTGTTTTCCTGATGATCCGCCCCCAGGGAAAGAAGACGATTGTGGCCACGACCTCTAGACATGGCTCCTCTGCACGACAACAACAAATGGACAAGGTTGTGGAGGAGTACGGGGACATCTTCACCTCACCCACAGGGGTGCCTCTACACTGTCAGGTCAAGCACCCCATTGACCTAACCCCAGGTGCACCGATACCCAATGGACCGATCTATAGGCGCTTTGTTCTGGAGAATGATGAAATCAAGAGGCAGATTCAGGAGCTGCTGCATAAAGGTCACTTCCGGCCAAGTTCATCGCCCTGTGGGAGCCCGATCGTGTTGGTACAGAAGAAGGATGGGACTTGGAGACTTTGTATTTATTATCGGGTGCTGAACAAGATCACTGTTCGAAATAGGTACCCGATCCCACAGATTGATGACCTTCTGGACCAACTCAAAGGGGAAAAATATTTCAGCAAGATCAACTTGAAGTCTAGGTATCACCAGGTACCAATTGAACCCTTTGATGCGTGGAAGACTACCTTCAAAGCCAAGGAGGGCCTTTTTGAATGGCTCGTCATGCCTTTCGGATTAACAAATGCTCTCGCAACCTTCATGAGGTTGATGGATGACATCTTGCGTCCATTCACCAACTCATTTGTAGTGGTATACTTGGATGACATTCTGATCTTTAGCTAGAATTGGGAAGAGCACCTTCACCACATCCGAGAAGTCCTCCAAACACTGCGGCAACACAAGTTGTGTGCCAATTTGGAGAAGTGCACTTTTGGCATGACCCAGGTTCAATATCTGGGATACATTATTGATGAAAGGGGGGTGTATGTCGATCTAGCCAAGATCCAAGTCATTCGGGATTGGCAAGCCCCAACCACCCTAACAGAGCTTCACATCTTTCTGGGTCTTGCTAATTTCTACCGTAGGTTCGTGTTGGGATTCTCTCATATCACTTGGCCCTTGAGTCAAGTCACCAAGGGAGGAGCAAAAGAAAAATATTGTTGGTCGGAATCTCAACTGAAGGCGTTCGTAGAATTGAAACATCGGCTCTGTTCTGCCCCAATGCTCACATTACCAGACTTGCAACAACCATTTGAGATTGAGACAGATGCCTCTGACTATACTATTGGGGCAGTTCTTACTCAACAGGGGCATCCAGTGGCATATCATAGTGAGACATTGTCCAACATAGTTCGAAAGTATCCCACTTATGACGAAGAAATGTATTCCATTGTGCAGGCTTATCGACAATGGAAGCATTACATTTTGGGGAAGGAGACAATCATCCACACAGACCACCGACACCTGCAATACATATAGACACAAGGGAAGTTGCAGAACGATTGCCATCAGAAGTGGTCCACATATCTGCAAAAATTTCATTTGAACATTAAGTACAAGAAGGGTAGCACCAATAATGTTGCAGACTGCCTCAGCTGACCACCGATCGTGGCCATAACCACCATTCTCAACTCTTGTGGGCATGAGACTTTTGATTGGCCGCTTCTCTACAAGAGAAATCCAAAATTCAGCTACACATACAAGGCACTCTTGGGGGGTATGCAAGTTCCAAATTTTCACCTACAAGATGCACTATTATGTCACCTAGGAAACCTTTGTGTTCCTTCAAGCAAGCATGCCAATATGATATGGGAAGCGCACTACAGTCGAGTTACTGGGAATTTTGGGGTCGAGAAAACAGTGGCAGTACTGCAGAACCATTTCTATTGGCCAAACCTTCGATAGGATGTCGAGAAGTACATAAGATCCTGCACTACTTGCGCCATTTCCAAACCGAACATCAAGAGGCAAGGGCTCTATACTCCGCTACCTACCCCTAGTCGACCTTGGGAATCCATATCCATGGATTGCATGTCAGGCCTTCCTTCTACTAAGCATGGAAACGACTGTGTTTTCATGGTCGTCGACAAATTCTCAAAGATGGCCATTATGGCAGCCTGCAAGAAGAATATCACAGCAAAAGCCACTGCTAAACTCTTCTTTGAACGAGTATGGGTGCACTTTGGGATCCCACAGTTTATCATATCAGATCGCGATAACAGGTTCCTCAGCACGTTTTGGTCCAGTTCTGGGCAATGTTGGACACCAAGCTCACCAAGTCAACAGCTTTGCATACCCAAACTGATGGCCAAACAGAGGTCATCAACAGGATGATTGTACACATTCTGCGCATGTACAATTCAAAGCATCCACGCACATGGGATGAGAGCCTTCCCTATGTACAACACAGTTATAACCGGGCTCTCCACAGCTCAACCAATCACAGCCCCTTTCAGGTGGGCTTGGGATTCCAGCCACTATGTCCCATTGACGTAGCCATGCCATTTGCAGCTACTCAGGCCAATTCGTCTCATGTCCAGTCTGAAGCTGACAAAGCAAACAACTTCATCGAGCGCATTCATCACATCCGCCAACAGATTCATGACATATTGGACAGAGTCAATGCTAAGTACATGCAATGACATGATCAACATCGGGTGCCACACAACTTCCAGGTGGGTGAAAAAGTGTGGCTACATTTGCAGAAGGAGCGCCTCACTGGACCCCACCGCAAGATTCGCCCACTCTGATATGGGTCGTACACCATCACCAAGGCTATAGGGAACAATTCCTTCGAGCTCAGTATTCCACCATTCCTTGGTCTGCAACCAGTATTCAATGTAGAACGCCTTCGTCCCTACTTCCCACCTCTATTGGACACCTCTGACATTGCAGAAGAACTCACACCTAAAGAGTTAAACCCAGACTACATGGAACAGGCCACCACAGACTGTATCATGGACATGCAAATCAAGAACACTCGCCAACAGAAGATCCAACTGTATCAAGTTGTCAAAGCTGGCCAACTCCTGCACCAAGGCAAGTGGTTCACCAGGGACCAAGTTCAATAGAAGTTTCCTCATCTCATGGAGGAACTCAACGCAATGGGGACCATTGCTTCCTAAGGGGGTAGGAATGATCCAGGTGGATATTGGTGGCCACCCACCTATTCCACTTGGGGCCCCACCATTGTCTCTTTTAGTTTTTTTTCACAACTTACTAATTTTAGCATTTTTTCAGGTCCTGAACTTCCAGAGCCATTGTGAAGCCCCAAACAGAGATAGTATGCTGAAGTTACATCCTCGGGAAGTTGAAACACCAATTTACCCAAACGAGACCCATAGTTTTGGCGCTTCATCTCCTAGGGTTAGGTTTTTGGACGTTTAGAGTTCTCCACTATTTCTCCATAATAAATAGGCCCTCGAGCCTCATTGTAACACAGTTCATAGGTCTGTAGTTGCCACATCTCTTCTCAGAGATTCGTTACCAGCACCCTAGCTATTTTATTTCCGTCATGTTTGTAAGCATATTTCTATGATTTGATATTAATGAAATGAAGCCTTATTTCAGTTGTATTTCTATGTGTATGGTTATTTCTATATTATGTTGTGTTCCTGCATAAATCTGGATCATTGGATGATGTCCCACCTCTGGTGTTCCACCTTATCTCCTCTTGTACCAAATCAAACCATAGGCATTCCCAATTTGGTAATTTCTCCCTCCCATTTACCCAATCCTAGTAGCTATGCCATCTCTTGGGAAGGCCTAGAAGGGCTAGGCTTACGATATCATACTCCACAATAGTAACCCAAAATCTTCCAAGTTCATCGCGACATTGTGTGAACCGACTTGGGTATTTTTGAATAGATTCAGTCTTCTACATCTTGATATTTTGAAGCTTATCTTTGAGCACCATTTTCCTGTGGTTGTTTTTGTTTTGGAAAAAAACTGTCAGTGCTTGCCACATTACATACAATGTTTCTTTCCCATGGAGATTGGATACAATGTGGTACTTCACACATTCAATATGATTCTCCTCACCTTGGCTACACACTTCCTCCATTCTGCTAGATCGTTGAGGTCACATGATCCTAGTTTTGTAATGCCAATATCTACAAATTCCTTGAACCCATTGTCCTTCAGTACCGCCTTCATGCAGTCCTTCTGGAAAACAAAGTTCGAGCTACCCTCAAGGGCATACTCAAGCCTTAGACCATATAACACCATCTTGCTAGCTTTGAAGAATTGATCCTACAAATTCGATCCTTCTGTAATAAAAACTTTGAATTCTCTTCTCTATTGTGAATCGTGCTTTGATACCATGTAGAAATTTAATGTGTATATATGAAACTGCTCATATAATTTACTAAAACATAAGACTCAAATCTACTCTACTTATCTATGGAGAAAGAAATTCACGACCAAGAAAGAAAATCATAAACATGTGGCATGATTCAACACACATAAACAAATATTTATCTAGGGGATAGGAACTGCTCAAAACCCTTACTATCTATATTGTATTAATCAAAGAATAAATAATAAATACAATGCTTGCTCAAGCCCGAGCAACCTGTGCACTAGTATTGTCTATCTCACTACCTCACAGACTAACTTTGGCCAACACTTAACCAATTTCTCAACCTTCCAAGCTCCTATTTCCTTGCACTTTTCCTTGAGGAATTATGCCCCTATTAATTAGGAAATTCCTCAATCTGGATTGCGCAATTCCTTTAGGCCAATATCTGACTACATGCACCACATGTACAACTTGGAATAGTTTACAACTATTAGTACACTTCCCTTGAACTCCAATCTCAACTCGGTAACTTGAATTCTCTACATGCATCAGTTATTCTGGGTGGATTGATTAGTTAATGAGTTGATCACTAAGGTACACACCCCACTACTGGACCCTCCACTCACTAGTACAAAATGCCTAATTAATTACTAAAAAAACGACTAAAATTTGCATATAAACGACTATTTTTCGATCGGTGACCAATAGTAGCTAATTTACAGTATCTTATAACGTGACCAACTTTTAGTCGTTTTTATCTTAGTCATTAATTGGTTATCTCAGTTTTGTTGTCTAGTAGTATATTTGATTATTAATTTGATTATTAATTTAGTCATTGATTTGGTCATTAATTTAGTTATTGATTTAATCATTGATTTAATCATTAATTTGGTCATTAATTTTCACAATTAATGACCAAATATATTACTATATGATCACCCAAGAAAATCAATTAATGACTAAAAAAATATTACCAAAATGTTGGTCATGTTATAAGATACTGTAAATTAGCTACTAATAGTCATATATATGCAAAATTTAATCATCATTTGAAATAAATTAATGACCAAATAAATATGACTAAATTTTGGTCGTGTTATAAGATACTGTAAATTAGCTACTAATAGTCGTATATATGCAAAATTTAGTCATTTGTAATCACAAATTTATTATTTGTAGTAGTCATTTATCTTTTTTTGGTAGTTTCATATTCATTATATAAACAACTAATTTAGTAGTTTATATTCATTTTGTTTACTTTCATTAATAATCATTATAAATGTCTAATTTAGTCATATATTCATTTTATTTGTGTTCATCATTAATCAATATAAACTACTAATTTAGTAGTTTTAAATTGATTTTGTGTTTATTATTAATCAACATAAATCAATTTGTATGATTTAAAAAATGTCATACAATGTGCATGTTCATCTAATATGAAAACACAAAATTGCATATGTTAATTACAATATTAAACAATTTCAAATGCAACTAAAACTAATTTCAACCATATAAATTATATTATATGAAATGTTAAAGTATTACAATATGAGTTTCTAACTTAATATTGATTGGACTACAATTTATACATGAAATGATGTTTCATCACTTCAAAACATTATCATTGTGTTACTAAGGTAGTGCAGGTGAATTCACCAACTCTAAAGACTTGACCATCAGTCTCTATGTGTGTGTCTAATGCTGGACATTGGCTCTAAGGGTATCGCTATATCCAGTTCTCCTCTCCTTTTGCATTTGTCGCTCCAATGTTATGGCTCTCCTCTTTCTTCAATTCCTGTTTTTAACATCAATATTGAATTCATTTTCTGAAAACAAAAGAAGATGCAATGCAGAGTGTAAGACATGAAAGACAATGAACACTAGAATATAAAATAAATTAGACTATAAATAGTTTATACGACATATATCTCAAAATTAGCGATGTCAAAGCCATTTTTCTCCATACAAGTAAGAAACTCGAACAAATTTTCTTCAGTGGGGCGATAGTGGCCACTATAATGTGTCTAGATGACCTGTATAAAAAAATCAAATAAAATGTCACCATATATAGAAAAAAACACCTTAGTAACTTAGTATTCAACCTTCAGAGAAAGCTTAAAAACAATCATGTCAACTAAGTTATATGCTAAAAAGCTCAAGCTATAGATAACTTGTGAAAACAAATAATTTGAGGTTTGATGTTTAATCTTTGTCGTTTTATTCACAACATTTCATTTTCTAATGCATGAACTTGGTCAAGCATATAAACATCATGTGCTCAAATAACAACATGAAAGTAAACTTTTCAGATAGTCATAAAAATATTTTAACACAAAATAGCTATAGTGATTCCAATCAATATCATGTAATACTAATTTCATCTTCAAGCTTTGGTTGTTGTTTAAATGGACATGATACTAGGTATTTTCAATTTCATTGTTAAAAGACAACAAAATCAAAAGAAACGTCCAAAATACAATCAAACAATAAAGAGAGGATATCATGGAATGGAAATTGCTATTATAAAAAAAGTGTTTACCTGTCCACCGATGTCGTGTTTGGCATTCCTAAAACATTTTCTTGCCCAAAATAACCATGAGGTGAAATAATCACAATTACATTGAAAACCATAGGAATTCCTACTAGAAACATTTCCAAAGTCGACGGCTCAGGTGCCTAAAGGATCTCTAATAACAAATGAATCATATCCAAGACATGTTATGCATTGTCTCCCCATCCTTTTTCCAATCACATTTCCTGTAACTTGCCCACAACAAAGTCGAGTAACAATCAAACGAGCACATTGGCATTTGTTATCTTTTATATCTATAAAATTTGAATCTGAGTTGTTTCATCAACATATTAATTCATTTTTAAAGCCTTCCTTACATATGTGAAGGTATCAATCAAGTAGGACATTATAAAAAACGACCTCAATAAGGTCCTCGAACAATTTCTACAATATCAATATTTTTCTTGTTGTGATATCTTAGTTAGAAAAAAGAACATATCTAAAAAAGAAAAATGCACATATTACTTATGTTCAAACTTTGTATATGGTGTATTCTTAAGCAACTTTTTAAGATGTTCCTCTGCCTTTACCAAAGTGAACTGTAGCTTGGTTAAACTATGTATCCTTCCATTCAGCATCAATTTCTACAAGATAAATGTCACACATTATTCTTTCCTATTTCTTAACATGCTACATATGATAAATTGAAAGTCACATAAAACCAAGAGCAAACCATTTTCTAACCAGAACAAACACACAAACAGTGCCTCTGATAAAACTTCATTATAATATTAGCAAATGAAAAGAGAGTGGACCATTTTTGTTGTTTGACTTTGCCTATTTTTGTTATAAAAGTACTCGAGCTTCAAGAACCAACAAATGTGAGGGAAGTTGTAAATGTGAAAAAAACAATGTTGACCTAATTAGTAGACTTCTTCAAAATGACGTGAATGGTGTCATTTTCGGATGTGGTAAATCTCATAATAAGAAATGGCCACATTGGATCCAAATATTAAATATCAAAACTTGTGTACATAGCATATATTCTAATAAATTACATTTCAATGACTACCATGGACCTCCACAGGTTATAAGTCCTCAGTATGTTAGTCTTGATGATGAAAGAGAGATGGCAATGATAAGTATGGGTGGTCCTAGTTTGTATGGTGGATATCTTCAAACCAAGGCCGTCATCTCAATGAACCTAGGTTCTAACATGGTAAACCTGGATCTGGTCTTCACCCAATTTCATTCCATCATACTTTGTCCATACTCAAAAGGACATAATGGCCCTTCAGCTTATAATAGGGTTGTTTTTGAGGTTACAAATAAAGCTTATCTAAAGCAAATGGATTTTTGGGCTCCAAGAGATATGTATAATTTAATTATAACAATTATATGTTTTTTTCCCAAGATTCAAATGTAGGGATACATTTTGTGGATTTTACTAATAGATAGAATGAGAGAAATAATCCATGAGGAGAATCTACTGGTCATTGTGATTAGGGAAAACTCGGAGATAATAAAACTATTTAGGTTCAAATCAAAGATGGTGTTGATTCTTGTAGCTTCTTAATTGCTAGTAGTTTTTAAGGTAGGAATTTTGGTTGTTCAAGGGTAGGGTCCTTCAGCTTAATTGCATCTACCTTGGTCGTATCACCCAAAAGCAAAACATAATCAACAAAGAGTAAATATGTCAAGTTTAGGGCAATTCCTATTAGTATATTTGTCAAGCTTATAGTTCTTTTTTACTCTGTTATAACTCTGTTGAGACCATGACCTACTCTACAGTCAAAAATAACAGAAAAACTATTAGTCATACTTACCCATGGTCTCTTGTAGGCATGATAGAAGAATAGGTTGAGCCATTAATTAGAATTGCAAAGATATTGAGAAAAGACAATTCATTATCTAGTTAACCAATTGCACATTGAACCCTATATGGATGAGTAGCCCTAAATAAAGCTAGCTTTCTCTATCATATCCCTTGGAAAGACAAAATCACTAACATTGCTTGTAATTTTTTGGTTTGATGTTAAAAATACCTTCTTGGGCTACTCATATTCCGTAACGGATTTGTTTCCCAGGAAGGATGCAAAATTGTTCTAATGACATGGAATCAGCTTAGTGGATTTTGACCCTACATGCAATGATTTTGAAGATGCAATTACATAGTGATAGGGGTCTAAAATCATCTCATTCTTGTCTAATTTTTGGGATTAAAGCCTGAAATGTTGAATTGAAAGCTCCCAAATCATGCATGTCTATTTTAATTGGTCAGCAATTCTTAGTTGGTATATTTGAAGGAATTCATAGAACCCCTAGAAGAATTCTATTGTCCTGCTAAGTGGCTGAGGGTTCTTATCCTTTTGGAAACATTGCAGAATTGTTTGTAAGTATTCCTTTGATGTTTGATCCATCAGTGCCTCATTACCCACCTCACCTACAAAACTAGGGAAATATTAAGTCATCTTTAACTATCTCTCATAAATTTATTCTATCATACTCTTTATCTTTAACAATCTATGTGATTCCCCACTTGTCAACTGCAGTTGCTCCAATTCTCGATCGGATTGTGCCTGACGGCCCGTCGTTGTGGCTACAACTAGGCTACTCGACCACATGAGTGGTGGCTACTAAACCTACACTAACACAAGTCTAGTTGGCTCTGATAGCACTCCTCCATCCACAAACTAACTATGCTAACAGTTGCCCTTCTATTGGTCATTTGTGTGCCTTTTCCCTCGCGATTTCTCAACGATTGAGTGGTGTCAACTAGTCTAGCCCGTGTTGCTTCCTTCTTAGTGAGTTGTCACCTTATGCTTCTTCTGGTTTTGTTTTTGGTGAGTGCGGGCTTGCCTGTTGGCCACAGTTCTTCCACCAACGATTGTCAACCATACCTTCCCACCTCTCTTGGAAAACTACACTCGAAACTATGTCCTTATTCAAGGTGATGTAGGTATATCCTTTTCTACCAATCGGAATGTTGACCACCCCTTCTTTGTGCGGTTTTCTCTTCCTATTGGCAGCAGGGTATTAAATTTGGCAACTAGGGCCAAACTCCATGTTTCACTACTCATATGATGGAGACGATATTTTTGTTGGATTCCTCTTTCGAAGAGGTGCAAGGTTGATCTAAAGATCATCTTGTTCGAATGAGCAGAAGTTGTATTTTCAATTTATTTTTCCACACGTGCAATTTGTCAAGGTCAACCAAAATTGTAATGTAGGCTCACAAGCCCCAAAAGTTGTGTCACACACCCATAGTGATGGATATAAAAAGGAGAGACATGATGCTCATTTCATCATTCATTCATTCTCTCATCTAATTGGTTTGTACAGCCTTAGAGGCTTCTCTCTCCTCCACACGTGTGAAACAAGAAGCTGCAATTTTCGAACTGGTTTAGGGCTTTTCTGGAAAGCATTGACTTTGGGTCAACTCTCATCCCTTGACTGTGTTTTTTAGGTCAAAATTTCGATTTGGAGAGGGCACAGCTAGAGGCACAAAAACCAAGGTCAAACATTGACTGTGGCGTTGATTGTTATTTTGACCGCAGACTTTGACTTCTGCACTGACCAAAATTTTGGATTATTTTGGGTTGTGTTTGACTTTGAAGGAAGGCCAAGTTTGACTGAGTTTGATCAAGTTTGCTTGGAGATTGAATTGTTGGTTTGACCAGCAAAGACTTTGTTGGCTAGGGCATCCTAGTGACTGTTGTAAAATATATTTTCTCTCTCTCTGCTGAAAAAGAAGAATTACAAGTATATTTGTGTCTCTTGTCTTGGCTTATAATCTGTCGATTCTATCAATTTATTTTATGTTCTATCAGCATTTACTCTCAATGTTTATGTGATTACAAATTAAATTGGGCTAATAAGAAAGATTGAAGTAAATTTCTCTAAGCATAGAACATACAATATTTAACTAAAATTAACATGGTATCAGAGCTAAAGTGAAGACAAAGACCAAGCAAGAGTGAAAAGAGCAATCACCGAAGTCGAATAGACAAGGACCAGGGTCAATGACTTCCTTATCATACTTCAAAGCTGATGACAAGTTGAATGATAAGTCTAATTATCATGCTTGGAAAATTTCCTTGGATTTGACATTGGAGGATCAAGATGTTATGGATTATGTGCAGGGAAAGGTCACCGAACCTTCATCTAATGCACTGGTTGCCACTAAAAAAAAGTTCAAGAAAGGGGAAAACAAGGCGAAGAAGATCATTAGGGATTCTATTCATAAGCACTTGTTTTCTTATATCTCTGAGTTGGGCACATCTAAGGAGATGTATGATAATTTGGTTAGCATGTTCAGGGCAAGCAATGTTAATCAAATTCTCTTTTTGAAGAACAAGTTGAAGAACATCAAGATGGACAAGGGAAAGTCCATCCAATCCTACTTCATGAGGATCACCGAAATCAATAATGATCTCTTAGCTATTGGAGAGGCTATAGTTGACGAGATCTCACTCTCATTGCTCTAGGAGGACTTCCCCGGCCATGGTATGTATTTAATACTACTATTCTCAATAATAATATAATTCCTGATTTTGATGAATTTGATAGCACTGATATTTGCATCCCACCCATCCCACTTTATTTTTCTCTACTTTCACCTCATCTCTGTCATTTTCATTGACCTCGCTTCGTTTCTTAAACATTTTTCCCAAGGGTGCCCAAGTCATCATTGTTCACAAGCACCAAACCCTAATTTCCTGTCCCACTAAGCTAGGGTTTACTATGGAAATGAGACATTTGAGTAGAGGAGGCGTAAGGCAGGTCATATCATTAAGTATGAGGTCATTTCAGCTCATAAACGTCATGTCTCCATCATTTTTTGAGAAGTCATTCCAAGAGTCAAGTCATTTGCCACTCATAGGGTAGGTTTTTCTTCAAACTGTGTTTCTGACCAAACATAGATGAATTTAACAAAAGTGAGAAAGTTTTTTGTCCCTCATATGTCAGTAAATAAAAAAATCCTTCATATTTTACACATGTGTCATGGTTTTAGAGAAATGTAAAAAAAACAGGTGCCACAAGAGAGTTGTTGCACTTCTAGAGTAACCTTAGGAAACTCAAGTTTTCTCATAGCTAGAGTGTCAAAATGAATTTCTTGATGAGTCAAATGATAACTAGACATAGATATATTTCCAATGAACTATCATGAGCTCAATTTGGAGTTGAGGAAGGCCTCCAAAAGTTGCCTGCAACATCACTCTGCATTTCTGCACCTTCATTCAACACTTTCTGACCAGTCTTGGGAAAATCAATTTTTGACAAGGAAAATAAACTCCAAACAGAAAACTAAAGGTATATTTGGAAATTAGACGGAATAATCTTTCCAACGAGCTATCCTGGGCCCAATTTGGACACCGAGAAGGCCTCCAAATGTGGTCTACAAAAATTTGTTGCAGGGACGCTACGCATTTGACTAAAATTGCAGTGTATTTATCAACGGCGCTGCGTGTTTGCCCAGTTGCTTCAAAAATTCTCTACCAGACCTTAAAATCTCACAAATTCACTTCCAAACCTTCAACAGCAACTCTTCATGCCTCCAGCGAGCCAGTAAGTAACAAATTTGATTCACTACATTTTACCAAATGCCAATTTGATGTGTGAAGTTTGCCTAAGGGAATTTGGTGTCTCCTTCTATTTCAAAACCCTAGTTTTCATTAAAACCTAATTTACACTTTGATCTCAGACCCTTAGCCTTCATATACCTTTCCTAATATCACACAACACTTTCTCAAATCCCTACACTGATATCCCCTTTCCCTAAACTATCATATCCTTCAAAACCCTAAGTCCTAGGTTTTTATTTACCTAGGCTCCCTACACCCTACCTACAATTAAATCCCCTATCCTAAAACCCCTCATAATCACTACCCCTATCACCTCCCTCATATTAAAAATCCCTATTCCCAAAACTCTTCCAATTTCGTCACAACAACCCTCACTTCATACACTCACCTTCCATTCCATCATCTCCCTAGGGTTTGACACCAAACACACCATTGATGAAGTGAGATGCATCAAAGCACAAAGAGAGGCAAAGAAGACTAAATCCTTGCATGAAGAGACACTAGAGAAGTATGGTGAACCAGATGATGAGGAGGAACAGCCTCCAAGACAGAGACCAAAGACTAGAGGGCTGAAAAGAGCTCTAACCTCGGAGAAACAAAGGAAAGTTGAGCTAGCAGACCAACTTACCTTAGATGAACATCTTGCCATAGAAATCAATCAGCACAAAGAATAATTGCTTGAGAGGGTCAACCAACACTTGGATCAGCTCTTGGCCAAAGCTCAAAAGGAAAATGGCAAAGCACTACGCCATGAGGAACAAAATTGCAAGGACCAAGCTCAAACGAGCCCATGCAAAAATTCAAACTTTGACCAAGAAAAAGAAGAAAGAGAAGTTAGACATACTTTTTGAGGTGTCACTCCATGCCTTAAGCACTTAATTTTGGCACATTTTTGCACTTATGTTCATTTCAGTAAT
The DNA here is from genome assembly GCA_034641835.2 of Pinus albicaulis. Lineage (NCBI taxonomy): Eukaryota > Viridiplantae > Streptophyta > Pinopsida > Pinales > Pinaceae > Pinus > Pinus albicaulis. Next base: position 1,550,181,164 of record CM076579.1, on the reverse strand, counting down.
TTTTTGCAATTTTCAACACAGAAATTTTGCCAAAGGCACAGCGACCTACACGATGTGCTCTTTTTTGGGGCCTCCAATTGAAAAATTACCACCACCATCATTTTCATAATGATGAGGACATCAACCCTAGCAAGTTTCAGAAGATTTGGTGGAGAATTGGTCCCTCAAAAATGCAAAAAACCACCAAAATTTCATGTTTCTGCCTCCTTTTTGGCATGGTCGCTGCGCGTTTACCAGTCTTGGGAGATCACATTTTTGACAGGGAAAATGAGCACTGTTTTGGAAACTGGAGGTAGATTTGGAAACTAGACTCAAATATATTTCCAATGAGCTATCATGGAGTTGATTTGGACACCGGGAAGGCACTCAAAACCAGCTTTGAAAACAAGCTATTTTTTCTGCTTGGACACTGCGCGTTTGCCAGGAAATTTCCAATTTTCACAGTCTTCAGCAATTTCACTCCAGTTTGACTTTTTACCTTGGGAAATAAAAAATTAATAATGTAAATGGTCAAGATGAATATAAAATTCATGTTTTTACTTTTATCTAGGGTAGATACATTAAGTAAGTCAATCAGTTGAGGTGTAATGAATTGCAAAATTTTGCATAATTTGTCCATTTTCTTCAGATTAGGGAGAATTCATCTCATATGCTCTTCCTAGCTCCTCATCGGTCTATTCATCTCACCAAAATCACCTTTGAGTGATTAAACCTTCTACCTACCTTGCCCCATCGAATGGACTGCAATTTCATCTCGTTGGCCCTAATCTAGTCCCCTTGACCTAATCCTCATTCAATGAGCCCAACCCCAAACAAAACAAACCCCTTGAGAATCTGGTGGAGTGATAACAGAATTGTTGACGAGATGCACTCAAGAGGAGACAAGGATGATGGAGAGAGACCATCCCTCAAATGGCAATGGAAGTGACCCTACTGCCTTCACCGCTCATGCAAAGAAGAGGAATAATGCTAGTCCGAGAAATCAAAATCATGGAAGAGAGGGTCCCAAAGGAAGGAAGGGAAGATGCTACAATTGTAACAAGTTTGGTCACTATGCAAGAGAGTGCCCCAATAAAAGGGACTCTCCCGAATATGATGACTACAACAACAACAATAACTTCAGGGGGAGTGATCAAAGAAACAATAAGTTCAAAGGAAAGAGGAAGGCTCCCTCTGATCGAAATAGAAATGGAAATGGTCAATATTTCAAGAGGTCAAGAAATTCCAAGTATGATTAATCCAACGTTGTTGATAATAAGAGAAATTAATATATTCTTATATATGCCCTCTCTGATGCATCTCCTCCCGACACCCTGAATAACAAGTTGATTGATAGTGGTGCCTCAAGGAACTTCACTGGATATAAAGAGGCCCTTTCTGATTTGATTGAAAATGATACTAATTTGGAGATTGTCCTTGGAGACAAGGCCACCTATCCCATGAAAGGGACAGGGATTGTGACCCTTCATTTAAATCAAGGTCAAGTCCTATGTTTGCAAGATGTGTTGTACGTACCTGACTTGAAGAATCAAGTTTGCACTTATCAACAAGTCTTCCCAAAATCTACGCATTGGACTTTAAGAGACCTCCAGGCTCCAACAATACTAGAGATGCTCCAAGACTCTTAAGTCATCAATGCTCTTTCAACAAGTTGTTTCAACAAGACTTCAAGGATCCTTCAATAAGATATTTTCAATAAACCTTCAAGATGTCTTCAGATGGCTCTAAGAATCAATGCTCCTTCAACAACTGCTTCAAGTTGACTTTTTCTAGATCTTCTCAAGATATATGGTGGAGTATGCTTCTCAACAGAAGTCTAAACTTCCTCAAGTGTCACCTATCCAGGACACTACAAGTCTGTTCACAAGTTCAAGTTTAGAAAGCTGATCAAGTCACAAGTCTTCTTGCCGAGGTCTGTCCAAAATAACTCTATCAATAGACTGATTTATATTGCCAAACAAATCATAGCTCTATTCACCAGAGGTCTGAGGTATATTATCTCCACAGGCCTAAGATTTAATATTTCCACAGGTCCGAGTTGTTACGCTTCTATCATAGATCTGAGCTCCTCAAATAGGACCATTCATGTGACTGTCCCTCCTTAGGTGGTCGCCACAAATCTGAGGTTCAGCTTCTCTAAATTTGTCACAGGTGCAGTTTGTAATAGTTCGATTATCATTGTTCTGAAGTAACTGAGTAGCAACAAATTTGTGTTGAACCTTTTCTAGGCTATTCTTCAGTTGTCCTACTAGTCTGTCCACTAGTGGCTGCCCGAGTTTTAGTCTTGTTCAAAAGTTTGACCAATAGACTGCTCTATACCACCGAATCTTTTATACTACAATTTGTTTACAAATCTGAACTTCTTGTGTGCCACAAGCCTGAGTGACTCTAGTCTGCCACAGATTCAAGCACAACAGATGTTAAGGTTCGAGCTTCTCAAATGCTACAGGTCTGGGCTTCTTCCTCAAATACTACAGGTCTGAGCTTCTATTTTTGTCCACAGGTTGCTGCCACAAGTGTATGAGCTATTGTCAATCCGAATTACCGAGACAGGGCTTCAAGCCTTAGTGATCCAAGTTGAAGTCTAAATCCGAGCCTTTAAAATGACTGTAAATCCAGACTGAATTTCACTCAAATCTGTCCTCCAAAAACAGGGATATCAAGTCCTCCTCAGCCTTTATTCTAATCTCTGATATCTTGTCCAATCTTCATCACAAAACCAACCCAAACAATAAATCTCGAGGTCCTCGGCCTCCTATCTACTCCTGTAGTTCTTATCTGAAATCTTGACCGAATTGATGATAAAAAATGAGTGTTGGACGTCATATTTATATAGGTTTTGACCTAAGACGAATAGACACGTCTGTTGGGTGAAGGAGTACGAGCCTACACAAGTCGGCTCAAGTTGGCTAGGCAAAAATAATAATTTTTCTAACTTATCAATTCAATTTCTCATAATCTAGAATGAGCAAGGAGGCGTATAATAGCTCGTTAGAAAGGGAAAATATATACTCTAGAAGATGGTATAGGTCCCATGTTGATAGGATGACTCCAAGGTGCCCAATTTTATTTTTCTTTGTGACTTCTCTTGAATTTTTAGTACAGAAGGTGATTAGGACAACAAGGACTTCTTCATCAAGAGCAAGGATACATGAGGTTGTGTTGTCTTCATGGTTAGTTCAAGGTCATCATTATGATCAATAGTCATCTAGGACAAGACTTCTTCTTAGTGGCTTGACATCATAATGGCATCATTAATAGCTTAACATCTTCATTAATAGCATTTTTATCAAACAAGAGGGACTTTTCATTATGAGTAAGTCCATCATCATAATATACATGAGGTTATGACATCACAAGAATATTTGCCATCCCAATAATGCCATATTGACATCAATGACAACCTTGACTAACATAGACAACTCAAATCTATGATTCTAAAAAATCTCTTCCAAATTTCAGGAAAAATTTGAAAGGGAAAAAATGCCTTGAAAAATACCAAAACATATATTAGTTAAACTACACTTTAAAATGGCAAAACAAATCCAACAACTACAAAAAGTAAGGGGACCTTGTCATTGAAGCATTGCTTACCTACAATCGTGCCAAAAAAGGCAGAGAAATTGGTGTCCATCATGGTGACTACCAGCCAAATCCCATTAAGCACGCTCAAATTGCTATTCACATCCTCCACCACCAACTCAATGGCTTTCCTTGCAACTTTCCCGATGGTGGAATCATATGCAACAAGAGCACCAATATTTACAACATCAGGTCTCTTAACAAGCACTGCATTTTGTGCAGCAATACACCCGGGGAAAAATATGTGCAGGCTCAGCACCACAAAAGGCACAAACTTCCAGACCATTTCTAAGAGCATTGGTATCTTAAACTTGTTACTTAATTGAATGCCAAGGAATTGAAGCAAATGGGATTCTTACAGTAGCCTAAATGTTTAGCATTAATAAGGATAGGATTACAGGCTACAGCACTGCCCAGTAAATATGATTGAGAGGTCTTCAACGAGATGAATACACTAAGTTCTGAAATCAGATAAACCATGGTTAAATAAAGGCAAAGTGAAAATACCTTAGCTACATATTCTGATATGGGAAAATAAGGACATCTTCCCAGATGCATCTGGTATATGAGCAGAAATAGAGAGCTTTAAATAATGGTGTTTTCAAGACAACCAAAGAAGCAAATATGGGGATTCATTTCCATGAGGTTTGAAACCACAAGCCGTAGGAATGAAGCTTTAATGGCTGGAAATCCGATCCTTCTTCAGTATATTTTGTTAATCTTAAATCGTCTTTAACTCTGAAATTTGAAAGATGGGTGATTTCCACGAGGTGGAGAAGACAATAGGAAGCTAGCAATCAAGTTCATTGTCCACAAATATGCGTTGAATCTGATATTTTACAATTGATTCATTCTGATCTATCTCGTATTACTAAGGTAACTAGTTACAAAACTCAAATACAAGTAGTGCCTTTTCCAAATCTGTTTATTATTAGACCATTCCCCTCGAGTGTCACGAAAACATCTGATATTTTACAATTGATTCATTCTGATCTATCTGGTATGCTGCCCGTAACATAAATAGATTCAACGCATTGAAAAAACTCTAAAATACTTGAATTCTGCATATTAGACAACTCAAATCTATGATTCTAAAAAATCTCTTTCAAATTTCAGGAAAATGTTGACAGGGAAAAAATGCCTTGAAAAATACCAAAACATCTATTAGTTAGACTACACTTGAAAATGGCAAAACAAATCCAACAACTACAAAAAGTAAGGGGACCTTGTCATTGAAGCATCGCTTACCTACAGCCTTGCCAAAAAAGGCAGAGCAATTGGTGTCCATCATGGTGAGTACCAGTTGAATCCCATTAAGCACGCTCAAATTCCTATTCACATCCTCCACCGCCAACTCAATGGCTTTCCTTGAAACTTTCCTGATGGTGGAATCATATGCAACAAGAGCACCAATATTTACAACATCAGGTCTCTTAACAAGCCCTGCACTTTGTGCAGCAATACACCCAGCAAAAAATATGTGCAGGCTCAGCACCACAAAAGGCACAAACTTCCAGACCATTTCTAAGAGCATTGGTATCTTAAACTTGTCACTTTATTGAATGCCAAGGAATTGAAGCAAATGGGCCTCTTACAACAGCCTAAATGTTTGAAAATAATAAGGATAGGATTACAGGCTACAACACTGCCCGGAAAATATGATTGAGAGGTCTTCAACGAGATGAATACACTAAGTTCTGAGATCAGATAAACCATCGTTAAATAAAGGCAAAGTGAAAATACTTTAGCTACATATTCTGATCTGGGAAAATAAGGACAGCTTCCCCGATGCATCTGGTATATGAGCAGAAATAGAGAGCCTTAGATAACAGTGTTTTCAAGACAACCAAAGAAGCAAATATGGGAATTCATTTCCATGAGGTTTGAAACCACAAGCAGTAGGAATGAAGCTTTAATGGCTGGAAATCTGATCCTTCTTTAGTATATTTTGTTAATCATAAATCGTCTTTAACTCCGAAATTTGAAAGATGGGTGATTTCCAGGAGGTGGAGAAGACAATAGGAAGCTAGCAATCAAGTTCATTGTCCACAAATATGCGTTGAATCTGATATTTTACAATTGATTCATTCTGATCTATCTGGTATTACTAAGGTAACTAGTTACAAAACTCAAATACAAGCAGTGCATTTTCCAAATCTGTTTATTATTCGACAAGGTTGCAATAATCCTAAAATAGATGAGAAAACATGCATACCATTACTATTCAAATTGAATTAATCATATCTGCCTTGTGAATCCACCACAATGCAAGATGATTCTCATCACTGGTCGTTAAATTTAGTCTACAAAACAACATAATCACTGATGTAATTTAATTTATATAAGTGAAGGCTAAAAATTACTTTAGTGCAAGAAGGTTAAAAATGATGGTTGCTGAAGTAAATGGCCATAATTCTCCAACAAGTAGCTCTACACATTAATAATTGAACTTATCTCAAGATAAGCAACCACAGTTATTTACCATGGGGCAAGGTGTTCTGACCTGCTGCTCGTGTTAGACTAGATTTCCCTTTTAGTATAGATTCTTATTAGCATCCACTGACATTAATTGGATCTATTGGACTGTCTAACAATCTATTCCAATTTTAAAACAAGATTTCTGCAATCTAGGATCTCTATTATTAGATTTCTCAATCAATAAAGTCCATCCTTGGGAATTAATTGCTGCTTCATGATGTCACTGATTTGTGAGCTTGTGAATTGACTCCAAGATGAGTAAGGCATGCAAACATGAACTAATGGGCTCTTACTGTTCGCCATTCCTATTTTTTCGAACATAATCCTCAATAAGGAATATGTCACTTTAATTTTTATCCTCAATAAGGAATATGCCACTTTGATTTTTATAAGAAAGGCATCACAAAGAAAACAATCACATGAAAGGAGATCTACAAAGCACGCTATCTAACAATCTATTCCAATTTTAGAACTAGATTTCTGCAATCTTGGATCTCCATTATTAGATTTCTCAATCAATTAAGTCTGTCCTTGGGGATTAATTGTTGCTTATGACATCACTGCTTTGTGAGCTTGTGAATTGACTCCCGTATGAGTAAGGCCTGTCTGATTTTTTACTGCATGAAAACATCAACTAAAGGGTTCTTACTGTTCACCATCCCTTTTTTCCGGAATACACAGTCATATGATCATATCAAACAAAATCCTCAAATAAGGAATATGTCACTTTGATTTTTATAAGCTTGCAAATAAAAAGGCATCACAAAGAAAACAATCACATGAAAGGAGATCCACAAAGCAGACTGAGTGGCTGATTTGTCTATAATTGTAGTAGGTATGGTGACTAATCTGAGTGACTGATTTGCCTATGTTAAATATCATGTCAGTTTCTCAAGCATATGTTATGTGTATCTCTCTTCCTTAAATTGGCGTGTGGCTGGTTTTCCTATGTTAAATATCAAATCTGTTTCTGAAGCACATGTTATGCTATGTGTATCTTTAGATGAGTATGTTATGTGTATATTTTGAGTATTTTTCTTGTTTTCAAGTTTGAAAGAGTTTGAAAAGAGTTTGTTGAGTCTTCTCGAGTCAAAGGCCAATTGAGTCTTCAAAGCATGCAAGTTTGACAACAATGATTTACCCCTTAAAGAATGCAAAAATCTCCTATTAACAATGCCAGTTGGACTATATATCTTAGGATAAAGAGCAGTAGAAAACCACAATTGATAGGCAAGCATTTTCTATAGTGATTTATTTCAGTTCCTTTTGTCTATTTACTGACCCAAGAGAGCAATGATTTGAATGATGTAGGTAATGTTAAGTGACTGTAACAAGTTGCAGGGGAGATGGCACTGCAGGGTGGCTGCTAGGAACAGTCAGTGAACTCCCTCCAATTGCAACTGTTCCTCTAGGCACTGTCCACATTCCAGGTTGCACCAATAGAGCATCTCTGACCGAGGCTCCATCACCACTACAGTATTGATCTAAACTCAGAGTCCTTAACAATATTACAATAATATGTTGTTAGAGATGGCTGAGATGGCATACTCAGTGGGATTGGAAAAGTTTGAGAACAATAATATGCAGGTTCCTATTTTTACCCCGATTTCAGAAATCATCCCACGAAGTTGCAGCCATGGGTCACAGCTACGGTTCAACTACTTACCCACTCTAGGCAACTACTTACCCACTCAAGGCAGGGACTTGCATCTACTGTGAAAAATTCTCTTTATGGTATTATACTCTGGATTTCGGAATTATTCTGTTGTTTGTATGTTTGTTCCTTTTTGCTTTTATTTCCTGTCTGTAATATATTAGGGGAATGTATGTCTATGGTGTTTATTTTAGTACCAACAAGATCAATGGCTAACATGGTCTACCAGCTAACAGGGTCTACTACCAAGTTACTATATGTATACACCTTTAAATTTTTAATTTTTTGAAAGGTCCATTGTGATCCAGGAGTTACATCACACATTAGTATAATCTCCAGCTTCTTCTCTATTTTGAAGTGATATTAAATATGCTACACATGCTAGTAATTTTCCATCAGTAGTGACTTGGTTGAAAATAATTTAGTGTTGGTTATAACTTATCTTATTTTTGACTCCTATGCTGTTGGAGACGAGGCATCTCAAAAATTAGTTCATCTTTCCGATAGTTTCTTTTGCATGGTTTTTAAATAGGTTGAGCTGGTTTTTTAGCGTTTAACTTGGGTGGAATTGTTTTCGTTACATATTTTTGGCTCCTATGCTGTTGGAGACGAGGCATCTCAGAAATTAGTTCATCTTTCAGATAGTTTCTTTTGCATGGTTTGTAAATAGGTTGAGCTGGTTTTTTAGCGTTTAACTTGGGTGGAATTGCTGCTGTTACATATTTTTGGCTCCTATACTATTGGAGACGAGGCATCTCAGAAATTATTTCATCCTTCAGATAGTTTCTTTTGCATGGTTCGTAAATAGGTTGAGCTGGTTTTTTAGCGTTTAACTTGGGTGGAATTGCTGCTGTTACATTTTCTCAGGGCTAACAAGAGGAAGCACATTGGGAGTTTGCTGTGGGAAAGAAGGGGATGACCTTCCAAGCCCAAATAAAGTAGCCCAACTGGTGAAGTCAATCACTGTAAAAAACATAATAATCTATGACTCCAATGTGCAGGTGGCATTTTGTAACATACTGAACTTTTTCTCTAAAATATTTGCTTAAGATAAGAACCTATGTTTTGTTAAATTAGGAGATAAGAAAAATGTTTTTCATGTATTCAGGTCCTTCAAGTGTTTTCCCACACTGGCATTAAGCTCATTATAGGGATACCCAATTCAGATTTTCTTGGTTTTTCGCAGTATCAGAGCATGGCAGACACATGGGTTACTTACAATCTATTACCATACTACCCTGCCACCATGATAAAATATGCAACTATAGGAGCAGAAGTGACTGAGAGCACAATTAATGTTACATCCCTTGTCATTCCTGCAATGCGCAATGTACATACTACAGACAGCTCTCAAAAAAGTTGGACTTGACCAAAAAATCAAGGTCGCTAGCACCCATGCACTTAGTATACTTTCCAGATCGTTTCCACCCTCTGCAGGGGCATTGGACAGTAAATATGCATATTTCCTTAGCCCCTTCTTGTAGTTTCTTGCTGAGACACAATCTCCCTTTATGGTCAATGTTTACCCCTACTATGCCTACAGAGATTCTCCTCGCAAGGTGTCCCTAGACTATGCTTTATTCAGACCTAACGATGGTGTCATTGATCCCAACACAGGTTTGTATATACGAATATATTTAATGCACAACTCGATGCTCTCTTCTTTGCTTTAGAAACCCTCAACTTCAGATCACTTAGAGTAATGGTGACTAAAACAGGGTGGCCCTCCAAGGGAGGCTCTAAAGAGCCCGCAACAACTCCAGACAATGCTGCTACTTACAATGGAAATCTGGTCAGGCATGTGATAAACAAGATTGGAACTCCTTCGAGGCCTGGCCAGGAGATTGATACATACATTTTTTCCCTCTTTAATGAGAACCGGAAGCCTGGATTGGAGTCAAAACAAAACTGGGGACTCTTCTATCCTGATGAAACAAAGGTTTACAATGTAGATATAAGTGGCACAGGGTTGCCCTATGTGGCTACTGGGGGAAACTTAACGTCTGTTGATAGAACCTTTTTGTGTGTAGATTCTCCATTAGCCAAAGAATATGACTTGCAGAAGGCTCTGGATTGGTCGTATGGATCAGGTAATGTGGACTATTCCCCAATTCAGCCCGGCCAACCTTGTTATGAACTAGATAATCTTGCTTCCCATGCTTCGTATGCCTTTAACTGCTATTACCAAAAGAATGGAGCCTCATCTGCGGCTTGAAATTTTGGTGGAACGGGCAATATAACCACATAAATACAAGTAAGTTTTCATGAGTTTTTCTTATATTTTGTTTGATTCCTACATGAGAGTTTAATATAGGATGTCTTCATAATTGGACGACGCCTCTACAATTTGGAATGAATAACTAACCAAGTTTTTATGTGTTTGAACTTTCATTGCTTGCAGGCTATGAATCTTGTGTGTATACAACATCTAGGTAAATTCCTAGATCTAATGTTTCCTGTTAGTTACCCATATTTTAAGTTCTAGTTGTTGTTCCTTCTGCTTATTTTTTTTCTATTTGAGTATGGGTTTAAAATGTTAGTATGGACATCTCCTGACTAAAACAATCTATAAACATAATTATATTGATGTGGGCTTCTTCTGGAACACTGTATAGTATCACTGTGGTGTCTGTGTAATAACGTTAGCTTGCCTAGCCACCCTGCAAGGCCAGATCACTGATGATCCTGTATTTTTCTCTTATATTCTTCCTCATAGATACAATTTAGGGAATGATTCATGGAGGTCTATGGGTTCTTAGCCATTTACCTACGATTTTCAAATCTCAAAAGTTGTGCACATTAAATGTTTCTAATTTGAAAACTGAATATTAGCAGGTTTGTGATTCTTGTAGTTCTCATTGGCTAATCCTAGGGACTAGAAATGACTAGAGTCTCATTACATTGGAGGTTGGGTTTAGGATCTACGCTATTGTAAAAACCGCAATCAGAAGCCAATTACCTTTATATCTGATTTTCTGAAACTTTATGATTGATATACCTCCTGTTACTGAATTTGAAGAACCCTAATAAGCGGTAAGGATTGTATCCCCAGTTTCCTAGGCCAGCTAATAATCTGTCACTGTGCTTGTCTATAGGGAGGCCATATGAGACATGAACTTGGGATCATCAGTTGACAAACACCATTGTGTGTTGCGCTACATGTGGGTCGATTTCATGCCCGTTTGGGTAAAGAGCATGACAGTCATTGTCCTACATCCATTCACCCCCTTCTGATTGTCCAAACAAAGAGACCATTCACCCTTGAATGTTTTTAGAGTAGTGATTTTTCTGTATGTAGACCAAGAAGTTCTTGTAATTTATGAGTAGATGATAATGTAACTGACTTGTTTGATTTTGATTGTGCAGAAATGGCAAAGCGAATATAACCAGTACCCCATCCTCATCCGGTGTAGAATCCATTGCTTCTTTTTCATGGCTAATTGGAAGGGTAACAACATTATTTCTGGTTCACTCTTGACAATACTCAAATGGCTATGAATCCATTCATGACCTGAAAGCTCTTTTTGGTGCATGGTATTTTCTCTCTGGTTCATGCACTTAGCATCGATAGATTACTTCTAGCCTACGACGAAGTATTTTTGTCATGTAAATTTGGTGTCTGAGGAAAGAAGTAGATGGGCAAGATCTTCAGCATTGATTCTTTTTTGTGAAGGCAAGGAATTTCTTGAACTTTGCCTCTATTGAGGTTGGATTTGCTACACAATTTCTAAGCCACAAGTGAATAACTTGAGCCTCAACTTTGAAAATAAGAGAAGAATAATTTGGTCTTGTAGCAATAGAATTTCCAACCACATTTAACATTATTTGCACTTTTAATGGACTCCCAGCCACACGCTTTATCTAATGAAACTGTGCTTGTTGTAACACCATTCCTGCATGAAACAATGCTTGTTGTAACACAATTTTTGCTATGTGAATGTGTTAGTTAAGGAAAAATACGTATGAATCATCAGCGTACTGACATCTGAAAACAAACCAAAAGCAAACGAAGAAGGAAATGAGACTTACCTTTCGCAACACTGTGCAATCCTTACTCTACCAGGCCAGTCGGGTACCCTCCCATCTTTTGCATCCAGTACCCCCCCATCTTTTGCATCCAGAAACTGCAATAGATTGTCATTGGGTGCAAAATCATACACAAGAAAGCACTCGTCTATGCCTCTAGAACAGCAAAAGCATCTTAACCTCACCACCCAAAATAGTCTTGAGACCCTCTTGGAATTCTAATTCCTCCATCTTGCAACTCATATTACTAATGATTTTGACAACCACAAAAGACCCGTCTCTCAATAACCCCATTTTAAGCAGCACAATAGTTGTTTTTCCCCAACAAAATATTTTCAAAGAGATACTATGTTGCAGATTCAATCTCCTTAAGTTTAAATCTAAAGCTTTGGAAGCATTCATAACCTGTTCCTTCATCTGCGAAAGGATTCCAACCATTTGAGTACTCTAGACTAATCAATAGTGACAAATTCCTTCCAAAATCCTTAGTTATCGATACTTAGTCTATTGTCTGTTGTCTCGTAAGCACTGCTAATCTTCTGTTTTCTTCTTCGAAATAATGAGAATCTGAAAACAACAATCTGTTAAAATTGAATCCCTCTTTTCAAGAGGACCAAAATCGACCTAAAGATCACCAAATTTGGATAAGGAAAAATATTTATTTATTTAAAAGAAATTCCACAGGACATAACCTTATTAAGGTGAGAAAATTGAAAATTTGAAATTCAAATTTTGCCTCCAAGTGTTAAGGTCGGCTTCGCCTCCATAAGGACAAATTGTTATATATATAGGGATCCCTCATCTTCACTAGAGATCATCCTAAAAGAGTGCATTCAACTCTTGGGTAATTCTTTCTGAGGTAGCCGCAGCTTGGAGAAGCAAGGAGGACATGTTGTATTGATCTCCCATAGGTTCAAGTAGGAGCAAGCAGCTAGCCGCAGGTTTGAGGGCAGTTCTGGGTGATGTTTCATCATGGTTTTTGGGTGTGAATCTCTTCAAGAGAAGGCTGCATTCTTTGTGTGGAGCCACAGATCAGGACACTCGTTTAAAGGTGAGTTTTGGGGCTTATTTGTTCATGCTATGTATTCTGGTTTGGGCCACAGGAAATGCTTCTACAGCAGCTAATATGAAAGCATGTGTGGAAGGGACGCATGACCTAATCGGAGTCCTTTACCCTAGCTGCATTCAAGGAGAGAGAGCCGCAATGTAAACAAGGAGTTTAAACCTTGTTTGTGAGCATATTCTTATTACTGTTAACATAGGACTGTTGTTGGATGCCTTGAAAAGTAACCGCAAGTCCTGGATCATTGTTGCACGTCTTGTAAAGGACAGCAAAGGGTACAATTCGTTAGAAGAAGGTTACTCAGTGGTTGTTAGGAACCCTAACCAGGCAGTAAGCTTCACGACTGTTTTGAACAGTAATTTAGCAAGTTTATTTTGACTCATATTATTGTACTCTCTATGTTGAACATTGGATATTGATAATAAGAAGAATTGATCAAGGATTTTCCCTATTTTGGGGTTTTTCCCTGGCTTGTGCCATATCTTTGTGTTATTTTGTCTTGGCTTGTCTTCTTCATTTAACATTTATGTTCTTTCTTCAGTTACTATCAGTAAGATGATAATTCATGCGTGGATTAATAAATGGTTTTATAAGGAACATTAAATTAACTGCATTATGCAAAGAATATGTTAATCAAAATTAACATGGAATCAGAGCCAGGTGAGGACAAGCCCAAGACTAGAGTGAATGTGATAGCAATCACTAAAAAAAAAATTGTTGTCAAAGTATCCGTGATCTCCTCCCTCTCTGAAGTTTGAACAAAATGAGGTGGACTATGAGTGCAGACTGCCTAATTGATTTACAGCAGAAGGAAGGATGGATCTCTGGCAGTTGCTAAGTTATTCATCTATAATGATCTTTCAAGGTCGAGATTCCAGGACGGTTTTGGGGCCACTTCATTTGGATGATATGAAAGTTAGAAGAATTATGGAACAACGTTAAGGTTTCTCGACACCTATGTCTCAGACCTCTCGCCCCTGAAGGTATAAAGTTCATGCCATATGTTTCTACTCTACTCTTGGACAATGGTATGCTCCTCCATCATGGCATATACCTCAACTCGCATCTCAACAATATTGACACTGCATCATTGGACGTTCATATCTGTTGAAGAACATCACCTGAATTAGTGCTTAAAGTACCAAACTTTTCCAGTGTATGCCTGTGGTCTTTTCCCGAAATATTGGAAGAAAAAAAAACTATTTATTTATGTTGTGGCCCTTGTACAGTCTTGAATATATGTGTGGAGTCCTGAAGAAAATACATGGGAACTTGCAATAGTCACATCCTTGCTGATACTCAACACAACAAGCTCCAATATGTGCACAAGGTCATGACATTATTCCAAAGTTATCAAATTAAAGTCACAGTTTATATCTTCAGAAATCTCAACTTAATTCAGAGATCATGTCTTGAAACTTTTTGGAGCTTACATGCATAGTGCCTGTTCGAAGGGTGTTTATGTTTTATTTATTTTTTATTTATTTCAATAAATCTTGGAAGATTCCTGTGACCTACTTGCTCTTCATCTATGTTATGCATAACTCTGTGGCAATTCTTGAAAGGTTAAATTCTTAAGCAATTTGTATAACTTAAGTATCATTGTGATATATAATTGGGTTGGTATATCTCGTCTAGAATAATCCAGTTATCAGCTTGAACCTGAGGTAGCAATTTCCTAGGCTAATACAGAGTCTACAAATTTGTAGACATATTGTATGCCCATTCGAAAATTTTTGTGGAGCACTTTAGGCTGAATCTTGAAGAATTATTGTCTGAGGGTTGATGTTCTAGTGATTTTAAAGGCCATCCGTCCCTCCTTCAATAACTGATATGTGCATCAGATATGAAGCATGCATTTCATTAAGGCAGAGTCTTCAATATTATTTGAGACAAATCTGATGTATCCAGTGGACAAAATTGCACAAATTTAAGGCTGAAAATTCAGAGATCGGATCTGAAACTCACTAAGATGCAGCCCCTTCCTTAGAAGCTTATACGACAGATTTGCAATTCTGTAAGGATGTGCATTTAAGGTATGATAGTACATTTACTGAAGAAACATTTAGGGTGAGCTTCTAAGGCAATCATTCGTGTCAAATTCAGATTTGATTGAGATTTCCCAAGGTTCAAAATTTGAATATTGATTTTATGTTGATCTGAAGCATATCAAAGGTACCAGCTTTACAGTCAATATATATAGTTGAAGGTTGGTTTTAGGTCTTTATGGCTTCGCTTCAAGATCATCTATATCAAGCATGTCAAAATCTGAAGTACACCTCTTACGAAAAGAAAAGTCAAAGCAAATCACTCTAAGGCAGTTTCGATGTGAATCACTTGGCACCTCCATACAGTGAGGGATATCAGTAACATTGAAGTACAACAATGTATTCATCCTAATAAGCATCACCAGTAGTAGCATTTGTTGAAATGGGAAAAATTTCTGGTCCAAGTTTGAGAACTGTGGTAAAGGTAGATTGGTTTTGTTCTTTATTGCACACCTGAAGTATTCATACAATAGTAAGGGATTCTAACTGATTGATAGAAAGATTGTTCCCTAAAATAATTTTATGTTTTAATACAAATGCTAGCGTGTTATTGTTATATGTTGTGTGCCATTACAGTAACACAACAGGATCATTACAAATATTGCTAGGATTTTGCACTTCAGAGATCATACTAGCTTGAATTGTGTAATGGCAGAGAAGGCTTGCTTGGATGAGGATGGTGCAAGTCCCTTGGTATCTTCATTCAGTCAGTACTACTTATGAAATCAGTAATAAGGTTCTATTGATATACTGTTGTTGAGGTATGTCAATCGACCAAGCAGAACATGTGAGAGAGTTTAATTGTGCATTGATGAAGTTTGGCAATTGAAAGTTTGTTGATATAGTTGCAGCATGATAATATCTCATCTTAAAGATGAGGAGAAGATTGACAAAGGTTGAATGTTCAATTGAAGTAAGTCTTCAGAGGGAGCTATGGAATCCTTAGCAGAATGACTTGTCAACTCTTCTTGCCTAATGATTTTTACAATAGAAAGACCATGTCATAAGACGTTGATCTGCAGTAGTCGGGTGACTATGACTGAATGACCTTGATTAATAGCAGGTTGCAAACAGCCCAATGGTTATGTTTTGGGCGAAGTTACTTTTTCGATCTTCAGAGGGAGCTATGGTTAGTTTACACTGTACAGCTATTGATGATGTTTGTCCACAGATAAAGATCCTCTCGATGTGAGAGAGATTTGTCTTAGCCTTGACGCACTTCTTCCTAAAGCTTAAAATTCTAATAAAATGGACAAGTTTATGATCCAAATCCACACAACTTGTGAAGGTCCTCATGTTCAATAAGATATCCAAGTTAACTGTGATCTGTAGTACTCTGCCAAAATTGTTGGATTGGGAGGATGATAAATGGAAAGAGCACTTCTAGATCCTATATCTCTTGGGATCCACCTTTATTTCATGAATGAATGCAGGACTATAGTTTGGGAGCATTGCTGAGGTTGAACAAATGAAGCAGCTAGCATGGCCTATTATGAAGACATTTGAGTCATGTGAGCATGTGTTGGAATCAGCCGCTTAACATCAGGTGCCACTTTATTTGATATGGCACAATGGGGAGCAATCTAGCTCCAGTATTGCAGGATGGATGTACAGGTTACCAACATCCCCTCAAAACCCCTTGGTAAGGACAGATTTAACTTCCTTCAAAGAGAGAGGTTGGGTGTCCTAGAAAGACCCTACTATGAGGGTCTCGGTTGAACATTGAGCTCTAGGAGCTCCTCGGCGCCTGGGGTACTTCTTTGAGCTATAAATGACCCTAAGGTGAGTGGTTCACCTTCCCCTATAGGTGCACAGTGTACAGGGTGAGTAGTTCACCTTTCCCTGTGACAACTGACATGTGTGTAGGATAAGTGGTTCACCTTCCCCTACATTTGCGGACACGTGTGTAGGGTGAGTGGTTCACCTTCCCCTACATATGATGAGATATGCATAGGGTGAGTGATTCACCTTCCCCTATGGCATATGAGCAGAATGAGTGGTTCTCCTTCTCCTATGGGTACCCCAATGAGAGATGTATTCAGGCATCTAGTTGTGGACATGTTAGTGGGACGTAGTTCATCCTTTTCCCCACATGTAGGATGCTCATTCCCTACGATTGTTGGTTGACATATCGGTGGGATGTGGTCCATCCTTTCGCCACGTGTAGGATCCTTCCTACTATTGTTGGTTTGCATGCATGTAGGACGTGGTTCTTCCTTTCCCTACTCTTGATGTTTTGCATGTGTGTAGGAGGTGGTTTATCCTTTCCCTACATGTGATTGTGATGTGTGTTTGTAGAATGTGGTTTCTTGTTTCCCTACATGTGAATATGAGCAGGATGTGATATACTCTTTCCCTGTTGGTGTTTCTGCATCATCCTACCCATGAAGTCTGGGACTCATGGGAAGTACCTCTCATCTGGCTAGTGAGTTGGGAAATGAGGATAGAAACCATAGCACTACCGATGGACGCATCGTGTATTGCCGTACTCCCTATGCTAGGATGCTTGGTGTTTATCTACTTGATATGGCATCAATTGAGGTTCTACCTCCGGACTGACTTTTGTCAATGAAGAGTGGCAAGGTCTTGCGACTCACTCTCGATCAATTCTTCTTTATTATTCACATCAGTGTTCAGCGGGGAAAATCAAAGAAGACACAGATGGTTCGTGATGACAAATATGGTTCATAATAGCAGGATGGCGTGATGATCTATGATAGCAGATGGATTGGCAGGTGGAATTCTCCCTAGTTGAGAGGGAGTGTTAAAATTGGCAATTAGGGCCAAATTCTACTCAGATCTGCTCAGTTGATGGAGATGACCATTCCATTGAATCCCTCTTTTCGAGAGGACCAAAATCAACCTAAAATCACCAAATTTGGATAAGGAAAAATATTAATTTATTTAAAATAAATTCCAAAAGGCATAACCTTATTAAGGTGAGAAAATTCAAAATTTGAAATTCAAATTTTGCCTCCAAGGGTTAAAGTCGGCTTCACCTCCATAAGGACAAATTGTTATATATATAGGGATCCCTCATATTCATTAGAGATCATCCTAAAAGAGTGCATTCAACCCTTGGGTAATTCTTTCTGAGGCAGCCACAGCTTGGAGAAGCAAGGAGGACGTGTTGTATTGATCTCTCATAGGAGCATGCAGCTAGCCGCTGGTTTGAGAGTAGTTATAGGGGATGTTTCGTCATGGTTTTTGGGTGTAAATATCTTCAAGAGAAGGCCGCATTATTTGTGTGGAGCCACAAATCAAGACACTGGTTTAAAGGTGAGTTTTGGGGTTTATTTGTTCATGCTTTGTATTCTGGTCCAGGCCACAGGAAATGCTGCTACAACAACTAGTATGAAAGCACGTGTGGAAGGGATGCATGACCTAATCTGAGTCCTTTAGCCTAGTTGTATTCAAGAAGAGAGGGCCGCAATGTAAACAGAGAGTTTAAACCTCGTTTGTGAGCATATTCTTATTACCATTAGCATATGATTGTTGTTGGATGCCTTGAAAAGGAACTGCAAGTCCTGCATCATTGTTGGACGTCTTGTAAAGGACAGCAAAGGGTACAATTCATTGGAAGAAGGTTACTAAGTGACTGTTAGGAACCCTAACCAAGCAGTAAGCTTTAGGACTATTTTGAACACTAATTTAGCAAGTCTATTTTGACTCATATTATTGTACTCTCTCTCTCTGCTGAATATTGGATATTGATAATAAGAAGAAGTGATCAAGGGTTTCCCTGTCTTGGGGTTTTTCCCGAGCTTGTGCCATATCTTTGTGTTATTTTGTCTTGGTTTGTCTTTTGCATTTAACATTTATGTTCTTTCTTCAGTTACTGTTAGTAAGATGATAATTCATGCGTGGATTAATATATGGGCTTATAAGGAACATTGAAGTAATTGTATTATGCAAAGAACATGTTAATCAAAATTAACACAATCACACCCACAAAAATGGCAATGCTTGTGGTTTTTAAAGGTTTTGGAGAAATTTTGTCAACTTCTTGATAAATCTACAAATTCTAAGTGCGTCTCTATATTCCAATTGTCTTGCTACAGTAGATAAGCTATGTCAACAATCTTCCCAACTCTAATATTTTGATTTTTTTACTCAGCTAGTTAATTCAACTTTAATATTTTAATTTTTAAGAGTTGAGTTGGATACTGCAGTGTCCAAGGTTCATCAAAAGTATGCTACCTATTGTATCATGCTTTTTTCGGTTGGCTTTGTGTGCATCGCCAAATTGTTTGCTAAGAAGTCGTGGAGGGTGTGAAGTTGTTTCACGAAAAACTATGTCGACAACCATGCAATTGTCAGCATATCTACCTACACTACTGCACAACTATTTCCTAAATATTCGCGTGGAGCAAGCAGCTACTCAGCGGACAACTAACTCTGTGACCCGCTTTTTAGTCATTGCATTTATTGGAAGGGGCAAGAAACCCTAATGCTAAAAATGAGATTGAATGGCTTTAGTTACGCTTCCATTTGAGGTAAAAGCTTCCATGTCAACCCTATACTGAAATGAGGAAAGCCAGTCTCTTTTCTCCCTCATCAAAGAGAGATCTACTTCTATAAAAAACATGAAGTTTTTTCTTTAGTTCATTTCTAACCCTCGATATCTTTCCACTTCCCTCTCCCAAAATTAGGTGCCGCTAATGGAGCCACTGGTTCTATCCCTTCATAATCAATGACGAATAGGCTGCTAAGTGAGCACTTCCCTATTCATTTATTTGTTCTCGATTCAATTCCCCATCCAGGAACCCCCTACAACAATTGATGACCTTTGCTCTTGTCATCATGAATCCAGCAACCCCCTGCGGCAATTGATGATATTTTCTCTTGTCATCATGAATCCAGCAACCCCTTGCGGCAATTGATGGCCTTTGTTGTTTGAGGCGTAACTTTGTTTTAGGCCCTCGAGCGAATACTTATGCTCTATCACCCTTGGCAATGGGTTGAAACAACCCGGTTCATGCCTAGCCAATCCCTAACCGAAGTGATAAGCGATTTTCCAATTTATTAACATATATAATTGTTTTGCTCTATATTTTAACTTTTTCTGAAATGAATATTTATTCAGTTTCTTTGAATTTATTTTGTAAATCGCTATCAGTTCTTCATGTAATCTCAGCTTTGTTTGTTTAAAGGTATGGCGACTTGTTCAGCAATCCACTACATTTTTTTCAAGTTTTTACTCTCAGAAATACCTATAATTAGTTTGTTTGAGGATGCTTCGGATTTGTGTAGAAATTTGATATATTTGGTTTTAAATTTTAAGAGGCTTATTTTTGTCTGAAATTTACTATAATAATGAAGTTAAATTGATTGTTCAACTCGTTTTTGAGGCTAATACATTATTACTTAGATTAAGTCTTCGTTGTAGAACTTGACATGCAAACGAATTTCATTGTCCGAATTCCTAGGGATTTCGCCCATTTGTCTATAATAATTGATCTTTATCAAGGGGCTACACCTTTTAATCCTGATGACAAGAGTATCACCCCTCGTCCTTATGAGAGATGGACCTCGTGATATTTTAAAATAATTATTGGGTGGTAGGGTTTTTACTTGTGTGTTATAATTATATGCTACAACGTTATGAGGCAGCTTCACCTTGTGCTTTTGTCTTTCTTCCGAGTAATACCATCGCCACACGTTGTAATTTTGTCTTGCAGAAGAAAATCTAAGTTTGTTGGTTTATTTGGAGACCTGAAGAGCATAAGTTACAACCTTTAAAGTTGCCACATCATTGTTATCCTAATAAGAGTTTATTTTTATTTTAGATGGCTTACCTATATTTTAATAGTGCCCATCCATGACATAAATCATTACTTCTCGTTTTATGGCAAGGAGTAGGAGAACCTATCCACTGCAGAAAGCTTATGGGGAGGCTTCGACATTTGTTATGGATGCTTCTTTTAGTGGCCTAAGTATTGCAATTATAAATACTTATATCTATTTTTGACCTTATGCGATTTTTGGTGTATTGGATAACTTTTAGTGAATTGCCAATTCTTTTTTTCAGATAGGGATATTAGATATGCATATAATGTGGCACCTTGCAAGTAATGTGTGCCTGTTATTATACAAAACGATGTAAGGAAAAGAATTGAGTTGGAGCTTTCATGCATTTCACGTGTCCATTGAGTGCTCCACTCATTACCACACTTGGATCATCCACCTCGCTTCCTGGTACAACCTTTGAATGAACCCATGTTGTTTGACAATGATTTTCGTTAATGAATAGGTAAGGGCTCAAAATCCAGTTCATTCATATACTCTCAAGAATTCTAAATGAAAATGCCTCAGAAGCAAACCATCATCTGTCAAAAATTCCCCTGGAAGTCAGTCGTATCCTTGCTGCAACTTGTTCAGAAGTAAAACACAATGACCTCGTGGTGTCAGCTATGGAGGATGAAGACAACGCTCATTGCAGAGTAGAAAAACGACACTTGAATCGTGATAACCAGTGTGAATACATCAAAACTCATCGTTGCCAATGCAATTCTAGAGGGTTTATTGGGTATATAGAGTTTTTCTACCATGCATGTGAAGGATGAGAAAATATCAGGTACATAGTGTTGGTTGTGTGGCTTTTGGCATTGTTATCTATGCGCCCCTACGCAGTTACTAGCACAAGGAGAATAAAACAAATTGGTTTCCGGTACATAGTGTTGGTTGTGTGGCTTTTGGCATTGCTATCTATGCGCCCCTACGCGGTTACTAGCACAGGGAGAATAAAGCAAATTGATTTCTGGTACTCTAGAGAGAAGGAAGTTGCGAGAATTGGAAGGCAAGGGAGATTTGGAAGGTCCAAACAAAATATTTGGTTGTAGACTAAGCATTAACCCGAAGATGGAATGGGGCTAGTGGGAAAGTGACCTTTATTTCCTCTCCAACCAGCCCATACTCTCAGAGGGAGAGTAACATTCTCATCTAGCTCAGCTATTAAGGAAAAATCTTATCGCTGAACTCAACGCTTCTTGAAAATAGGCATCATTGCCAAAGAGGGGGATCCATACACCATACTTAATATTGCCCATTGTTAAAAGGACCTCCTTTAGGCGGACTCACATTAGAATAGGCTTTGGTGAAGTAGGTAGGATCCTTTCAGACTAGACTCGGGTTAGGCAGCAGGACCCCAAGGCAGGATCTTCAATAAGGTACGTTGTTTGTGAAACAGGTCGTGACACTGGAGAGTCATTCTTATTAACGGTGTAACAACAAGCTTACCGTCGACAGGCCAGGCACACCCCTCCCCATTGTGAAAGTTTTCAACTGATGCACCGAACGAATGCATGCACCAGCCAAATAGTAGGAAGCATGAGGTAAGGATATCAATCATTGAATAATGATAAATGGAAGCTCATAAACAAAACAAGCATGTGCTGGTTTAGTTTTTCTTGATCATCCATTTCAATATTGTCGAATAGTATTCATGCCCTAATAATTGGTTCATGCCCAGAGTATTAAATTAGCACAATTGTGTTCATGCCCAAAGTATTAAATTGTGCCAGTTCAACCATATGTCCTCCATTTAAAATCAAATATATATTCTGTAAGTTCTATGTAATATTTTTTTAACTTAGAATTTAATTTTTTTTATCATGGCATTGTTGAAATTTCCAAAAATAGAAAAAATATATACTCAAATATATTCATATTTTAAAAACTGTGATAATCAATGTGATTTGGATTCCATTTGTTGGCCATTTTCACTTGGACGCAATTAATCTTTCCATTTGTGGAGGTGTGAACCATTTTGCAGACTATAGTGATGTTCTAGTAAGGGCTTATACATGGGTAAAACAAACATTTAAATGATAGTACATACCTAAAAGCAATTTTTGCTTCAGATGTTCTGTGCTCCACGTGATTCAAAAGCTTTAAAGTAAGCTACTACAATGACTGAAAAATTCAATTTCACCAAGTCCATGTTGGATGCAACAGTATGGGAGCATCTTAGCGCTTCCTTATCCGAGAATACATCCTCTACGAGAATATATCCTCTACGGTAAGCAGAGGTGTTAAATTTGGACAACTAGGTCCAAACTCCATGTTGTAATGCTCAGATTAAGAAGCTAATATTTTTGTTGGAATCCTCTTTCAGAGAGGTGTAAAATCCATATCTAATATGTCTTAATCCGATGAGCAGAAAATATATTTTGAATTTATTTTCCACATGTGCAAGGTCGGTCAGTTTTGTAATGTAGGCTCACATGCCCAACAGATGTGTCACACGCCCCAATGATGGATATAAATACAGGAAAAGTTGGAGAGCATTTTCATCATCAACACAACTCACATCTTCCTCTCTCAACAAATAGTACGAGCTACCTGAAGGACGAGTTTCAGCCACACGTGTGAAGGACGAAGAGGACAGACCGTACGGCTGAGCTGAAGTACGACTTTCTGCTGCTAGGGTTTCGCAGAAAGTTTGACCAGCGTTGACTTTGGTCAACGCATGGTCCAATCAACCTGAAAACTTGTGGAAGGTTCAATTTTGAAGGCCGTACTACCTGGCACAAAAATCGAGGTCAAAGGGTTGACCGTTTTGCTGCTGCGTTGACTTTTAGCTTGCTGCCCCTGCGTTGACTTTTTCCAGGACAGCGTTGACTTTTGTAGAGTTGACTTGAGTTGACTCATCTACTGATTGGAGGGCTGTTGTGACACATGCTGGGCTGACTGACCAAGGGAGACTTTGCTGGTTGAAGCATCCTGTTGACCGCCGAAACGAACACACACATTTTTCCTGTTTCTGATTTGTCTTCTGTAAGATCTGCTTATATGTTCTATCTGCATTTTGCTTAACTACTTGTATGATTGCTGTGAGAAAAGTGAAATTGCTCCTAGCATAGAACATCTACAAAACTTTACAAGAGGTCAAGATAGCAGAAGGCTCCGAATTGTGGAAAACTAAGTAGGAAGCATTTAGGAAGCATTCATGACCTTCACAGCAAGCAACAACAAGCAATACAAAGAGATAGACCATCACAGCCAAGATATCCATAGCCTACAGCAACAACAATAATAAGGCAGTATAAGTCAAGTGATGCCAATAGATGCAAACGGTAAGTGATGTCAATAGATGAAGACAGTCAAGCGATGACAGTATATGCAGATAGCCACAGTTTTGTCTTGACGAGTGGTCAAGCGGTGCTAGTGCATCAATTTTGTCTTGACGGGTGGTCAAGCGGTGCCAATGCATGTAGATATTTGGTTCTCCTTTGTTATTTTGCCTCATTCGCATTAATGCCTTGACCTAATGCTACCATTATTACTAGTTTCATCACTAGTTAGAGATAGCCACATCAATGTAGAACGATCCATTGATCATTGCCTCGAAGCACCAGGACTGCTATGAGTGAAATTCTAAGAGCATGGATGCCGTTGATCAAAAGTTATGAGTGGCTTTCCAAGACAGAGTTAGAACATGAATACCTAATAAGCATGGAATTAGGTTTGAGCCCTAAGTTTCACCAACGCCAAACAGAAAATCCACTTCAGGAGTGTCTTGCTCTTCTACTTTGTTGCTAGGAATAGCTTACATATCTGATTTTTCATTTCATTTCTCTTAACATAACAAAATGCAAACATTTGGCATATTACAATAATTGTATGCAGAAGTCTGGCATGTCAGCATAATTGGCTGCAAAAGCTTTGGATATCTGGGAAAGGCAAGACATTTTCCATGTTAATGCTCTTGAAATTATTTTCATATATCCAGGTTTTTGCAGATGAATATTTTAAAAACAAATTCAAAAACAATAACATGGAAAATGTCTTGCCTTCTTGGGGAGTTGGGGTGTTGGGCAATTTTTCCTCTGATAATGTAAAACAATTCATTTGGCTCGGATGAGTTGGTATATTATTCTTATGAAGAAAATTTACTTTAATAACTCCAGCTCATGATTCACCATATAAAACTTGGCACATTATGATTAAGCAATTTATCTAAACATAAACAGCTGTAGAACTTCTAAGGTAATTCCCACCGACTATAATGTTGGGCAAAATTCAGATCGCATAACATAACAGATGACTGATTCAAAAATTTATTGAAATTTAGATGGGCATCTATCCAGGCCACTTCAAAACGGGATTTGAACCGACACTCAAAAAGCAACAAAATTGGGTTCTTGCATACTTACTTGTTCCAGAGGGATTCTCCAGTGGGCACAGGAATTGGGCTCTTTGGCAAGAATTTATGGAACGGAATAAAGCGGTGGTCCTGATGGAACCGCTCCATTCTGTGCCTGATGCCTGCCACGGTTTTCCGTTACAAATCCGCTGGAAAGCGGTGTTGTCTTCTTCTCGAGATTCTTTTCCCTGCATTTGAATCAAGAAATAAGAAAGATTGGAACTGACGAAAGGATATAAACAGAATCTCCACATCGGGGCAATCCGATTTATTATAATTTTGTGATAATCGAATCCTGCTACCTCTTCGTCCATGGTTTATGGATTTTTTTTCAGGGCAAACGGGGGCCGTCTTGCCTCTAAATTTGGCGGGGAAGACGCTGCAATGCAGTCCTGGACCGTGGCGGTCGGCGAGGATAATATGGAGGAAAATTTGACAGTAAGAGGGAATTTGCTGCGCTCTTCCTCTTCTTTGTGTATGTATCTTTTCTTCCCGCGCAGAGGATTCCGAGAATTTGCTGCGCTCTGCCTCTTCTTTGTGTATGTATCTTTTCTTCCCGCGCAGAGGATTCCGAGAATTTGCTGCGCCCTCCCTCTTCTTTGTGTTTGTAAATTTTATTCCCGCTCTTTCATGTGGGGGTTGGAATGGACTAGGTTGGGTTGTTGGGTTTGTAGGGAAGAGAGATAATGTACAGAGTTGTAGAGAGAGCGCGCCTTTTGGAAAGTTTAGAGTAAAGGTTTTGTTCCATTGGGTTTAATTATTTAATCTATATTTTTGTATGTTTTGTTCCATTGGGTTTAAATATTTAATCTATATTTTTGTATATCTAATTTAATTTTTTATTGTAAAAAAAATTATATATAAAAGAGATTAGCATTTCTAAATAATTATAATGTGATGAATTAATAAGTTAAAATAATGGTAATTTAAATTGTGATAATATTTATTTATAATTTTTTTGGTGTCATAAAAATGACAAATTCTTTCAACCCACAATATTTTAGGAGTTGTCCAATATTTTATTAGTCTCTAACAAGAGAGAGCTCTAATAATCAATTAGTTTGTTGATAACTATTAGTTTAGTATTGACCACTCCAACTTGTAATGTTCAACTTTGAAAAATAAATATTTATTTTTCAATATTATAAGAAAAATTTTCAAACATTTGATTGTACGGTAACTTGTCCTTATTACAGCCTTTAGAAAAGATAATGTCATGTGGATTCACTCACATATTTTATGCCATAATTTATGGATATGGTTGTAAGTTATTTTTAGATATTTTTGTGGTGATTTTTCATTTTTTAAGTTTTGAAGGAAGTAAATAGCATATTTACCATCACTTACTTCTCATCATTTAAGCAAGTCTTTGCATAAAACATGGATAGGAATAAGATGTAAATATACATATTTACTAAGACTTATCAATACTTGTGTAGGAGTAAAATTGTAAATGTGTAGACTTACTAGTGGTTGTTACCCACCAAAATTCATGCAAGTCCATATGTCTGAGGAGCATGCGCCAAAGCATATGGCAACATTGGACCGAGTGCAGTATTTACAGTGCCAAGTCTGGAAGAGACTGGTAGTGGTTTGGCGAGGCCAAAATCAACTCACTCATGAGAAATTAAAAAAGATGGAGACTTGGTTGGCGCACTAATTTGAAGGGCACGTTCAATGTGACTTTTGTCCTCCACCGCCTCTAAGAATAGCCCCGGAGAACCTTGCATCCATCACGTCGGACGACTAGTATGTGATTTGGTGTTCTTTATGTTTTATCTATGTTTTGGTGCCTCTAGCCCAACTGTTTATGGACAATGTCCCTAGTCTCTATTTTGTATTTTTGTCATTTGGTGCAAATTTTGGTCAACAAACCTAGTCGAGGTGAGACCACATGTTTTGTAAGCGACTATATGTACTTCTTTTTTCCTACATGAATAGGACATTGACTTAAAAAACATAAAGGTTCATACCTATTTACTAAATAGGTCTATAAATATATATTTTAGGTTTATCTATTTAGTATTTATCTAATAAAAATATGACGATTTAATACTAGATTTAAATGAACTCACACTTTTAACATAAATCAATGAAGTTTAAAAATTAAATTAATTTATGGACAAATATTAAACATAATTATTAATATTAATTTGACTATCTAAATATTACCTTTACAAAAATTATAATGAAGGCATTAGTGTAAAGTAGATACATGATACATGTAATTATGTTAATTGTAGATGAATCCATCCGCAGTGTTAAACTTTAGAGACAAAAGGGTATTTAGAATTTTAACACTGTAAATTCAGAGACCCCTTTGTCTCTAAATTTTAACACTGCAAATGGATTTAGAGACCCCTGTAGTGAAATGTAACACTTCGGTATTAAAAATGAAGTGACACAATTAAAAATTATTGACATAAATGACTAATTCATATACTTGTTGTACTTTTTATTTGGTCATATTTTTATTCTTGGAGTATAATAGTCATTTACATTAATCATTATTAATTTTGTCACTTATTATCTAGTCATATATTTTAATCATGGACTAAATTAATCATTTAAGTTAGTCACTTTTAGTTTAGTCACTTATTATCTAGTCATATATTTTATCCCTAGACTAAATTAGTCATTTAAGTTAGTCGTTTTTAGTTTAGTCACTTATTATCTAGTCGTATATTTTATTCCTAGACTAAATTAGTCATTTAAGTTAGTCATTTTTAGTTCGGTCACTTAAAATTGCTCAAATTTAGTAGTAATTCACTTTAAATAATTGCGGTGACTAACTTTTCTAGTCACCTAGTCATTAATTTCATCATTTTTTTGCTAGTGACTAGTTCTCTAGCAGTTAGAACTAGTTTAACTCACAATAACTCAAATTAATTGAAATAGATTGCTAGAAATTAGCAAGCAATCATATTGAACTGAACTCAAGTGTCTCCAACTCGAATTAACTGAGTTAATTGAGTGACAACTGCCATGTCACCTCAGTTAACTACCTCCAAGTATTCTGCTAAAATTGAAATTGAAATTTTAATCTAGTTTGACCAAGGAAAGGTCAAAACTAGATTTTCTTCCTGTATTTTTAACATTTGATAGCGGCAAAAAATATTTAGTTGTGGGTCCCACCCAGGGGGTTCTATCCTGATGAGTTTTTGTAAATACCCTTCTCATTGCACTGGGTTACACTGAGTGGGTTGGAGTTAAGTGGAGGACTTGAGTAGGACCCACCTAAAGGCATCTACCTGATATGTTAGTAGATACATCTTCCTATTGCGCCGACTATGAGGAGTGGCCTTGTGTGGCATCGACAATACCTGGGTGTAAAGTGGGACAAGTGTGTGATGGCCAATGGATAGCAGTGAGAGTTAAAGGGTGTGTGGGGTATTTCGTGGAACTGTGGGCCAACCTAGAGGCTTAAGTTGAGAGGTTAAAGAGGCTGGCGTAATTCTTATCAAGCTGGCATTGAAAAGGTTGATCTCGGGATTTTAAAGACTTGGTCATGAGTGGCAGTCACAAGGAGCACGGTTAAGCACTGAGAGCAATAGTGTAAAGTGCACATAGAAGAAAGGTAAGGCTATATCCCTATGTCCATGTATTGGGAGCATCTTAGTGCCAATGGCTATTAGTAGTAAAGGAAAAAGCTTAGATTAACACAATGTTACAAAAATGTTGAGATATATGTAAAGGGCTTGCGTGGATAGGTGCAAAATGGATTTGAATACGTAAATCCTTCCCGATCCTCCAACTTATATTTAAATCTCCCACTATAATTTATATATAAATCTCAAAAAAAACAAAACATAAGCCCAACAAATTTTTTTTTTTAAGACATACACTAAGACGAGCCTAAAAACTTTTAAACATAATGCAAACCCTTTTCAAGTCACCCATACATATATTAACATAACTATTTATAAAACACCTCATTTATATAATTATTAATAAAAAACTTATTTAACTACTTATAAATTTATTCATAAAAGAAGTTAGTGTTGACAACGGAGGTTGTTCCCTTCGCAAGTAAGGACAAAGGTTGTAAATGCCATCGGAAGAAAAAAAAGACAAGAATCCGTGTTGAAATCGATAATAGGGACTTTTCTCATGGTATCAACAACCTTTGTCGCATTCTATGCCAAGGTCCCATTAAATCAAACCACGTAGAGCCAAAGAGGAGCAGGTAACCATATTCTCCATTGTGTCCGCAGATCTCCAAACTACATGTCTGTGTGTGGGGTTCGATCTGACAACCATTATTAGTATCACCAGGTTGGTTGGTTGTTGGTTGCTCTGTTAGACAGAATCAAGTGCTGTGTAAGCAGTTGGTTGTTATATCAGGTTGCTTTTTCCTGTGACTTGCAGTGCAAAGTTTTTTGAATTAACATGGATATGAAAGTAGAATGTATGTTTCTATCGCATTCAAAGTTTGTTTTCTATTTTTTTTCCCTCTTTGATACTCTGTTTTTCGTTAGAATTGACAGCAGGAACATAAAGCAGAGCGATGGCTTACAGTATCATGGCAGCTAGCTGCCATTGCCTGCATTTCACAAACACCGCTTCTCAGGAATGTAATTTGAAGAGAGCTTCTATCAAATCAAGACGTTTTCCTGGACTTTCAAGCTCGTTGTGGGGTTCTAATGTCTTCCAAGGCCATTTGAAGAGGGAGTTACCGGCATATAGAGATCTGGTATCATCATCCAAATGCTCAAACACAAATGCCCAGTTGGCTAATTTGTCTGGACAAGTAAAGGAAAAGGCCACTGAATTTGATTTCAAGGAGTACATGCGTTCCAAGGCAATGTCAGTGAATGAGGCACTGGATAGGGCTATCCCACTTCGTTATCCTGAAAAAATACATGAAGCTATGAGGTATTCTCTACTAGCAGGAGGGAAGCGAGTTCGTCCTATTCTGTGCATTGCAGCATGTGAGCTTGTGGGAGGGAGCGAGGAGATGGCCATGCCAACTGCCTGTGCAATGGAGATTATCCACACAATGTCTTTGATTCATGATGACTTGCCTTGCATGGACAATGATGATTTTCGCCGAGGTAAGCCTACAAACCACAAGGTCTTCGGTGAGGGCACCGCTGTTCTTGCAGGTGATGCTCTTCTTTCCTTTGCATTTGAGCACATTGCAGTGGCTACAAGTAAAACTGTGGACACTGATAGGGTTTTGAGGGTAGTGTCTGAATTGGGTACAGCAGTAGGCTCTGAAGGGGTTGCGGGTGGACAGGTTGCTGATATTACCTGTCAGGGGATTTCTTCTGTTGGCCTTGAGACTCTGGAATGGATTCACATTCACAAGACTGCAGTGCTCTTGGAGTGCTCTGTCGCCAGTGGGGCTATCATCGGTGGTGCTTCGGAGAATGAGATTGAGAGAGTTCGAAGGTATGCCCGTTGCGTGGGGCTTCTGTTTCAGGTTGTGGATGACATTCTGGATGTCACAAAATCATCAGAAGAATTGGGCAAGACTGCAGCAAAAGATTTGGTGAGTGATAAGGCCACTTATCCCAAGCTGATGGGTTTGGAGAAGGCAAAGGAGTTTGCTGATGAATTGTTGGAGAAAGCTAAGAAGGAGTTATCCTTCTTCAACCCAACTAAGGCTGCACCTCTGTTGTGTCTTGCAGATTACATTGCACAAAGACAAAACTGAGAAGCTTGCTAAAATGTGTTTTTCTGTATGCGTTTGTGCTTTGTTTTTCCACATGCTCAGACCTCTTTGTAATCTTGGACCGACTTTTGTTTAAATAATCTACTTTAACCTACCTCCCCTGGTATTGAATTTCAAGAAAAGATATTAAGCAGACCTACCTCCCATGGTGCTGAATGGTTGAGGCTAGCAGAAAGTATTAAGCACACAGAAACTCATTTTCATATGTTCTTGGTGCATGTGGTTTTCTGAAAATTAAATGGCTGTGTCATTATCAACAACAAGCCCTTAAATTATTAAATTTAATTGATATGGTTGTGCAAGACTATTTAACAAGCCCTTACATCAAAGATCATTCCGTCACTAAAGAAAATTGAACTTATGATCTTATGTGAGGAGGATGTTAACCATTCCTCCAATCACTCAAAATAAACCCAATTGACATGTATATAGTATTGTATCTTTCTTTAATTGTTTTTTAATCTTTTTTTTTCATTAACTTGTAGCATTAGTATTATTATTTGATATGAATATTATGTCTTTTAAGTCTTACTCACATAACAACACCTCTACCATACTAAGTTACAGATTTACTTTCCAAATGCATTTGACATAGAAGAGACATAAGTCTTTTAGGCCTGAACAAACCAAGAAAGTGTAGCATAACAGTTCTACATGGTACAATTATTATTCATATATATTTTAAAAATGATTTTGTTAATTATATGTTTCATTAATACATGTAATAGTGTCCATCATATAATTAATGTATGTATCAATGTTCCCATGCCAATGATGACCATTCACGAATAGAATATGGAGTGGATTTGAAGATTCTTTTTTATTTTTATTTTTTTAATTTTTTATTAGAGAAATAAGAGGCCACAACTTATCAACGCGACATTATACAAAGCAAGGGATATCGGGAGTATATACTCCAAACTAATGAAAGTGGAAATATATTGATTAATTATTCATGCGTGTGTCTATTGTATAAATGGTTTCTTTAAATAAGAATAAGTGATCTTAATAGCTATGTTATAATTAGATATTTAGTTCAAACTAATGCATCACTATCTCAATAATTTTTTCCACAATATCTCCCTGAATCTCTCAACAATTTGTCATCCCAACTTCTCTTATTTCTCTTGATTTATTATTCTTATGTAGACTTCTAGAATTAGTTTACATTATTATAAATCATCATTATATTATTTATTTTTTATTCATGATCACAAGTAGGCATTATTCCTTCATTAATTTCCATATGAATAAAATGCCTCTCCATCTTATGATTTTTATATGTTTCTCTGCTTGTTTAATCATTCATCTACCTATTTTTTGTAATGAATGAACAAATTCATGTTACCATATGCAACATGAGGACATGGATGGAAAACCATGTAGGCACACATATAATACTAAAAGTGGAGAAAGGAAAGTGGCTTAACCAATCAAGTTTGGATTTAAACTAAGAAACCTTAGGGAAAGACAAGAGTAAGTGAATATAGGAGGTGAATCCACTAGATTTATTAAGACCTTAAGATCATGTTAATGATGACCTTGGATGACCTAGGATTGTAGATGATTAGGAAAATTAAATTAGGTTTCTAATCAGGTTTTATTGGTGAATTAAATAGGGAAAGGGAGGTAATTAACTAGAGTTGATTAATTAGCAATTAATTTAATGAGTTAGAAACATTGATGCTATAAATGAAAGACAAGAATGAAGAGAATTCACCCTCAATTCAATATTGTAGATGATGAAGCTCATGGGGCTAAATTAGAGATTTGTAACAATCCTTCAAGTGTGATCCATGTCTAGAAATAACTTATACACTCAACCCCAAATTCCTATAAAAATAGATTTGCCTAAATTTCCAATACAGAGATACATATTCAATGTAAATGATAAAAACTAGATCTACTGCTATAAATAAAAATCAATCAAATATGTAAAGTAGAGGAACCTCATGTTCTAAACTAGAATGACATCTCCCTTTCCTTAACTATGATAGAAATTCCCATTAGGTTGTAGGCTTGAAGCATCCAAGGTATGAGTGGAGCTATGCAAGTGAAGATAAACTAAGACAAATCAATCAAACCTACAAGGCTAAAGCCAAGCTAGTTAATGGAATTCTTATAGAAGTGTTGGAGATGAAAAGTGAAAGCATCCCTAGGGGCTTAAAAGAGGTGGAAGGAATTCAATCACTAATATGTCTGTGTACCTAAAATTAGGACTTTCAAAGATAAGAGAATCCAAGAGAATAAAATAACTTTTATAAAGAGGAATGAATGGTATAAATAGAGAAAGGAGCATCCTCAAGGAATAAAGGAATGTGGTTTAGTTGTTGAAGCACCTAGGTTGTATGAAATCACCATACTACATATGTTGATTACATCCCACAAATTTTGTGTATCAATATCTTCATTTTTTATGCCGAAAGAAACTCTTCATAGTTGCTATAAGATAAAATACCTACTTTACACTTAACACCAAAGGTCAAGAAGGGTTTAAGGAGTTTGACTCAAATTGAAACTGTAAATAGAATGTCCCAAATTGGTTGGGATGGCTATGGATCCAAATTAATGCTGTAGAAATTTTAATACAATTATGTATTGCCTGGATTCTCCTGATCTAACAATTATATGCCACTATTAAGTACATAATCCTTCTACTAAAATCTTTGTGGAAATTTAATCGCCAATTGCAAACACATGAAGAAAGATCAATCACACATAACACATATGTTTTTACTAGGAAAGCATAAATCTGAAAACCACACTATCATATATTATGTATATATCATGGATCATGAAACAATCTCATACAAAAATCTAATCCAAGAGCTCTGAGTACAATATACAATCGTCTCACATTGTCATACAAAAATTGGAAAATACATGCGCCAATTTACTGCCTCCTGACAACCTGCCTCCACTGCATAATCCCTACTGATGACAATCCATGAATGAATGAGATCCTGCCTTGCCTTCACTGCGCAATCCTCATTGACGTCTCCAGTGTGTGTGTGGTTGCATGAGTGCACCCGGGTGTGTCACAACTGATAGTCAAACTATCCCTTTCACCTATCTCTCAACTGGGTCTCCACTGGATCTGACATGCATGCAGTTAACATTAATAAATCTTCAGTTGCATGTGAAATCACTCCATGTGAATTAATTTAATATTTAATTCACTGATCTCTCACTAGTGTATCTTTAGTTACAACTAGTTACAACTAGCACAATTGAGTTTAACTCACTTAACTGAGTTAAACTACTTTACAACTCACATAACTACACATCCAACTCTGTTACAACTTCGAATCACTCAGTTACAGCTAAGTCCACTTGCATGTCCCACCAACCAACTTTAGAACTCAAAATTCCTTTAGCTAACTGGTTTTCCACTTCAGTTAACTGAAATCAAGTGCTTCAAGAGAATAGATTAATATTTATTGTCCAATTATTATTAAGAGATAATAATAATCGACATGAATTTTATTTTTAGACATGCGATCTATAAATAGACTTCGCCCATGCATCTAAAAATAGAACCTTATCTATAAGTAGAATTTTCTCAACCATCTATAAATAGGTTCCCACTATAAATAGAATTTTCACACCATTCTAAAAATAGACATACACCTAAAAATAGCCTGCAGGCGCCACCTAGTGTAGGTGCTTAATTTTCACTAGGATCATCATCTTGTTGAATCTCAACACTCCCTCTCAACAAGAAAGGGATTATCCTTCACCTTGATCTTGTCTGTATGGTATTCGAATTTGATCCTATTAAGTGCCTTCGTCAGAATATTTGCATCCTGATATTCCGTAGGAATGTACTAAAGCAGCATGATCTCCCACTGCACACAATCTCTGATATGATGATACTAGATATCTATATGATTATATCTATCATGAAACACAAGATTAATCGATAGTTTAATGAAACTCTTATTATCACAATGAATCATTGTAGGATCTAAATGAGAACCAAACAAACCAACCAGGATCTTTCTCATCTAGATAGCCTCACATGTAGCTTGACTCGTTGCCATGTATTCTTCTTCCGTTGAATTGAGTGCCAGGGATCTCTGTTTCCTGTTGTACCAAGAAACAACTGTAGATCCGATAATGAGGACCCCTCCTGATGTGCTCTTTCTGTCCGTTGGGCTGCCCGCCCAATATGCATTCGTGAAGCCATGCAAATTCACCTCATTCATCTGTCTGTACCATAAGCCATACTCATATTTTCCCCTGAGATATCTCAGGACATGCTTGATCTCCTTCCAAAAGAGCTTGGTAGGCTTAACCATCGCTTGACTAAGCTGGTTCACTGCATAGCATATGTTCGGTCTTGTATTTACTAAATACATTAATGAACCCAATAATTGTCGATAGACAATAGCATCCACTACCTCTCCAGATGTAGCATCCTCTTTCCTCCAGTTTCCAGGAAGAGGAGTATCTATGGGTTTGCAACCCTCCATGTGAAACTTACCCAGTATCTCCCTTGCATACTTTCCTTGAGACACAAAAATTTCACCTTCTCGCTGCCATATTTCTAATCCAAGGAAATAATGAAGAAGGCCCATATCCTTCATCTCAAACTCCTTTGCAAGGTCCTCCTTGCATGAGTGTGTCACCTACTCATCACCAGTCAGTATTAAATAATCAACATAAATACCAATGATTAGAATCTTACCCTCCACCACAATTTGGTATAGGTTTTCATCCACCTCACTCTTGGTGAAGCCAAGTCCAGTGAAATAGTTGTCGATCCAAGTGTAGCAAGCATGGGATGCTTGCTTCAGACCATACAATGCTCTTTTGAGTCTGCACAGATGCGACTCACTACTGAAGATCTCAAATCCTTCAGGCTGCTTAATGTACACTTCTTCCTCAATGATTCCATTAAGGAATGCAGTCTTCACATCCATCTGATAAATGTGCCAACCCATCTACACTGAGAGAGAAAGGATGGTACTTATGGAAGAATACCGTGCGACAGGTGCAAAGGTTTCTTCATAATCTATCCCCTCGATCTGTGAGAAACCCCGGGCCACAAATATGGCCTTGTATTTCTCAACACTACCATCAAAAATTTGCTTTACCTTGTAGATCCATCTTGAACCTACCACTGATTTATCAACCAACCTTGGAATAATTTCCCAAGAACTTTTTCTGACAATGGAGTCATACTTCTCCACCATTGCATCTACCAATGTGGGCTCTGCACTGCTTTCTGAAAGGAAGATGGCTCAGTCATAATGCATTTGCTCACGAGAGCCATGTATCCAGTGAATCTATTAGGAGACTGTCTCTATCTACGTTGTGAAGTAGGGACTCCTACATTTTGTGCATCATCAAGCTTCAGCCTCTCAGCTTTTGTGGTACCCCTTCTACCAGTTCTGATGTTTGGCTCTGCTTGAGTGGACTCCTCCACTCCATGAACCTCCTCCTGTGGCTAATCCACATCTAGAGACTCAAATTTGGGAACCAAAAGTTCCTCCTCTGCATGTAAGTCTAGCTCCCTCTCAAGCGACAACTTCATGGCTTTCTCCTCATTGAATTTTATATCCCGTTGCACCATAGTCATTAGACTATTTGGAAAATACACACGATAATCATGGGGTGTTTCTGTGTACCCAAAAAATTTCCCAACTTCAACAGTCGGGTCCAGCTTCTTCCTGGCGTTCATGGTCACATGCACATAAAAAAATGAGCCAAAAATATTAAAGTGAGAAACATCTGGTTTCTTACCAGTAAAAGCTTCTTCAGGTGTACTCATTCCACGTACTCTATGAGGACAACGGTTTTGCACAAAAACCACAGTGTTGAATGCTTCCACCCACAAATGCATTGGTAGGCATGTTTGTGTCTAGGTAAGAATGATTTATCCACCGTAATCCGACATTAATTTTATCAATCCCGAAGCGTATCCTTTCAAGGCAACGCGCAAGGTATATGCAGGAACAAACACACAATCTGTCTCAACCAAGGGTTTATAATTAAGATTCAGAACATTGCCATGAGATGAAATCAAATACTGAACTTCAAAACAATCTTAACAGTAAAGGATAATAACAGTAACCATAACAAGAAACAGTTCACACACACGCAGACACAACACCTGATCAGAAGAGCGGGCCCAGCTCTCTGATCAGGGATGCGTTAGTCTTGAAAACGCTTAGAACAGAAAAACCATAAGTACTTTATTAATATGTAAGATGTGATTACAATATCCTTTTGGGTACCCCCATTTACAGGAACAATATCCATTTTATACACAGCACGAGAGATTAACAGATTTCCCTGGAATGTGGTAATCACGCATTCAGAAATACACAGCAGTTGGAAAAGCACAAACATCAGATATCTAGGATAGAACAAGGGGCCAAGAATAGGCCCAGAGAATCGTGACTCCAGCATCGCGATCTCCCTATAGCTGATCGTTACCAAATCTGTTGCAAAACCGCTGGAGTGAGGGTTCGTGTTCTCCAAAATGTAGTCAAGCACATATCTTAGTGCCGCAAATAGGTAAGACTCTGTGACTTTACTTCATTAATTAAAATATTCCAATTGGACAAGTTAGGGGTATTTACCTCATAATTTTAGCATGGAAAATGTAGGTAATTAAACACAAAAGGATAAAAAAGGATGATAAAAATGGTCAAAAAGGTAGCTAGATTTGGTGCCCAACATCTCCCCCCAACTAGCCTTCTGCATGCCCTCATGCAGTCCGCCGCCTCCGTAGGTCTGGGTTCTGCAAACTTTGAGCTTCATGAAGCCCGACAAGATCATACTCTAAAGCCATCTCTGTCCCTAGAAATTTAAATCCATCTAAAAGGAGAACTTCCTTCCACCAATCTGCTGGAACATTGTACATTAGGGTGTAAACTTCTGCACGCAACCAAATAACAGGATACTGAAACCAAAGCCCCATCCACTGGATCCCACATGTTTGAACACATGCCACATATCTGGGTACTCTGGCGAGTACTCGCATAAAGTTGGGTGCCCCAAAAGGCTCTCTGTTCCGGACAGCTGTCGGTGACATCATCCACCTTCTCTGACAACAATCAAGTGCCTCTTTTTGAAAAACAGTTAATTGATTAATACAAAGGTCGAGGCACCACCTTTGTGTCCTTAGCATTCTTTCTCTATTCTCCTCAAATTTCAAAAAGGTATGGTGTTTATTGTACATTGTATCTGACCTCCCATGTTCCCCTCTTACTATAAACGACTTTGTAACTTGATTAGACTCAAAAGTGTCACAAGCCTTCTGCCAATGGATTTGATTGAAAACATAAGAGGTGAGGGCCCTCATATGGATGTCTCCTACATGTGGGATTGGATTAAAATCTCTGTCCAGATGTAACAAATACCCATGCAGGTAAAACTCACACATCATCTACTAAGTTGGCAGATCATGATTCCTCATGATTCAGAGGAATTGTACACCATCTTCTATTTCATAACTGACCTCATTTTTTATGCTCTCCGTGTAGAATAAAAGAAAACGTTCATGCAAAAATAAAGAATAACAAGAAGCAGGGGGAAAACATGCCATCACCTCTTGCACCAGTTTGAACATCTGTTCCTTATCATCTTTCAATTCGGCCACTTGTTTTTCTAGCTGCTCCATCTTGAGTTGCTGCTTTGCATGCCTTATTCTCATAATATCTATGCCCTCCACATATCTGAAGATAGTTGTGGAGGCTCTTTCCTTAGTTCTTTTGATCTCATTCTTATACTGAGCCGCAGTAGACTTCCACGTCTGTAATTCGGTCACTAAGGCATACTCTCTGGCTTCGAACATTTTTTCAATCGGGTCTATTTCAGTTCCTGCTTCAACCCTAACGACATTGGATTTCCTATCTCGTGCGCTTGCATTTGTTTATTCATTTTTTCATCCCATGCACTTTCCTTCTCAAATCCATTACTTCCATTTTGAGCCGCATTACTTCCTTAAACTGCTGTTGGTATCTCTGTTTGATAGGAAATCTTCGCTGTCCATGCAACTCTGCCTCTTCTTGCTTGACCTGTATTTCTTCTGCCTCGGCAACTGGAGGTAAATCCCTTGGGACTGCCTTTGTCAGGCCAACGGTCAGTCCAACCTCCTTTACTTGTTCTTCTTCTGTTATTTCGTGCTTCACTCTTTTCATGCCTACATGCTCCATTGGTTCATTCGTCGGGACCGCTCCGCTTGGTACCTCCTCTTCACCAATGGCCATTCTCTCATCATGTACATTCTCTGCGACCAATGGTGACCTGGTACAATGCTCCCCTGCTGATATGCCTGTTGGGGCCTCTTCTGGTTGTGACCTTAATTTTAAATTCGAAGCCATAGGAATGGCAAAATTTTCTTCCTCTCTTTGCTATAGGGAACGAGTTACCCTTGTTCCCCTAGGAAGAAAGGTGGAAAACTAGAACAAATCTTTTGTATTCAACCCCGAGGTCGACGTTGGTTCTTGTGGAGTAGTGTCAGCCTCACACCTTAGTTCTCTC
Organism: Pinus albicaulis; assembly: GCA_034641835.2. NCBI lineage: Eukaryota > Viridiplantae > Streptophyta > Pinopsida > Pinales > Pinaceae > Pinus > Pinus albicaulis. The sequence goes on along the minus strand of CM076579.1, from coordinate 1,550,141,993 downwards.
ATCATTTCCTCCATGGTTTCTCTAGTTAGAGTGGTCATGAATTATTCTTCAATCAGATTACCCTCCTCCATCTGTTCCATGTCGACAGGAGATCCCTGTGGCGTGGCCTCGATCGCAATGTTGACCAATTCACCCTCTTTCATTTGCTGTGGGTTTACCTTCGTGCCCATCGCACTATATATTTGCTCAACTGACTCCATGGACAGGGCTGGTTCTTATGGAACAGCCTCAGTCGTAGTGTCAATGGGTATCTCTGCAACTTCCATCGATTCCACAAGTTCAGATTGCTCTTGGGGAACCATCTCTTCTTACGCTCTTCAGTCTCCATTTCCATCTCTTTAGGCTCCTCCTGATCAATGTAATCATCATCCTCTACAACTCCCTGCATGGCTTCATCCTCCTCTTCATCCTCCTGCATGGCTTCATCCTCCTTGATCAGGAGCTCAAATCTGAGCTTGGGAAAAAGCTCAAAAATGAAAGTGCTCAAATTGATTTGGAACTTGAGCGACGGGATAGGCCTCGGCGATACGATCCCAACGCCGCAAACGGCACTAAAAACCGACGTTGTATGAAGAAGTTATTCAACTTTGAAGTTCTTCAATTTCAGTTAAAAAAGGCCAGTTTGACTTTAGAAATTGGCAAATATTAAAAAAAGAATATTCGGGGAATATTCCATAGAATATTCCACAGAATATTCCATAGAATATTCCACAAAATATTCCTTGTGGACCAACCGTCTTGTGACAAGTGGCAATTTACAATTCGTTGTTGAGTTGACTGTGTAATTTTTGGTCCAATGAAGAGTTGCCACGTGGCAGGCCCGGAGGCCGCCACGTGGCCCCAAGTCACAATTGAATGGCGGGTTAAAAATTTATTTGGCTTCAGCAGGTTTTGAAACTGTGACCTCACAGCTACTACCACCACGCATTACCACTATACCATAAGCTTATGACTTGATATATGTTCAACTCAAATTCTAAATAAGATATGGTTTAATGTTGCAACGTTCAACAGTTAACGGTTAGCGCTTATTGCGCATGTGAACGAGGATTTTGTTAACTGCAACATTTAATTCTGCCGCCAATTTAGCACCCGTTCCCCCAAATTAGGCGGATGTGCCAGTTTAGTTCAGTTAACTGGCAGTGTCTCCACATTTAGTGGAGCTTGTTTAGGCCACACTGGTAGTTAGTAAATATGCCATATCTTTCACATGGGAGATCCTTTTGGAGAGAATTTTTTTTTGATTTTGGGTCTCTTCGACCTTCTGAAGCCATTGGCACAGGTTTCACAGCCATCTGAGGTCGTTTGCAGGTGATTTTTCTTCGTGGAAGTTCCAGGAGCCAATAGGGCCAAATCAGTTTGGGAGCTGCATTGGGAATTGTGCAGCCAGTGAATGTGGAACGAAGGTCATTCCTGAAGTTTTTCAGCATTCTGAATCCATTTCTACAGCTTGTTTTTCCTTTTGAGGAATTCTTCTCACTGTTTAGCTTCAGGGAAGCTTTCAGGGCCACCAGGGCCATTTCAGTGTTGGAGTTGTTTGGGGGCTATGTTCATCCATTTTTGGTGATTCAAAAGCCTGTTTCTGATATTTTCGACATTCTGAGTCTAATGGCAGAGGTTTCAGAACCAATTGAGGTCATCTTCACCTCTAAATTCTCCATGCAAGTCTAAAGGGCCACCAGGGACAATTGGAGAAAAGTATTGTATCAGGTACAATTTTCACTGTTTAGTGTTTGGGAAAGAGCATGTTTAGCTAATTCCTATCTTCTGATTCTGTATTTACAGTCAGATCTATCTTTCGAGACACTCTTATTCTTGTATTAGCCTTTGTAGCATTTTAATACAAGAGGACAAGCCTAGTTTGAGAGGCTTGGTCCAGCAGATGTAGCCCAGAGGAGGGGGTGAACTGCTTTATCATTTTGATGTCTTTATTTGCTGAAGATGATATGCTAAAAAAAACTGATATAAAGTGTTAAACAACAAATATACATAACTTGCATACACACATAATCATCTACTCAGCTGCAGAAAGTTATTTGTCTTATTCCGCAAGACATCAAACTTCAAGTATGTGTATGTCAAAGACTTCTAAGTGTTTACTTCATTATTTCTTTAGGAAGAGCCTGTAGAGGGCCAGGTAGCCTCTGGAACTCATCCTCTCTTTAGAGGTGACATGTCCGGTGAATGCCCCTACAGTCTATCTCTGTATAAGAAATAAGAAGTTTTTCACATTTTCAGAGGTCAATTGGAGTGTATAGCTCACATTAGAAATTATGGAAAATGGATACCTTGCACCCTTAAACAAGTACATTCCATTTTCAGATCAGATGGTATCAGACTCGGGTTGAGCATTCCTTATGGTCTTGAAAGGTGTAAAAACGATGCTCAGGAATTCTTGTTTTATTACCTTATTGGTTGCTGTAAAATGGTTGCATGTGAGTTCCTTGAGTTGAAAGGACCATTGGTGAGTCTTGGAAAAGGATTGAAGACTATTTTCATATCAATTTACCTCAAGATTAACAATGGAAAACAAACTCCAATAGTGTGTTTTATGGGCCTTGATTTAGAAGAGGACATGTTCTCTCATTGTTGGACTTTGCATCCAACTCATCGTCCCACGCACATGCAGCAAGAAGACAAAAATTTTGGCGCAAGTGGATCTATGGAGTCCATTATTGATGTGGAAAGGAAAGTTTCACATGAGGAAAATTTGCAGCAGCAAAAGTCGCCATGGAAGTGGCTTGGTGAGAAGTGGATGGACTGCTTATTGCAGTAAGTCATTACTCATTTTGTACATGCAAATTTTAGATTGGTATGCATGTATTTCAGTTGAAAAGTTGATGCAAGATTGCATGTAAAAGCAGTTTCAGTTGAAAGAATTTCTTTGTTGTTGCAAAATTTCGCCATGGAGGTGTAAAAGATGAGTATGATACTCACGTATGTTGCAGCAATGTCTTTTGGTTCAGCTCTTGATTTGGTTCAGCTCTTCATCACCCACGTTTTTTGAGATGATGCTTAGCATTTAGTATTTGAAAGAAGAGTTGAAGATGCACATGTACATAGAGGTTGTATGTGTAATTAGCGAACTGTATATAGTTCATTGTACATGATACATACACATATGTTTGTCAAGATGTATCTTGTTGTTTATCGACTTGCGTCGGTTGTGTGCACACTTGTTACAGAGCTTGTGTGTCATTTGTATAGCACATTTCATTGTCAACTGGTTGTTGATGTCATATGTTGCACAAGATGCTTTTGGTGTCGTTTGGTGCAGAGAACGAAGTGTCAGTGCAAATAAGTGAAAGATTCCATGAGTTGGAAAGGCATGCAAGAAAAGAGGGCACAAAGTTCAGCAAGTGTCATTGCTAGTTTCAGTATGGCAGATTGGTATGGCAAGAAAAATTGGTCGGGATTCGGCACAAGTACATGGCTCATTCAGCAAAATTCGCCATGTGAATATTTGGAAATTCAGGGAAATTTTTGAAGGCTGAAGAGAAGAGGATGTTTTTATTCTCTCATTTGCTGTACTACAGTTCAGCTCAGCATTTCAGTAAGCTTTTGGGGACCAAAAGCCTTCTCATTTGGGAGGTGTGATCAGGAGCTCAAGTCCAAGCCATGGAAAAAGGCTAAAAAATGAAAGTGCTCAAATTGATTTGGAACCTGAGCGACGGGATAGGCCTCGGCGATACGATCCCAACGCCGTGAACGGCAATGAAAACCGACGCTGTATGAAGAAGTTATTCAACTTTGAAGTTCTTCAATTTCAGTTAAAAAAGGCCAGTTTGACTTTAGAAATTGGGAAATATTAAAAAAAGAATATTCGGGGAATATTCCTCAGAATATTCCTTGGAATATTCCATAGAATATTCCACAGAATATTCTCTGTGGACCAACCATCTTGTGACAAGTGGCAATTTACAATTCGTTGTTGAGTTGACTGTGTAATTTTTGGTCCAATGAAGAGATGCCATGTGGCAGGCCCGGAGGCCGCCACGTGGCCCCAGATCACGATGGAAATGGCGGGTTAAAAGTTTATTTGGCCTCAGCAGGTTTTGAAACCGTGACCTCACAGCTACTACCACCACGCTTTACCACTATACCATAAGCTTATGACTTGATATATGTTCAACTCAAATTCTAAATAAGATATGGTTTAATGTTGCAACGTTCAACAGTTAACAGTTAGCACTTATTGCGCATGTGAACGAGGATTTTGTTAACTGCAACATTTAATGCTGCCGCTAATTTAGCACCGGTTCCCCCAAATTAGGCGGATGTGCCAGTTTAGTTCAGTTAACTGGCAGTGTCTCCACATTTAGTGGAGCTTGTTTAGGCCAGACTGGCAGTTAGTAAATATGCCATATCTTTCACATGGGAGATCCTTTTGGAGACGAATTTTTTTTTTATTTTGGGTCTCTTCGACCTTCTGAAGCCATTGGCACAGGTTTCACAGCCATCTGAGGCCGTTTGCAGGTGAATTTGCTTCGTGGAAGTTCCAGGAGCCACTAGGGCCAAATCAGTTTGGGAGCTGCATTGGGAATTGTGCAGCTAGTGAATGTGAAACGAAGGTCATTCCTGAAGTTTTTCAACATTCTAAATCCATTTCTACAACTCGTTTTTCCTTTTGAGGAATTGTTCTCATTGTTTAGCTTCAGGGAAGCTTTCAGGGCCACTAGGGCCATTTCAGTGTTGGAGCTGTTTGGGGGCTATGTTCATCCATTTTTGGTGATTCAAAAGCCTATTTCTGCTATTTTCGACCTTCTGAGTCTAATGGCAGAGCTTTCAGAACCAATTGAGGTCATCTTCACCTAGAGATTCTCCATGCAAGTCTAAAGGGCCACGAGGGCCAATTGGGGAAAAGTACGGTATCAGGTACAATTTCACTGTTTAGTGTTTGGGAAAGAGCATGTTTAGCTAATTCCTATCTTCTGATTCTGTATTTATAGTCAGATTTGTCTTTCGAGACATTCATATTCTTGTATTAGCCTTTGTAGCATTTTTAATACAAGAGGACAAGCCTAGTTTAAGAGGGTTGGGTCCGAATGGATGTGTGAGAGGGGGGTAGGCTGCTTTATCATTTTTATGTATTTATTTACTTTGAAGATGATATACTAGAAAACAAAACCGATATAAAGTGTTAAACAGCAAATATACATAACTTGCATACACACATAATCACCTACTCAGCTGCAGAAAGTTATTTGTCTTATTCCGTAAGACATCAAACTTCAAGTATGTGTATGTCAAAGACTTCTAAGTGTTTACTTCATTATTTCTTTAGGCGAAATTTTATAGAGACCGGAGTAGCCTGCGGAACTTGTCACTCTCTTTCAGAGAGTCATATAATAAAGTGAATTCCCCTACAGTCTATCTCTGTATAAGAAATAATAAGTTTTCACATTTTCAGAGGTCACTTGGAGTGTATAACTCACATTTGAAATTATGGGAAATGGATACCTTGCACCCTTAAACAAGTACATTCCATTTTCAGATCAGATGGTATCAGAGCTCGGGTTGTGAGCATTCTTTATATGGTGCAAAATGTTTTAAAACGAGTATGGTCAGTTCTTGTTTTATTGGTTATAAAATGGTTATGTGAGTTTTCTTGAGTTAGAGAAAGGATGTTGTTGTTGAGTCTTGGAAAAGGATTGAATACTATTTTCCTTATCCAATTTACCTCAAGATTAACTGGAAAACAAACTCCAATAGTGTGTTTTATGGCTGCGCCCAGTTTAGAAGGGATATGTTGTCTCTCATTGTTGGACTTTGCATCCAACTCGTCGTCCCACGCACATGTAGCAAGACGACAAAAATATTGGCGAAGGTGGAATCATGGATTCCATTATTGATGTGGAAAGGGAAGTTTCACATGAAGAAAATTTGCAGCAGCAAAAGTCACCATGGAAGTGGCTTGGTGAGAAGTGGATGGAATTCTTATTGCAGTAAGTCATTACTCATTTTGTACATGCAAATTTCAGATTGGTATGCATGTATTTTAGTTGAAAAGTTGATGCAAGATTGCATGTATAAGCAGTTTCAGTTGAAGGAATTTCTTTGTTGTTGCAAAATTTCGCCGTGGAGGTGTAATAGATGAGCATGATACTCACTTATGTTGCAACAATGTCTTTTGGTTCAGCTCTTAATCACCCACATGTTTTTGCGATGATGTACTTGTTGGTATTTGAAAAGAAGAGTTGAATTTGCACATGTACATAGAGGTTGTATGTGTAATTAGCAAACTGTATATAGTTCATTGTACATGATACATACACATATGTTTGTCAAGATGTATCTTATTGTTTATCAACTTGTTTTGATTGTGTCATACATGTTTATCGACTTGTGTCAGTTTTGTGCACATTTTTTTTACAGATTTTTTGTGTCATTTGTATAGCACATTTCATTGTCAACTGGTTGTTGATGTCGTATGTTGCACAAGATGCCTTTGGTGTCGTTTGGTGCAGAGAACGAAGTGTCAGTGCAAAGCAATGCAATATTCCATGAGTTGGAAAGGCATGCAAGCAAAGAGGGCACAAAGTTCAGCAAGTGTCATTGCTGGTTTCAGTATGGCAGATTGGTATGGCGAGAAAACTTGGTCGAGATTCGGCACAAGTACGTGGCTCATTCAACAAAATTTTCCATGTGAACAGTTGGCAATTCAGGAAAATTTTTGGAGGCTGAAGAGAAGAGGATGTCGTTATTCTCTCATTTTCTGTACTATAGTTCAGTTCTTCATTTCAGTAAGCTTTTGGGGACCAAAAGCCTCTCATTTGGGAGGTGTGATCAGGAGCTCAAATCTGAGCTTGGGAAAAAGCTCAAAAATGAAAGTGCTCAAATTGATTTGGAACCTGAGCGACGGGATAGGCCTCGGCGATACGATCCCAACGCTGCGAACGGCACTGAAAACCGACGCTGTATGAAGAAGTTATTCAACTTTGAAGTTCTTCAATTTCAGTTAAAAAAAGGCCAGTTTGACTTTAGAAATTGGGAAATATTAAAAAAAGAATATTCGGGAAATATTCCTCAGAATATTCCTTGAAATATTCCATAGAATATTCCACAGAATATTCCCTGTAGACCAACCGTCTTGTGACAAGTGGCAATTTACAATTCGTTGTTGAGTTGACTGTGTAATTTTTGGTCCAATGAAGAGTTGCCACGTGGCAGGCCCGGAGGCCGCCACGTGGCCCCAGATCACGATGGAAATGGCGGGTTAAAAGTTTATTTGGCCTCAGCAGGTTTGGAAACCGTGACCTCACAGCTACTACAACCACGGTTTACCACTATACCATAAGCTTATGACTTGATATATGTTCAACTCAAATTCTGAATAACATATGGTTTAATGTTGCAACGTTCAACAGTTAACGTTTAGCGCTTATTGCGCATGTGAACGAGGAGTTTGTTAACTGCAAAATTTAATGCTGCCGCTAATTTAGCGCCGGTTCCCCCAAATTAGGCGGATGTGCCAGTTTAGTTCAGTTAACTGGCAGTGTCTCCACATTTAGTGGAGCTTGTTTAGCCCAGACTGGCAGTTAGTAAATATGCCATATCTTTCACATGGGAGATCCTTTTGGAACGAATTTTTTTTTTATTTTGGGTCTCTTCGACCTTCTGAAGCCATTGGCATAGGTTTCACAGCCATCTGATGTCGTTTTCAGATGATTTTGCTTCGTGGAAGTTCCAGGAGCCACTAGGGCCAAATCAGTTTGGGAGCTGCATTGGGAATTGTGCAGCCAGTGAATGTGGAACGAAGGTCATTCCTGAAGTTTTTCAGCATTATGAATCCATTTCTACAGCTCATTTTTCCTTTTGAGGAATTCTTCTCACTGTTTAGCTTCAGGGAAGCTTTCAGGGCCACCAGGGCCATTTCAGTGTTGGAGCTGTTTGGGGGCTATGTCCATCCATTTTTGATGATTCAAAATCCTATTTCTGCTATTTTCGACATTCTGAGTCTAATGGCAGAGGTTTCAGAACCAATTGAGGTCATCTTCACCTCGAAATTCTCCATGCAAGTCTAAAGGGCCACCAGGGACAATTGGGGAAAAGTACTGTATCAGGTACAATTTCACTGTTTAGTGTTTGGGAAAGAGCATGTTTAGCTAATTCCTATCTTCTGATTCTGTATTTACAGTCAGATCTGTATTTCGAGACACTCATATTCTTGTATTAGCCTTTGTAGCATTTTTAATACAAGAGGACAAGCCTAGTTTGAGAGGCTTGGTCCAGCAGATGTAGCCCAGAGGGGGGGTGAACTGCTTTATCATTTTTATGTCTTTATTTGCTGAAGATGATATGCTAAACAAAACTGATATAAAGTGTTAAACAGCAAATATACATAACTTGCATACACACATAATCACCTACTCAGCTGCAGAAAGTTATTTGTCTTATTCCGCAAGACTTCAAACTTCAAGTATGTGTATGTCAAAGACTTCTAAGTGTTTACTTCATTATTTCTTTAGGCAGAGTCTGTAGAGGGCCAGGTAGCCTCTGGAACTCATCCTCTCTTTAGAGGTGACATGTCCGGTGAATGCCCCTACAGTCTATCTCTGTATAAGAAATAATAAGTTTTCACATTTTCAGAGGTCACTTTGAGTGTATAGCTCAATTTGAAATTATGGGAAATGGATACCTTGCACCCTTAAACAAGTACATTCCACAGTTCAGATCAGATGGTATCAGAGCTCAGGTTGAGTATTCCTTATGGATGCATGTATGAGTTTTCTTGAGTTGGAAGGATAGTTGTTGTTAGCTGAGTCTTGGAAAGGATTGAAGACTATTTTCCTTATCCAATTTACCTCAAGATTAACTATGGAAAACAAACTCCAATAGTGTGTTTTATGGCTGCTTGATTTAGAAGGGACATGTTGTCTCTCATTGTTGGACTTTGCATCCAACTCATCGTCCCACGCACATGCAGCAAGAAGACAAAAAGTTTGGCGCAAGTGGATCTATGGAGTCCATTATTGATGTGGAAAGGAAAGTTTCACATGAGGAAAATTTGCAGCAGAAAAAGTCGCCATGGAAGTGGCTTGGTGAGAAGTGGATGGACTTCTTATTGCAGTAAGTCATTACTCATTTTGTACATGCAAATTTCAGATTGGTATGCATGTATTTCAGTTGAAAAGTTGATGCAAGATTGCATGTAAAAGCAGTTTCAGTTGAAAGAATTTCTTTGTTGTTGCAAAATTTCGCCATGGAGGTGTAAAAGATGAGTATGATACTCACTTATGTTGCAGCAATGTCTTTTGGTTCAGCTCTTGATCACCCACATGTTTTTGGGATGATGTACTTGTTGGTATTTGAAAAGAAGAGTTGAAGATGCACATGTACATAGAGGTTGTATGTGTAATTAGCGAACTGTATATAGTTCATTGTACATGATACATACACATGTTTGTCAAGATGTATCTTGTTGTCTATCGACTTGTGTCGGTTGTGTGCACACTTGTTACAGAGTTTGTGTGTCATTTGTATAGCACATTTTATTGTCAACTGGTTGTTGATGTCATATGTTGCACAAGATGCTTTTGGTGTAGTTTGGTGCAGAGAACGAAGTGTCAGTGAAAAGCAGTGCAAGATTCCATGAGTTGGAAAGGCATGCAAGCAAAGAGGGCACAAATTTCAGCAAGTTTCATTGCTGGTTTCAGTATGGCAGATTGGTATGGCAAGAAAACTTTGTCGGGATTCGGCACAAGTACATGGCTCATTCAGCAAAATTCGCCATGTGAACAGTTGGCAATTCAGGAAAATTTTTGAAGACTGAAGAGAAGCGGTTGTTTTTATTCTCTCATTTGCTGTACTACAGTTCAGCTCAGCATTTCAGTAAGCTTTTGGGGACCAAAAGCCTCTCATTTGGGAGGTGTGATCAGGAGCTCAAATCTGAGCTTGGGAAAAAGCTCAAAAATGAAAGTGCTCAAATTGATTTGGAACTTGAGCGACGGGATAGGCCTCGGCGATACGATCCCAACGCCGCAAACGGCACTGAAAACCGACGTTGTATGAAGAAGTTATTCAACTTTGAAGTTCTTCAATTTCAGTTAAAAAAGGCCAGTTTGACTTTAGAAATTGGCAAATATTAAAAAAAGAATATTCGGGGAATATTCCTCAAAATATTCCTTGGAATATTCCATAGAATATTCCAAAAAATATTCCATAGAATATTCCACAGAATATTCCACAGAATATTTCACAAAATATTCCTTGTGGACCAACCGTCTTGTGACAAGTGGCAATTTACAATTCGTTGTTGAGTTGACTGTGTAATTTTTGGTCCAATGAAGAGCTGCCACGTGGCAGGCCCGGAGGCCGCCACGTGGCCCCAAGTCACAATTGAATGGCGGGTTAAAAATTTATTTGGCTTCAGCATGTTTTGAAACCGTGACCTCACAACTACTACCACCATGCATTACCACTATACCATAAGCTTATGACTTGATATATGTTCAACTCAAATTCTAAATAAGATATGGTTTAATGTTGCAACGTTCAACAGTTAACGGTTAGCGCTTATTGCGCATGTGAACGAGGAGTTTGTTAACTGCAACATTTAATGCTGCCGCCAATTTAGTGCCCGTTCCCCCAAATTAGGCGGATGTGCCAGTTTAGTTCAGTTAACTGGCAGTGTCTCCACATTTAGTGGAGCTTGTTTAGGCCACACTGGTAGTTAGTAAATATGCCATATCTTTCACATGGGAGATCATTTTGGAGAGAATTTTTTTTTGATTTTGGGTCTCTTCGACCTTCTGAAGCCATTGGCATAGGTTTCACAGCCATCTGAGGTCGTTTTCAGGTGATTTTGCTTCGTGGAAGTTCCAGGAGCCACTAGGGCCAAATCAGTTTGGGAGCTGCATTGGGAATTGTGCAGCCAGTGAATGTGGAACGAAGGTCATTCCTGAAGTTTTTCAGAATTCTGAATCCATTTCTACAGCTCGTTTTTCCTTTTGAGGCATTCTTCTCACTGTTTAGCTTCAGGGAAGCTTTCAGGGCCACCAGGGCCATTTCAGTGCTGGAGCTGTTTGGGGGCTATGTTCATCCATTTTTGGTGATTCAAAAGCCTATTTCTGCTATTTTCAACCTTCTGAGTCTAATGGCAGAGTTTTCAGAATCAATTGAGGTCATCTTCACCTCTAAATTTTCCATGCAAGTCTAAAGGGCCACCAGGGCCAATTGGGGAAAGTACTGTATAAGGTACAATTTCACTGTTTAGTGTTTGGGAAATAGTATGTTTAGCTAATTCCTATCTTCTGATTCTATATTTACAGTCAGATCTGTCTTTTGAGACACTCATATTCTTGTATTAGCCTTTGTAGCATTTTTAATACAAGAGGACAAGCCTAGTTTGAGAGGCTTGGTCCAGCAGATGTAGCCCAGAGGGGGGGTGAACTGCTTTATCATTTTTATGTCTTTATTTGCTGAAGATGATATGCTAAACAAAACTGATATAAAGTGTTAAACAACAAATATACATAACTTGCATACACACATAATCACCTACTCAACTGCAGAAAGGTATTTGTCTTATTCCGCAAGACATCAAACTTCAAGTATGTGTATGTCAAAGACTTCTAAGTGTTTACTTCATTATTTCTTTAGGCAGAGCCTGTAGAGGGCCATGTAGCCTCTAGAACTCATCCTCTCTTTAGAGGTGATATGTCCGGTGAATGCCCCTACAGTCTATCTCTGTATAAGAAATAAGAATTTTTCACATTTTCAGAGTTCACTTGGAGTGTATAGCTCACCTTTTGAAATTATGGGAAATGGATACCTTGCACCCTTAAACAAGTACATTCCATTTTCAGATCACTCCTCTTCATCCTCCTACATGGCTTAAGGTTCTTCTGCCCTAGCAGCCACAACGGCTTCTATATCCTCCTCTGTGGAATTTAGAAACAATTCCCACGGAATCAGGATCTTCTCAATGGCATTCATTACTAGCAACTGGACCAGGCCATGGTGAGAGAGGACTGCCAACACCTGTTGCGCCCCCCGAGACAAATTTTCCATCAAATGAAGGCTCCTTAACAGAAAATAAAGCATATTCATTGAGAAGGGCTCTGCTTATGGAAATCGCAAATGAGCCAATATGCAGAGGTGATATTTGAAGATAGTAGAATATCTTCCTTCACATGTCATATACTTTATAACAACCTTTGCAACTCATTCCCATGGACGAGGTAATGAATTTTTGTCCTATCCCCGACCCTTCTGCGCAATACTTTCTCCAGCTTGCAGAAAAGCTTCAGGAAGTTCCGAGAGGGGCGTTCTCCTTGAAAACCAGCATTCTCTGCCTTGTGGAAATCCACTGAATTCAGCGATGGTTTCTTCTATCACTGGAATTTCGATTCCACGAACCCGAGAAACTCCTTCTTCCAAATTCAATGCGAATTCCATCGTGATTTCTTCATCCCATCTGTTTAGCTTGTCAAAGTAAACATCCCAACCTGCATTTTCAAATACTTTGCATTTTCAAATACTTTCCATACCTCCCAATTACTCTGGATTCTCGTTGAATCATCAGGTTCATGTCGCATAAATCGACCACCCATTGCTGTAGAGGCGAAGTCAGCACGACGACTACAGTTAGCTGGTAGGGGGGAGTGACATGGCTCCAAATTGTTAGCAACTGAAATAAAGTCATGCCCACTTTCGAATATAATGGATAGAGAGTACTAGTATGCTTGGGAGTAATGACAGATTATGGTAGTACTGTTATATATTCTCAAAATTTAATGCAGTATGTTGGGAGGTGACTGATATGACTTCCGTGCGTACAAGTACGCATTCCAACTCATACTGTATGATTACAGGGTACTTGAACTCATTAAATTTGGTTTGGTGGGAATCGTGTGTCATAAATACCTTTATGAAGTACGCCGTCATTCATTATGACGATTCCCTTTCCCCAACTAAATGATGGCTGTCCTTGGCACGTTTGACCGTCCTTTTGGAATATTTAATTAAATCTATAAAATCAACGGAGACGTACCTGCGGACTTACCTTAAAGTGGAATAGCGGCAAAAATATCTGTCATAGTATCAGCACGTCAGTGAATAACATGAATAGTGAGTAACGACAACAGTGAGTAACAGCAGCTACGGAGCAACAACAGTTGCGGAGTAACAACAGTTGCGAAGTAACAATAATTTCAGAGTAACAACATCGGCGGTGTAACAACAACTTCAGAGTAACAACATCGGCGGTGTAACAACAAATTTAGAGTAACAACATCAGTAGTGTAGCAGCAACTTCGGAGTAATGACATCGGTAGTGTAGCAGCAACTTCGGAGTAACAACATCGGCAGTGTAACAGCAACTTCGGAGTAACAGTATCGGCGGTGTAACAACAACTTCGGAGTAACAACATCGGTAGTGTAGCGACAACTTCGGAGTAACGACATCGATAGTGTAGCAGCAACTTCAGAGTAACAGTAGTTACCGAGTAACAACATCAGTGAAACAAAATATCTTTATAGCAGCACTGATGGAGTAACACACCGAATGTTACTTTCCTCCTGGCCATATTTCTTTATTATTCCTAAAAAATACGAATAAGTAATTAATAACCACATATTATCTTCATTTTTTTTTTAAATTTTATTTTATTTAATTTTATTTAACAAAGAGTGAGAGTGTCTTCTGTTGCAATAACCATTAGATCAACTGAATCTGAAAGGGTTTTAACAAAGGCATCTTTAGAGGCTGGACGATGGTATAATTTTAGATGGTGTCCATTCACCACAAACGTGGTCTGATTCTCATCAATTGTAATCAATGTAACTGTCCCATTTTTGAACACTGCATCCACTTGATATGGTCGCATCCAGTGAGTGCGAATCTTGCCTTTGAAATCCTTAAATCGAGAGTCATACAGTAACGCCCAATCCCCTTCATGAAACACCTTAGTTTTGATGAATTTATCATGCCATTTCATTCTCTACTATTGAACAACAGTAGTTCTCTGGATAGCTACTGATCGAATCTCATCTAACTCATTCAACTGTTCCAGTCGGTGTTTCTGTGCTTCTGATAGATCTAAGCCTACTTCCAGAGCTATTCTAAGTGTGCTAATTTCAAATTCTACTGGAAACAAGGGGGATTTACCATAAACTAATTCAAATGGAGAAAAACCTGTTGTGTTCTGCCATGTTGTCCTATAGGCCCATAAAGTTTCTGGAAGTTTTTGTGCCCAATCCTGACGATGACTTGCTACTGTCTTTGTCAAGATATTTTCCAATACCTTGTTTGTACTCTCTACTTGCCCATTCGCCTGTGGATGATAGGGGGTTGTTACTCTATGTTTGACCCTGTATTTATGCATCACTTTATCTATAATATGAGATGTGAACTGTGATCCTCCGTCTGATACAATTTCTCTAGGAGTCCCATACCAAGCAAAGATTTCTTCAAAAATGAAGTCTGCCACTACTTGCTCTATTTCTCTCATGACTGCTCTAGCTTCCACCCATTTAGTTACATAATCAGTACAAACTAGGATGTAGGCTTTCTAATGAGACGGTGGGTTAAAGGGTCAAATGAAATCGATGGCCCATTTCTCAAATGGTTCAAGGACTATCTGGGGTTGAAGAGGCATTTCATCTGCTCTCCCAGGTTGTCCCATCTGCTGACAGCTATCACACCTTCGAATATAATCTCGACCGTCACGAAAGATGGGGGGCCAATAATATCCAATCTGCAGCACTTTATGACATGTCCTTTTGTCTACAAAATGTCCTCCACAGGGTCCATCATGTGCGGCCTTTAAGATCTCATAAATATCATATTTTTCCACACAATGCCGAATCTGCTGGTCAATCCCTGTATGGAAGAGATATCCTGCCATCTGTAATGTTCCAAATAGGGAAAAATAAGCTCAGTAGGGAATATCTTAAGATATTCCACTATGGAATCACAAAAATAAGGAATCACACCAATAGATATAAACCAGAGATAGAATGGTAGGGCATTTACTGGTTATAACACCTCTAAAGAGAGGGTGAAAACCAGAGGCTTCCTGGTCCATTCTAGACTCTGTCTATAGAAAGGGTGAAACACAGCAAGTGTGGGAATGACACACTCCTCTTATATTTTTCTGCCCTTGGGAACCTTAGATCTACAGATCTAAAGAATGGATCCAAAAGAGAAGAAAAAACCAAACAAGTAAGAAGCAGTGAATTCCACTCTCAGGAAAATCTGCAATAGGCTCAAGGAAAACGTTGTATAAGCAAGCCAATGTAAAAATAATGCAGAACAGGGTTGGTTTACATTATTTTAGGCTGTGTGGAACCTCCATGCATAGTTTCAGAAAAAAAAAATGGGTTTAGAGGGCTTAAAAAGATCTCCCACAATCAACACTAGCCGAAAATCAGCTATAGGAGAGGGTTGAGTTAATAGAGAAATCCTCCTTCAGGAATTGCGCAGTTTCTGCTGGGAGTCACTAGAAATCAGCCATTAAAATCATATTATAGTATGGAAGCAAGATATCAGATCCATAATGAATTTCCTTTGTAGAGGCATTGAATTTACATGAAGCAAGAGAAAGAATTCTTCAGAGATTATAGCAATAATACATGGAAAAGCTGCAAAAAAGACTTGAAAACGTCCTATATGAGGAGCTTCAGCTGCTGTAGGTTAAAAATCAGATCTAAAACTGATATATGACTGAGACATCAGCTCCATACCAGATCTGGAAACTACTCAGCCTTCTTAAGAAGAGCCCCTTGGGGTTTCATCAAAATATTGCATAACCAAGTGTAGATCTAGCTTTTAATACACTGAACTACAGAAAAATTTAGAGATTTCTGAAGATGGCTTTCATTACATCATATATCAGATCAGAATATGAATAGATCAGAAAACTACTTTACAAATCTTCAGTGAGAGGCAAGCCTCAATCACCAGAAAGCAAGTACAATGAGAAATCTAAACAACAGTGAAACTTGTACATGAAAATAACGCAGTTCTCTAGAGAAACAGCGTAGTAGTTTGACTGAAATGTTACAACATATAAGAATTACAGATATGAAAGTAAAATGAGAGTGAGATCCTCTTCCAGGTGGTCACAACACACCCTCCCTGAGAGAAATCTCCTCTAAAACAACTAGATCTTGCAAATCCAGTTCACCCAATTGCTGCAACTCACAAACAACTGCAAAACCCTCAACAGGACCAGTGCTGCTATAGAGATGAAGCTTGGCCATAATTCTGGATAGTGGAGAGATGCATCACAATCTCCTCCAAAGAGATACTCCATGGAAGGAGAGAGGATTCCTAAACAGGAAATCCTCTTCCCTTAGGCTAAACAGCCAAGAGACTAGAGTTGCTACAGTAACTTCTCAAATTATTCAACAACCTTTTCTTGCTGCCTCTTCTTCTTTTTATAACATGAGGGCTTGCCAAAACCCTAAACCATATTCTTCAACTTATCCTCTTTCACACATGAGATCCTCTTCTAGAAGTATGTTGTGCTTGATGGATAAGCTTCCCTCCAATCTGTGCTGTAGGTGGGGCCAAGATTGACCCATTCAAATGAATTTCCCCTTTTCACACTTAGGGGTGTTTAATATAATAGCCCAGATTTATCCCCTTTCACATTGGTCATGTATTTATTCTCAAGTTAGGAGTTTAATAAACCTCCTTCACATACTTTTATTCATGAATAAAGCAAACTGAAGTTAAAATGCAATATTCCCATTAGCTGCAAAAATTGGGAACATTACAGTCTCCCTCGGCAAAATGTTGCTTGCCCTCAAGCAACTCTTATTGTAGATGCAAACCATCCATTCCCTCCAAATGGCATCCACATAAGGAAGGATTCTTCCATATACTGCAATAAGTTATGTATGTTTGGTTCCAAATTTGTCTTCTACCAATGCATGAGGTGACTTCCAATTGTGAGGTTAGATGTCCTCTTCTTACGATGAAGTACAAGATGACAGATACATGATGTCCAACATAATCACAAACACATGTGAGACATAAATTAAGGTAGCTCCTGCCATAAAGGAAGAGCTTCATCATGCAGAAAATTCCTCCATCACATGTTTGTGAACTTGAATAAGCATTGCTATGTCTCCATTCTTAGCCCTATTGGCCTTGTTGGATCCAAACTCCATCATTTCAGCGTTATGCAAAGAAGAAGGAAAGGAGTAATATGGGTAAATAAAAGATGTCAAACCATATTCTCAAAATCAACCACCGGATCAAGGCCCTTTGCTGCCATCCTCCATCTCCTCCATGTAACATGGACAAGTGAAGCTTCCCAAAATATGATGTGCATTCCTTTATTTGCTGCATTTTATCTTCGATACATAAGGCATGAATCAAAAAATTATGAGCCATGGGGTGGTCACCATACTCATTCAAAGCACCAAAGCAACAAGGGATCTTGCTACCCTCTTTCCTCCTCATGTGCATTATGAAACCAAACCATGCTAATGGACATATGATATGTCACATCAGCCCAATACAAGTACCATCATCAATGCACATCTTGAAATAATCATGCCAAATTTTTCTCCATGCAAAACACATAGACATAGGAGATGTCATGTGGTGGCCATACCTTCTCAAGTGAAAAAAAATTGTACATGCCTTCTCTTGCTGCAACATAACATTGAAATCCAAGGCATGACTCAGAAAATAATGAGCTATTGGGTAGCAACCATACTCACCCAAAAGCATCGATAGCAACAAGGACTTTGCAGCCTTCTTGCCTCATCAACATGTGGATCTTGGAGCAACAACACAATGATGAACATGTAAAATGTATTATCAACATAGTACAAGCAAGCTCCCTCATACCACATCATGTGGGAGTCATTCCCCCTCCCAAGCCAAGGTTCATGCATGAAATATACCTCCAACAGAAATGCATGTGGACATATTAGACATACTTCAAGCATAGGTGAATACATGGACATAAAATTTAACATGTGATGTCCAATTCTCCTTCTAACAACCACATCATCCATGCTTCATCTTCATATAATCTACTAATGATGTACCAATCATGAGATAAGTGAATGAGAATCTTTGGGTAGATATCATGCTTACCCCAGGGCAACCAGTGCTGCCATGCCTCCTTATACTTTTCATAGTTGCTCTTCAAGGCATAGATCAGAAAAATAAGTGCCTTTGGAGAGTAATAAAAGTCTCCCAAGGGAAACCAACGTAACCAAGATTTCTAGTCCATATATATGTCTACAAGTGATCATGTGATCCCTTTCTCACCATACTCATCCACTCACTCAAATATGGAAGTTGAGTGATGTGCTGCACAATCATGGCATTCTCCATTTGTAGAATACCATCTCCTTTAACCCACTGAAGAAATTTGCATCTCATGGAATACTGAAATGCATCTCTGTTGTGATCTCTTAGTGAGACCCTCTTCTCATGTATGGTCTTCCAAAACTAGTGAAGCTTTGCATCTACACATGCTCCAAGAATGATGAAGCCTCTTTGTCACAGCCACTATGTGACAACACTGTGATATACTTTTTCTTCAAATCAGCACTTTGATCTAACCCTTGGCTATGCATAGATCTTGAAATAATATGTGCTAAAATCTTGTGCATACCTTGGATCAAATGATATGTGGGAACTTCTTGACAGAACACAAGAGTTCCTCCATTCAGATAAATGATGCCTCCAGCTGCTGGTAAGAATGATGGCCTCCTTTCTTCAAGTATACCAGTGCTGGAATCTTTCTTCTCCTCCTCATGCATCTCCTGATTCATGCATGGGACCCAATGTGATAAGGTCTCAAGACTACCTTGCAAAGATGCAAGTGCCTCTTCTCTAGATGCAAGCTCCTTAGCAGCAGGTAGTGAAAATGGAGATCTCTTGCCCAAAGTGACAAGATTGACATTCTCCTTTGTTTCCTTGGGAGATGTCTCTTTGTAGCTCATCTTCTTCCTCTCCTCCTCAAACTCCTTGAGATTTTCTTCAATACTCTTCAATGTTTGAAAAAGAAACAATAAGATCTCTTCTTCAGTCATTCTCCCTACCTCGTGATGATAAAAAGTGTATAGTTCTTCCTCTTCATCTTGAAACCCTTTAGGAGTTTCTTTACATCTCTTTTCTTCATTGCTATACCTCTCACCTTCTTCAAATAAAGTGGGCATAGCGGATCTATGAGGAGATCTAGGATCCTCCAGTCTTCTACTTTGCTGATAGGAAGTGCTAGGGCTTCCTTCTTCTTCTTGAAATCTCATGCATCTCTTACTGCAACTTGCTTCTCCTCGAAACCCTCTAGGAGTCTCGGTGCTTCTTCTTTCTCACTTCTGATTTACCTCTTGGGAGAGGCCCTTCTCAAATCTGAAGAATGATGAGAATAATCTCATCTGATCCATCAAAATGATCTCTTCTTCTACTCTTTAATTCACTGGTACCTTGATCTCACAGGCTGTGCCAGAGATCATGCTCTGATACCACTGTAATGTTCCAAATAGGGAAAAATAAGCTCAGTAGGGAATATCTTAAGATATTACACTATGGAATCTCAGAAATAAGGAATCACACCAATAGATCTAAACTAGAGATAGAATGGTAGGGCATTTATTTCTTATATCACCTCTAAAGAGAGGGTGAAAACCAGAGGCTTCCTGGCCTGTTCCAGACTCTGTCTATAGAAAGTTGGTGAAACATAGAAAGTGTGGGAATGAAAAAATCCTATTATATTTTTATGCCCTTGGGAACCTTAGATCTATAGATCTAAATAATGGATCCAAAAGAGAAGAAAAAACCAAACAAGTAAGAAGCGGGAAATTCCACTCTTAGGAAAATCTGCAATAGCCTCAAGGAAAACGCTGTACAAGAAAGCCAGTGTAAAAATAATGCAGACCAGGGCTGGTTTCCATTATTTTAGGCTGTGTGGAACCTCCATGCATAGTTTCAGCAAAAAAAAATGGATTTAGAGGGCTTAAACAAATCTCCCACAATCAACACTAGCTGAAAATCAGCTAAAGGAGAGGGCTGAGTTAATAGAGAAATCCTACTTCAGGAATTGCGCAGTTTCTATTGGGATTCACTGGAAATCAGCCATTAAAATAATATTACAGTATGGCAGCAATATATCAGATCCATAATGAAGTTCCTTTGCAGAGGCATTGAATTTACATGAGGCAAGAGCAAGAATTCTTCAGAGATTATAGCAATAATACATGGAAAAGCTGCAGAAAAGACTTGACAACGTCCTATATGAGGAGCTTCAACTGATGTAGGTTAAAACTCAGATATACAACTAATATATGACTGAAACATCAGATCCATACCAGATCTAGAAAATACTCAGCCTTCTTAAGAAGAGCCCCTTGGGGTTTCATCAAAATATTGCATAACCAAGTGTAGATCTAGCTTTTAATACACTGAACTGTAGAAAACTTTAGAGATTTTTGAAGATGGATTTTATTACATTATATGCCAGATCTGAATATGAATATATCAGCAAACTAATTTAAAAATATTCAAGTGAGAGGTAAGCCTCAATCACTAGAAAGCAAGTACAATGAGAAATATAAACAACAGTGAAACATGTACATGAAAATAACGTAGTTCTCTAGAGAAACAACGCAATAGATTGAATAAAATGTTACGACAGATAATAATTACATATATAAAAGTAAAATGGGAGTGAGATCCTCTTTCGGGTGGTCACAAGACACCCTCCTTGAGATAAATCTCCTCGAAAACAGCTAGATCTTGTAGACCTAGTTCACCCACTTGCTGCAACTCACAAACAGCTGCAAAACCCTCAACAGGACCAGTGCTGATATAGAGATGAAGCTTGGCCATAATGCTGGATAGTAGAGAGATGCATCACAATCTCCTCCAAAGAGCTACTCCATGGAAGGAGAAAGGATTCCTAAACAGGAAATCCTCTTCCCTTAGGCTAAATAGCCAAGAGACTAGAGTTGCTGCAACAACTTCTCAAATTCTTCAACAACCTTTGCTTGCTACCTCTCCTTTTTTTTATAACATAAGGGCTTGCCAAAACCCTAAACCATATTCTTCAACTTATTCTCTTTCACACCTGAGATCCTCTTCTAGAAGTACGTTATGCTTGATGGATAAGCTTCCCTCCAATCTGCGCTGTAGGTGGGGCCAAGATTGACCTGGATTCAAATGAATTTCCCCTTTTCACACTTAGGGGTGTTTAATATAATAGCCTAGATTTATGCCCTTTCACATTGGGCATGTATTTATTCTCAACTTAGGAGTTTAATAAACCTCCTTCACATACTTTTATTCATGAATAAAGAAAACTGAAGTTAAAATGCAATGTTCCCATTAGCTGCAAAAATTAGGAACATTACACCATCCATGAATATTGGGTACTCCGTTGAATGATCTTCATTTGATCCTTATAAAAAAAGTGACGAGGCACCTCACTTGTAGCAAGATAATTAGCAATATCTACATACCACAGAGTGTTAGCAGAAACTGCAAAAAGATGCTCATCTGGGAAATTATCTTCAACTAGTGTATTCTTACCATCATGTTCTATCTTAGATAAGAAATCTACAACCACATTGTCTTTCCCTGGTTTATCTAATATAATAATATCAAATTCCTGTAGTAGCAACAACCATCTTGTAACACAACTAGGGGTAACAGGTTTGTTCATTAAATACCTGATGGCTGCATGATCAGTGTGCACAAAAGTAGAATACCTGGTAATATAATGCCGAAACTTGTTGATGGAATAAATGATAGCAAGGAACTCTTTCTCAGTCACCATGTAGTTTAATTCAGTAGGAGCCAAATTCTTACTAACATAGTAGACTGCGTAAGGTACTTTATCCTCCTGCTGTTCCAGTACTACACCAATTACTGTTTGGGAAGCATCCATATGAATGTGGAAAGGTAACGCCCAGTCTGGTCCTCTAAGAATTGGTGCACTGCAGACTAATTATTTAATTCTTGTGAAGGCTACATCACAGTCATCTGACCACACAAATTCTGAGTCTTTTGTCAGTAATTGAAATAGTGGGTGTGCTACTTTTGCAAAATTTTCTATGAAACGCCTATATTAACCAGCACAACCAATGAAACTATGTACCTGTGTGGGTGTTTTAGGTGTTGGAAAGTGCAGAATTACCTTTATTTTTTTTGGGTCCATCCTGATTCTTTCAGCCAAAAGAAAATGTCCTAGAACAATTCCTTTTTCCATCATCATGTGGCATTTTACTGTACTCAGGGAGATACGTGCTTGTATACATCTTTCAAGAACTTTCTCTAAATTTTTCAGCCCCTCTAAGAATGAGTCCCCATATGGAGTGAGGTCATCCATATAAATTTCAATACCATCATCTATCAGATCAGAGAAGTTTCCCATAATTTCCCTCTGGAATGTTGCAGGGGCATTACATAGGCCAAAAGGAAGGACCCGGTATGCGAGTGTTCCCCAGGGGCATGTGAAAGTGGTATTGTCCTTGTCCTCAGGAGTGATCTGGATTTGATTATATCCACTAAACCCATCCAGAAACGAGAAAAATTTCTTGCCAGCCAGTGTGTCTAAAACTTGATCGATAAATGGTAGGGGAAAATAATCCTTCTGCGTTGCCTGATTTAACTCTTGATAATCCACGCAGATCCGCCATTTACCATTATTCTTAGGGACCATTACCAATGGTGAGACCCATTGGCTATCTAAGATAGGGTAGATAAAACCCACATCCAATAATTTCTGAAGCTCTTATTTCACAATGTTTTTCAATGTAGGATTCATCCTTCTCTGAGGTTGTCTTACAGGACTACAATCTTCCTTGATATATATGTGATGGGTGCATAAGTTGGCAGGGGTCTTCTTCATGTCTGAATAATCCTAGGTGAAAGCTTCCTTATGCTTCTGAAGAACATATACCAGTTGCTTCTTCTAGGATTCTGATAGACTTGGATTAATATTCAAAGTTTTCCCCAGTTCTATCTCCACTTGAACAATTTCATGAGGTGCATCAACATCTTCCTCTAATTCTTCCGCTGTTTCAATATCTTCGTGAGTTTCACAACTTAGGATGGATTCTAAGACCTGCTGATTTGACTCTGCAATGGAACAAGGATCGTTCATGAAGGAAGTAAGGACATCATATTCTGATTCCATATTCAACTGAAGGGCCTGCCTGATAGTAAGGACCGGTCTCACTTCTTCATCTTCAACCTTTATCATAGATACAACCTTCTTGCCGCCTGCTGAATTTTTAGGTGCATCTGGTTCTGCAGGTGGGTATAGTACCAAGTTCTTGGTGTTATGCCCATTAGAGATAACCATATTTCCTGAATGACATCCAATATAAGCATCTGCAGTAGCTAGCGATGGCCTACCCAAAATCAAGGGGTGACCACCCACTGAAGATTGTGTATGCAATACTAGGAAATCTAGAGGGTAATACCATGCATCTACTAAAATTGTCACGTCCTCCAATTTTCCTACAGGTTTGACTCTAGATCGATCTGCCAATTCCAACACTGTAGGTGTATGCTTCAAATTTTGAAGGCCTAGTGTATGCATGGCTTAAGTGGTGATGACATTAATGGCAGCTCCCAGGTCTACCAGCACATTTGGAATCTCTACCCCATTAATTTGTACTGTCAAAACCTGGTTCCCCAGATCTCCATATTTCATTGGTATTGATTTTCCCATCATGAAGTCTGATAATTTTCCCATAACATGTATAGTGAGGGGGGTCCTTAGTTTTCTTCGCAGGTTTCTTTGAACAATATTCTGTAAGAGTCTTTGCATAAATTGGCACATCTTTCATACCTTGTAAGAAGGGAATTTTAACAAATAAATTCTGCAATTCTCCTAGTAAATCAAATTCAGCTTGTGGGCTTGGTTTACTCATAATCAATCTCTCTGGGTATGGTGGTTTAGATTGATGTTGTTTTGCAGGAGGCATTTGGTTTTTAATAGTTTGTTTTGGCTCTCTACTGGTCGGTTGTGCCTCTCTTTCTTCATTATCAAGTTGTTCAATGATAACCGGAGGGGGTTGGACATTGACTGTTCGACCTGATCGCAAAACTCATTTCATATAGTTCTGCAGTAGAGATACAATACGAGGGTAGGTTAAGAACATCATCTTGGTGGGATCCTTTATTATTGGGATTAGGATTAGCTGCATTGGAAGCTGAGGATGGATAGGCTAATTACCAAGAGGCACGTTGGAGGGTAATTGGAGTTGTTGTTGTGGCATCTGTTGAGGAAACTTCCCTAAAGAGGGTCCTCTCCAAGTTGGAGCCCATGGTGAGCTCATACTGGCTTGAGGGTTCCATTGCTGCCACAGTGGGTACTGGTATTGCGGCCACATAGGGGGAGAAGGCATGGTTTGATGATTCATGTTGTAGTTATTGAAATACTGAGATGGATCTGGGTACAAACCTTGATTTCCCATCGGTGGTCGAAGTTGCCACAGCTTCGTGGCACCCATAAGGTACAATTGCTCCATGTCCTCCCCTGCTCCTTGAAACACCACTTTCAGGCTCGAAAAGAAAGGGCATGAGCTTGTTACATGATTCAACTCATAGATGTCGCATTTTTATATGGACTTTAATGGGCATTCCCTTTCCAAATGATTCTTCTTGCACTTCGGACAAAAGATTGCCATGGTCCTATCCAGTTCCAACTGCTTTTGCTTTACTTGCAAAGTGTCCATTTGTGTTGACAGGGTACTGAGAATATCTGTCCTTAAGTTGTCTAGCAGGTTCCCGATTTCTGCTTTCGTAACACCCTCGCCAAATCCTTTTACTAAATGGATCCTTGATCTGTTTCTTACAAGCCCCCTCGAGCAATGGATACACAAATCGCAGATACCTTCAAAGGTTTCCTTGGAGATGTCTCCCTTTCCCACAATATTCAATAGTTCCATTGAGTCCTCTCGAAAGGATCGAAGGAGAATAACATTCAAAATTTCCTTATCCAGATTGGAATGACCTGACCTCTGTAAGAGGTATTTAAACCTCTCCACATAATCTTCCAAACTTTCATCTTCTTTATGTGTGAACTTGAAAAGCTCCTCCTTGACGTTCCGAGATTTGCAGTATTCCTGGTACTTTCCAAAAAAGCTGTTTTCATATCATTCCATGTGGAAATGGATTTTCCTCCAAGGCCCATAAACCATCGAAGAGCCATCCCTTTTAGTGTAGAAGGAAAAATCTTTAACTTTTGGGCATCTGTCGTGTAATCATACCCCCGGCACACTATGGTGAACTCAAATAGAAATGTGTCAGGATCCTCTGAAACAAGCCCATGGAAGTTCGGTAAGGCTGCCAATGGTATAGGCTTTGTAGGTACGCTAGTTCCCAGATTCCTAATGGGAAATTCGATAGTGGAGGTTGTGGGAGCCATAAATATCTTCCAATAATCGCTGGGGATTTCAACAGGTTCTGTGGAAGATGGCTGGGGACTCCTCACAACTGAAACGCGAGTTACTTTAGTGGCGCTTCCCTGGTCTCTTGGCGATACCAATATCCCCTCGTTTCTTCTTCCTATGTCCTAATGGTTCAATCCCTCGACTACAACTTCCTTTCCCTTACTAGAGCAGTTCGACTCCGTCGATGTTCTACTTGCAATTTATTCCTCTGCTATTACCAGCACAAGATCCTCTCGGTCCGGTCTACTGCTAATTATTTCTTCTGTTGCTGGAGGACCCTGTTGTACCAAATCACCAAGGGATACTATGGCCTGCACTGGTTGATCCACTGCCTGTCCCTCGGACTTCACTCTCCTAGCCCCTTGCCTTGCAGCTACACGAGAGGATGCTTCTGACTCCGCCTTTTCTATAATTTGCTGAATATAAGTTTTTCTTCCCAGATCTGGTCTTTCCCTTTTTGGGGCTCTCACTCTGCCCCTCTTATTTGGTTCTTTGTTCATATAAAAATTGATATGATGGAAGTTCTGTGTATGAACCTACAATGCTCCAACCAGGGAGTAAGGTGTCAAAATACCATTCCTTCCCCAAGATAAAAGAGTTCGCAAAAAGAAAAGAAAAGAAAAACAACATAACAAAAAGATAGGGTTTCAGGCCCAGAGAAGGGCGTTAAAGAACTCCTCCCTTCCTGGGACAAGAACCAAAACAACACAATCCACGGGAAGACCTAATACTCCCAGATCTGAAGCAGGATGTCAAAATACTCCTCCCTCTCCAGGGTAAAGCTAAGGGTTCCCCACAAGAAAACACACGTAATTTGAAAAGAAATAACTCCACTCAAGGCCTAGAGCAGGGCGTCAAAAGACTCCTCCCTCCCCAGGACAAGAAGATGGCCCTAAATCCAAAATAGAAATAGAAATAAACAAACCAAAATCAAAACCTACGCTCAAGACCTGAAGAAGAGTGAGAAAGCTCGATCTCTCCCCAGGACGAGAGATTGACCCTCTGGTTGATTCAAATCGTTGCTTGCACCTTGTTAGCCTCCCCAATGGCGCCAAAATGTTGGTGTCCAGGTAAGAATGATTTATCCACCCTAATATGACATTAATTTTATCAATCCGGGAGTGTATCCTTTCAAGGCAACACACAAGGTATATGCAAGAACAAACACATAATCCATCTCAACCAAGGGTTTATAATTAAGATTCAGAACATTGCCATGAGATGAAATCAAATATTAAACTTCAAAACAATATTAACAGTAAATCATAATAACAACAACCATAACAAGAAAAAATTCACACACACGCAGACACAGCACCTGATCAGAAGAGCGGGCCCAACTCTCTGATCAGGGCTGTGTTAGTCACGAAAACGCTTAGAATAGCAAAACCAGAAGTAATTTATTAATCTGTAAGATGTGATTACAATATCCTTTCGGGAACCCCCATTTACAGGAACAATATCCATTTTATACACAGCGCGAGAGAATAACAAATTTCCCTGGAATGTGGTAATCGCACATTCAGAAATACACAACAGTTGGAACAACACAAACATCAGATGTCCAGGATAGAACAAGGGGCCAAGAATAGGCCTAGAGAATCGTGACTCCAGCTGCGCGATCTCCATATAGCTGATCGTTACCAAATCTGTTGCAAAACTGCTAGAGCGAGGGTTCCTATTCTCCAGACTACAGTTAGGCACATATCTTAGTGCCGCAAATAGGTAAGACTCTGTGACTTTACTTCATTAATTAAAATATTCCAATTGGACAAGTTAGGGGTACTTACCTCATAAGTTTAGCATGGAAAACGTAGATAATTAAACACAAAAGGATAAAAAAGGATGATAAAAATGGTTAGAAAGGTAGCCAAATTTGGTGCCCAACAAGGACCTGATCATGCAGCATCACTTGTGCAACACCCACAATTGTTCTGTTCTTCCTCTCTGCGACCCCATTTTTCTATGGGTTATGAGGTGCTATGAGTTCTCTTCGAATTCCTTCTTTTCTATAGAAGTATTTGAATTAGTTCGAGATGTATTTTCCACCATTATCACTCCGTAGAGCCTTCACTTGCTTCCCCGACTCTTTCTCAACCAATGCCTTAAAATCAAAGAACTTTGAGAATGTTTGATCCTTCTTCTACATGAAGAAGATCCAACATTTATGAGAAAAGTCATAAAAAAAAAAAACATAATACTTGTTTTTTGTTGTTGAAGCAACCAAGAATGGTCCACACACGTCTGTCTGAACTCTCTCCAGGACCACCAAAGCATGGTTCTCATTTTCATGAAAGGTGGAATTTTCATACTTCCCCATGGTGCAACCCTTGCACTAATCTAACTGAGCAAGCATTCCCATTGGAAGCCAGTAGATATTTGCTGCATGACTTTCAAAGCTCCATTGTGAAGATGGCCCAATCGTCTGTGTCATAATTCGACCTCATCTCGGCTCACCACTTTTTCTGCCTTGCCCATAATTTTAGCGCATCCTTCCACCTCTATCTTGTAGATATTATTAACTCGAATCCCTATCCTCTTGTTTTGATTCGTTGTTTTATGTCGCAAGAAAGCTTTTCCATTGCTGAAAACAATGTCATAGCATCTGTCCTCCAACATCACGACTGAGACCAAGTTTTTTTTCAGACCTGGAACATGCATAACATATTTCAATAGAAATGGTTTACCTGACTCCCTCTCAAAGGTAATGGTACCAATACCGGTCGCACTGTATCTTCCATCATGACCCATCTCTATATGCATCTGGAGGTCTTTCTCCTCCATGTCACTGAAAAGCTCCTTATCTCCCGTCATGTGGAAGGAAGCACCACTGTCAAGATACCACACTGATCCCATTGCACTTGAAACCAAGCATGCGATCAAAGAGAAATCAAGTTCAAATTGCAAGGCAAGGGCCTCACCAGCTGCAGCTCCAACAACCTTCTTGTTCTTATTTTTCTGTGGGCAATTAGTGGCGAGATGCCCATGTTTGTGACAGTGAAAACACTTCACCTTGGACAAATCCAGCTTCTTTCCTTTAGACTCGTATTTTGAGTGGAATTTATTCCTCTTCCCTTTCCTTGCCTTGGAATCCAAAGCACAATCCTCTTCATCCATCGG
The DNA here is from genome assembly GCA_034641835.2 of Pinus albicaulis. Lineage (NCBI taxonomy): Eukaryota > Viridiplantae > Streptophyta > Pinopsida > Pinales > Pinaceae > Pinus > Pinus albicaulis. The sequence goes on along the minus strand of CM076579.1, from coordinate 1,550,113,496 downwards.
GTGATAAGCACAGTGAAGCCACTGATATCCACCTATGACTCCTCTGCTAGATTCGACATGATGATTTCAATCCAACGGAGTTTTCCATGTTGTTGATGAAGGTCTTGATGGCATGCCAACTCTTCAAGGAAGTCCCAAGAGAGACAAGCTCACCAAATCATCATCAGCAACAATGATTCCCACACTCCCCAGTTCATCTTGACATTGGACAAAATTTGTGAGATACTCTGGAATATTGTCGCCCTTTTCCATCTTGATCTTTTTGAGTTTATCCTTCAGCGCCAATTTCCTATAGTTCTTCTCATGTCATATAATGTCTGTCAAAGAGAGCAAGCACTCTCACATAGAAAATGGAGTGGATTTCCCATGAAGGCTTGAGACAATATGGTCTCATACACCTTCCAACATAATCCTTTTCTTTTTCACTATTTTATTTTTCCATGCATTAAGTAATGCAACATTCGTCGAAGTGGGCTTAGGAACATCACTGTCGATGAATTACTTCAAGGAATTATCTTCAAGCACCACCTCCATCCTGTCCTTCCAGGTAATGTAGTCCAATCTACCCTTGAGTGAATACTCTAGCCGCAAGCCATTGAAATCCATTTCAATGTTTACTCAACTGTTGCACCAAGAAATTCTTGCAGCAAATTCGAATTGTTTCCACCAACAAACTCATCTACTGCTTCAAAATTGCAATCTTCTTTCCTCTGATACCATGTAGAAATTTTAATACAATTATGTATTTCCTGGATTCTCCTGATCTAAAAATTATATGGCACTGTTAAATATAGAACCCTTCTACTAAAATCTTTGCGGAAATTTAATCGCCAATTGTAAAGACATGAAGAAATATCAATCATACATAACACATATGTTTTTTCTGGAAAATAATAAAGATAAGAACCCCACTGTATTATGTATATATCATACAAAACTCTAATCCAAGAGCTATGAGTACAATATACAATTGTCTCACACTGTCATAGAAAAATTGGCAAATACATGCGCCAATTTACTGCCTCCTGACAACCTGCCTCCACTGCGCAATACCTACTGATGACAATCCATGAATGAATGAGATCCTGCCTTTCCTTAATTTCACAATCCTCATTGGCATCTCCATTGTGTGTGTGGTTGCATGAGTGCACCCACTAATGTCACAACTGATAGTCAAGTTGTCCCTTTCACCTATCTCTCAACTGGGTCTCCATTGGATCTAACATGCATGTAGTTAACAGTAGTAAATCTTCAGTTGCATGTGATATCACTCCATGTGAATTAATTAAATATTTAATTAACTGATCTCTCACTAGTGTATCTTTAGTTACAACTATCACAACAAAGTTTAACTCACTTAAATTATTCAAACTACTTTACAACTCACATAACTACACATCCAACTATGTTACAACTTCGAATCACTTATTTACAACTAAGTCCACTTGCATATCCCACCAACAAACCTTAGAAATCGAAATTCCTTCAGCTAACTGGTTTTCCACTTCAGTTAACTGAAATCAAGTTCTTCAAGAGAATAGATTAATGTTTATTGTTCAATTATTATTAAGAGATAATAATGATCAACATGCGATCTATAAATATACTCCACCCATGCATCTAAAAATAGAACCTCATCTATAAATAGAATTTTCTCAACCATCTATAAATAGAATCTCGCTATAAATATAATTTTCTCACCATTCTAAAAATATACATACACCTAAAAATAGCCTATTGGCCCCACCTAGTGTAGGTACTTAATTTTCACTAGGGTCATCATCTTGTTGAATCTCAAAAAATGCATCCTAAGTGACCATGGGCCCAACTTGAGGATTTGCACCTGAAACTGATCAATGAAGTCATGGAATTCCGTAATGAATCAATGTGATTCAAATTGATGACTAAATTCTAGAGGAAAAAGGGGAGCGAGGAATTAAGGAACCCACCTAAGTGCTAGACATCCAAATGAGGTCCCACATCTAGGATATGTTAAGAGGAACTCTAGGTAGGTGACCTATCACATTAAAGTAGTAATTGAGAGATATCATATCAACAGTGGGAAAATCACACATGAACATGTTATAAAGGTGAGCCACACAAGGAATCTCTTAGGGGGTAGGCATATATTAGTACCTAAGTTAGAATTATGTAAGCTTCAATTACCCCCCCCACTGCCCCCCCCCCCCCCCTTGTAGGAGTTGATATCCAAAAGATGTGAATAGTAATGAGTTGCAAGGAACAAGAAACAAAAGTATTAAATGCATGAGAGCACTCTAAGGGTCCTTGTAATTTGTGTCACTTCCCAAATGATCCAATGATGTCCTCTATTTGCAAGGCCTTTATATCTCATAGTATGTGTAAATACCTACATGCCTTGAGCATTATTGTAAGGTAGAGACATAAAGGTGACCCATGTATTATGACGATGTTAGGAAATAACTAAACAAAAGATAAAGAGGTCAAAAATAAAGAGAGACATGTTAAACAAGAATGTATGGATAGTGAAACATGCAAGCCTAATTAATTTATGAGAATGACTACAATTAAACTATGTGAGTACCAATGGAAACAAATTTAGTTGTCAAGAAAGTGATGTAATCACTAAATCACGACATTCAAAATAAGCAATTTCCAATTACTATGATAGTGAAATGACAACTGAGATATAATAGAAAATATGAATTCAATAGTGGATAAGTAGAGATATGGGAAAAATACATGCAATTTCCTATAGGTAAGGGTATCAAATAAGTACCTACCTCACAAAGGTTGAGGGCTTGAATTTCATAGGGTAGGGATAAAAATATTGATTTTTTTCTTGGATTTAATCTATGTTTCCAAAGATTCATTAATAGACATCGGGGGAGGGGGAATCCGATGAAAAGGATAAAATCAAAAAAATTGTGAGAAGTTAGATGTGTTTTTTTTTTTTTTTAAATCCTGATGGTCGTCAGATATCTGATGGGATTTCCTTTACCGTCGAATATCTGAAAAGATTTCCTTAACCATCAGATATTCGATGAAGGTCCTTTACCATCTAATATCTGACGGTTAAGGAACTCTCGTTGGATATATGACGACTGTCAGAATTTTAAATCAAAATGTAAGAATAATTATACGAGAAATTTGGTATTATAGCATGATTTGAAAAACCAAAAAACAATATAAACCCTACATCAAACATAAATCCATCGTGGAGCATAGAATTAACCGAGCAGTGGAATTCAAGAAAGGCACAAGGGCATTCAACAACACAAGGTCATGTGGTTGTGGTAGGTGTGGGCAGGTGGTGGTATAGAGGCACAAAGGCAATGACAAATATGGTAGTAATTTATTATATTATTTTTGGCAATGAAGGCTCCCTCTTGCTATTGTATATATTTGGACACATTCAGGAATTTATTCCACTCTTTGACCATAAATATAGATTCTTTAATAAGGGGTAGAACCACCTATATGGGGGGCGTATAGGTAGCGAAACGTAGTTTTTATCTCATCTTGGTCCTGTATAAATATATAACCTCTATGATGCCCTAACTTCTTCTCTCAACATGGGTAATTTATTGGAAAAAACAAAACTATTCATTCTTCTAACTATTCCTGGTTTCACACAACATAACATAGATCGATACCATATCATTCCATTTCAATCTATTTTTTGTCTGAGGTACAATAAAATGCAACCATTTTTTGGGTTAGATTTGAAGAGTTTAAGTTGTGGGATTTAATTTGATGTTAAACCCTTCAAGAAGATGGAGGTGCGGGGAAAGAGGTTTTTTTCATCCATGAAAACTGTCATTCTCCTCCCACAAAGTCTCGTCATCCATGAAAACTGAAAAGTCCTCCCACAAAGTCTCGTCATTCACACCTTCTAATAGGGAATGGTTGGGTCAATAGCAATTGTATGACCAAAAGGCTTTCCTAGAAGTTTAGATATGGTGGAGGCACTCTTTTCCTGAGCTATCCGTTTCCCAGGTTTATATCTTCTACTCATTGTTTCTTTCTTCTATCGAGCATAAACTTTGGACCTCGAAAGGGCCGGTTCGAATTCTTGTAAGATCTGTTTGAGAAACGTGAAATTTGTATTGGCTGACAATTTCTATGGTTAGAATTAAACAAAAAAATGGTTAAGAATGATAAATTTGTATGTTTAGAAGGTCGAGTCTAGTCCAACAAGCTCCAAAGTAGATGAATGTCTCTGTAAAACGCAAAAGGATGTGGCATTTGTGAGATCTAGCACATTTATTTACTGTGATTTATTGTTTACAAAAAAAAACCACTACAAGAAAAAAGGACATTGGTGAGGGGCGAAAATGGTCACCATAAGCTCATTGGTGAGGGTCAAAAGAGCTTTCGTCACCAAAAATTGAATGTCACCAAAGGTGGCATCGCCAAAAGTATAAGTGTTGTGGTGACATTCAAGATCCGTCACCGATAATGATTTATAGTGACGGATAGTGACCGTCACCATTTCATATGAGCAATGGTGATGGACAGCCATCGCATCACCAAAAAAAGCGAAACGTCACCAAAATTGTGTCGTTAGTATGTGTTGTGGTGACATTCAAGTCCCTCAAGGCGCATTGATATAACGACGCCTGGTGACCATCACCATTTCATATAGAATAATAACAATTTTTAATCTGAACGCACCATATCATCACTATGCATATATATGGCGGCGTTCGTGGCGGAAATGCCATAAACTCATTAAAGCGATGACATCAAGGTCCGTCACGAATAATGACTATAATGACAAACAATGACCCTCACCATTTCATATCAACAGCAAAGATTTATGGTGGCGGACCTTTAATAGTAAATCCTGTTAGTCGTATATATAGTGGCGTTTGTTGATGGTGGCGTTTGTTGACCGTCACCATTTCATATTTTGGTGAGGGTCGAAAAATGTGACCATAAGCTCATTGGTGATGGTCAAAAGAGCATCCGTCACCAAAAACTGATTGTCGTCATTCCTTATGAATATCAGGGCACGATGGAATTGAACCACCAACCTCCTGCTTGTAAAGCAGGTGCTCTTCCATTGAGCTAACACCCTTTAAAGAATTAGCATTTAAACTAGAAATTTCCCCTAAAGGTGCAAAGATACACCAAAGGAATAGAAAATCTAGGAAAATCGAAAGTTGCTAGAAATAATATGTTCAATATACATAATAAAAAGACAATAAGAATAAATTTTGATATAATCTAACATCATCCTGTGAAGAATAATGACGTGACTGAAGGTATGAATCATATAACTATTATAAAGAAACAATGAAGGAACATTCTACGATTTGAGAAATATATGAACAATCCATAGGCGTTACTATACATTCGACATATAAAATAAAAAATAAAGTAGTTATAAATTGATATCACACAATTATCTTCGAGTCTCGAACAAATATCAATAACATTATCATCATCATTTTTTGTTTGATTTACTGGCCAGAACCTCGAGAAATTTTCCTGACTTGACCAATAAACATAACAACATGGACCAATCTAGCAATTGTGTGGGGATCATGATTAGGTATTTGAAAATATTATCCAGAAAATGATGAAAAACGTATCTAGAAAGAACCAAGAACCCTCTGAAGTAAACCACCCATTTATCATCATGACTAGTACACTTGAAAAAAAAAGATTAGAATAAATTATGAACTATTACACCAAAAAACAATGAATTTTTTGACTAAAGTACAGTTTCAAATTAATCACTAGCATGACACTAACTTCTCTGCAAAAATAGGTAAGTTTCAAGACAATGTATAATAGCTTTCATGGCAATCGTGTTGATAAAACCTTCCAAGGAATAAGACCACAACAGTGAACAAGAGTGTCATCATACTTAATACTCTCAAAGAGTGGTCAATAGCAAAAGTGAATTGACGGACCTTCATAACTTGCATTGGTTCCTTATCCTTCATCCAACCCTAAAATTTTAGACCAAGGTTAACATTTTGAAGGGAAATTAAGAAAAGTCACATGATCTTGTGAAATAAGATTTTTATTACTACCATTAACTATAATGCAATAGTTTTGCACAAACAAAGAATCCTTGTCTAAAGTGAAGTAGTCAATGATGATTAAGACTAATTGTGGGCTTAGAATTGTTTTTCCATTTTTTTTTAAATTGTTAGAATTACCGTACTTAGTAGCAGAGGCATTTCCACCATGGATTGGGAAGTCCACAACAACCACTTATGTAAGTGGGATTGTTGAATATAATCATTTTAACCTTCTCCTTCCTTTTTCTCAACCACTGAAATATGTGTGGAGAACTCTTTGCTTAAGACATCCCTCATTAGAATGGGCAGACCATTAGTGATAATCACAATATTCTCGTAACATTTCCACTATAATTACAATTAATTTTGGGCTAAAATTTAGACTTATGGGTATCTTTTTCATGCCTTGTAAACAAATGAAGATGACAAGGGGAAGGAGCAGAAGAAGAGGGATTAGAAAACATCTACTGAGAGGAGCTTGAATTTTTTTCAATGATGCTCCATCTTTAGGGATCGCTTCTGTAACTTTCTTTCAATATTCAAGGCAAGCCAGAAAGCCTTGCTCCAATGAAGTGAGTGCATGCAAATTCCACCTTGTGTTGAATATGAAACAGGAGACACTTGATAAAATTGAAACATTAATCCCCAATGATGAATTTTTCAATATACTAATGAACAATCAATACCAGCAATTTTTAGAGAGGCATCCACTACTAAGTAGCTCCTTCCTAAGAGGTTAGAAACATTGTCTAATAACTAGTTTGTAGAAGCCATTGAAATCACCCAACAGGCACCACATTGCACACAACATGTTGAGTTGTGGGAGAAAGAATCTTAAATTATAATGCACCCTTCTGCGAGAGTAACTGCATTTTGGAGAAAAAAAAATGCCTATGATAAGTGATATACCTGCTGTAGGTATAGAAATGTTGCCAGCAGATCAAGAGGTTGGTCCAGACCCCAAAAGATATCTAGGGAACAACCCCAAACCCGAGTAGCTTTGAGGTTATGGAAGAAACGTTGAGAAGGAATGTTAAGGAAAAATTCTTGCAATCAGACTAAACTCATAGGATAACTACAAACCAAGAGTGACAAAGTTCTGGATAGTTCCTTAGTCTAAAGAGGCTAGAAGCTCATGCAACACTAGAAGGTTATTTTATTGGGAAAAGAGAATGCTATGTGCATATTGCAGATGCAAACTTCTCTTGCACATGATGGGAAGAAGGGCTTGCAAAAAGATGCCCTGTGTGCAGCATCAACACACACAACATTCTCTTTTTCCCAATGCACTAACCTTATAGTTGTGGCCAAATAGCACTTGGGTTATAGTGGCAAGGCTTTCAGTAGCAGGCACTTACCAAATTTTCCATAATTTGCGCTATCGTGCCAGAACTAGATCTTGGACCTGTGCTAAGATGTGAGGTGTTTCCACTGCAAGACATCAGGCAATGTGTTTAGCATTCAGAGCTGACAAACTTGAGAAACACCTTGACCAGGGAAAAATAGCCAGAAAGAAACGAACAAATAATAATAATAATACCTCTAGACGATTATAAATAGGAAACCCTACTATCACTGCACTGGAGGTGTAGGCCTTCAATTTTTTATTTTTCATTATAATTTGCACAAAATCCCTCTAATCCTAGCATGTCGCATTTTTGCATTTAGCAACAGTTAAATAATTTTTCATTTGGTCACGTATGAATCCCAATGGACAACTGGTATTATATATGCCATACATAACAATTAGTAGGCCAAAAAAAGTAAATGCAATGTTTCAACTGTAACTTCTTATCATGAAATGTTAGTTACAGTAACAACAATGGTATGCCAATTGCATAAGCCATATGTATCTCCTATGGAAAGGCTGATTGTAATCCCCGTGTGAGCCAAAATCTCAATAAATAGCAACATAAAGAACTAAAATGGAGTAGAATTGTTGTAGAAACTATTTCATAAATGGGAAAGGCAGTGAATTATGGAATAGAATATCATGCATACTACCTATTTAGTTACTTAACCTGCAATATATACTATCATTTTCATTTTCTTTATTATTTTGGTACACTACTCATTTTATCTAGAATTACAGTGAGATAGTTGTCTGATAGTTGGTCATATTATAGTAGGAATGTCATCAATATAGGACATAAGGAAAATCATTGCCACAAGGTAAAACTATGATTGACAAATTCTTATTGGAATGTATATTATTTGGAGTTAAATACAAACTATGATTATTTGTGGTAATGCTATGGATGTTGGAGAATAGACATTCAAGAAAGTATTGTCACTGTAACACATCTACAATGTAGTTGTAGATCCTTTTTCACCTTGGTTTATATTTTCTGCAATGGCTTGTAGTGGTAGCATGATGTGTGCATTAGATATTTGCTTCCAATATTCTAGTGAACCTGGCATTTTCAAGAGGGTCATAACCTATTAGGAAAGAACTTAATTTTTCATAAGAGGCATTCCTAGAAAAAATTGGTCAAGAGGCCAATCTGAAAGACAAAATTATAATATATATTGTGACTTCTCCAAAGCTTGAAACTTATTCAATGGTTGATACTTCACTAGTCAGTCAATAATGCAACAACATTCAGAAACTAAAACACAGTGGTGAATTGCAGGTCATGTTTGTGTTATGCTAGTACAAGCTTAGTCTATTCAGAGGCCTGCCATATGCAACAAAAGATATTTGCAGAGAAGCTTGCCATGTGCACCATTGGAATTGTAGGACAAATGAATTAGTTAGTTTATATATCTTCAGTGATTTTGAATTAGGAAATAAGCCCTTAAAATGTACATCCATCATAAGACTAGGCCGAGTTCAATCTAGTCAAGTGTGTTGCTGCTTGCACACACTTGTTATTTATTTTTCCCATTTTAGGCCTTAGCAAACTGACATAGTAAATGTATAAGAGTTCCCAAAATAAGTGTCTAAGTGAGATGGAAGACATGTGAGAAAATTCAAGCTGGCCTGTCCATGTTCACCCATAATTGGGCTTCTTTAGGATTAATAGTTGAGGAAAGTTTTTCAACATTGTGGGAATAAGAAAGTATGTCAA